>OX578143.1:20504407-20866907 GCA_951213105.1 Amaurobius ferox
ATTTTCCTAAAAAAAATCCGGATTTTTCATTACGCCTCCGGATTACTAACGAAATTCTCCGGCTTTTTTTGTTGGAAATTTATCAATTAACCAAACATGTATAATTCCTCGAAAACACAAATTTTTCGCATTTTTAGCACTGATTTTTATCATTCCCGGGATCGTACAAATCCATAATACAATGCAGGGTAATACCAATCAAATTAACGGAGATTTACGGCCGCGTGTAATGTAAATTAAGATCTCGATCGCTTATTTTATGAAAATAATAAACATACTTCTTCAAAGGTTATTGAGCATAAATCATTAACATGTTATTTTGTTCATTAATTTCGCATTAACACTGCGATTGGGCAATTCAGTTTGTTCTCATGAGTCGCCGAGAATACAATAGTATCTTTTTCCATCCATCTCAATCTTCTAAATATTGCTTTTTTGATTGACTAAACTAGCTTATTTTCATATTCTGATTAATTATTATGATTAATTCCTTAATTATTTTCGCATAAATAATGCGATTGCGCAATTCAGTTGCTTCGCGTGAATTGCCGAAAGTACGTTAGTATCTTTTTCCATCCATCTCCATCATTTAAATGTTGCATATTAGATCAACTAAACTAGCTTATTTTCATATTCTAATTAATTATTGTGGTTAATTTCTTCATTATTTTTGCATAAATAGTGCGATTGCGCAATTTAGTTATTTCGCGTGAATTGCCGAGAGTACGTTAGCATCTTTTTCCATCCATCTCCATCATTTAAATGTTGTATATTAGATTGACTAAACTAGCTTATTTTCATATTATGGCTAATTAATAAGGTTAATTTTTTAATTATATTTGCATAATACACATTTTTCTCTTTTGAAAAATCGGTATGAACTCTGTGAGGGGATATTGAAGAAGAATTTAGTAAGGAGTTCTTAAAAAAAGCAAAAACAGCTGCTATATTTTTAAGTAGTAAGAAGGATTGAATTTGACATTTTTTAATTATATAGAACTTTTATGTGCTGTATTTTTACTTACCAAAAGATTTCTTTCATTCAATATTTTATCTGCAGAGAAGTGTTTTTGTGTCAAAGACATGTGAATAATTATTAAACAGTAACCAATGACATTTTTCTTTATGCATCATATTCGGTGTAATGAACATTGTTATAGACTCTGATGAGAATAACTGCTTATTTTTTAAAAGATGTTTTAATTCTTTTGTATTCGTTGAAATTAAATTGTGTTTATAGATACAATACAGATTATTTATCATATTTGTCTATTTTTTATGGTGCATTTTTGTAGTAGAGGGGAAAAAATCCCTATTCTGTCTTGAAAATTCCCTTTTATGCTTTCTATAAAAAAAGAATAGGTTATCGCGCTGTGCGATTTTTCGACTTTTGTCGCGAATTGCATATATTTAAAAATCTCCATAATTTTCATTTTCCAAGGTTGGCAGCTATGTATATATATATATATATATATATATATATATATATATACATATATATATATATATAAGAGAAAAGGGATTTGAAGATCCAATGAAAGAAAAGTGAGAAGCTGTAACACAATTCATTTAATTTATTAGCTGCATTTGCGCAATAAATTAAATGAATTTTGTTTTGTCATTTATGCAATTTTTATATTTGCATAATTGCAAAATTTTTCATGATTATTAAAGTTTGCTACGGTATTTTTAAATATATATATATATATATATATGTTACTGTGAAAGACCGAAATTGGAGAATGTCGACTTTCACCAGTGAATGTCAACACATACCAAATACGTCGGTGAAAGACCGAATATTTGATTATATTCTTGTGCATTCGGACCATCACCGGTGTATGTCGACAAGCACAGATATGCTCTGGTGGAGGTCGAAAAGAGAAGCTAAGGTCACCAAATCCTTTGTTCTGCTGCGATTAAGGCTATGTGGCATGTATTTGTTTTACTCTGGAACATTACTGTTTGGCACTCTTATGCAAGGTTTGGTGATGCGCGCAACGTTTTCGGAATTTTTTATTTTTCTTATTCGATACCCTTATTTATATTGAATGGATACTGCAGTGAATCGTGATCTTTTTTTTTAAACAATATTAAAACAACTTCAAAATGTATTCTACTTTTAAAAGAACGTTCTGAAATAACACTGTAAGTTTTAGAGCATGTAATTTCTTATTTCACTGAACATGGCATAGCACTCTTGCTTAGGCGAGAGGAGAGACGCACTGCAATCGAGAGGTCTCCGGTTCGAATCAAAGCGGGTTTTATTTTTTAAACTTGTGCTGCCATCTGTTACTAAAATGTTCAAGTGAAATGTTTTGTAATAACATGCAGAGTTTTCTGTTCCTTTAGTTTTATCCTCAAAAATTACCTAACTTGAATAAATTATTAAATGTACGTTTTTATTAAAATTTATTTTGAAGTTAATTTGAAAATTTTTTATACTTTAGTTAACTATACTTTATACCAACCAAAGATGAAATATACATTTTTCGCGCCTGAAACACGGAGAAGAAAATGCAAACCTCCGACATATTCAACATTCACCATTAGTGCATGGTGAATGTCGACATTTGCCGGTGTAAGTGAGAAATAAGGATATTTGGCAAATATTTTGGACATACACCAAGCGACTATGTGAATGTTGACATTCACCGGTGAAAGTCGACATTCTCCAAATTTCGGTCTTTCACGGTAACATATATATATATTTTATTAAAGATAAAAGGCTAGTCTTGCTTGCAACTGATATACCAATCATTATTAATCTGTTTAAACTCTGATCATTTATATGTGGGTTTTTTTTTTTTTTTTTTTTTATCATATCAGAGTTTCCCCCAGGCACTTTTGGAAGGGCGCAGCGCCCTGCCTGCCCTTTTGTTACCAGAACAGCGCCCTCCTTGCCCTTTGTACGAGAAGAGCGCCCTCCCTGCCCATATGTTAGCAGATCAGATCCCCTGCTTAGCCTTTTGTTAAGAGAGCAATATATGTCCTCAAACGAAAATCAACCAGTTCTTGTATGACCTCAGATAAGTCCCAGAGCCCTTTCTTTGCTATCATTACCGCAAATTTTGATCGTGTCTATCTCTCCCCCCCCCCCCCCCTCCTCCTTCAAAGAAAGAAAAAGGGTGATGTAGTGCCAATAAAATGAGGATTGATAGCCCCAAATCACTTCTTTCCTCCACTAAAAGAAACAAGACGGAAAGGGGAATATTAAGCACTTACATTCCTTCTTCCATCTGATGAAAACTTTCAAAACAGTTTTATTTTTCAACTTAAATTTTTGTTAAATTATTTCATGTTTGAAATGCATTTGAGTTATAAAGTTCTATAAATGTAAACCCTATAAGCATATTTGCTCTAAAACAAATATTTAAAAATATAGATTTCCGGACTAGGGTTCTTTGCGCCATTTGCGGGAAGATGTTTACGTTGATTCCGCCGATTCAGTCAAAACTGGAGGATGATAGAAAGAGTGGGGAGAAAAATTGTTAGATTAGCGCGGTGATTTTAACTGGTTTGAATGAAATATGGGTGAGCTTATTTTCTTTATATTGTTTACTAATTACCTTTAGCTACCAGCCTAGTCGCTTTTTGAAAATTCTCTTAATATGCTTTCTTGCTGTGGACTGCGTATCTCCGCTACGTGCGAAAGTCCAGGCTAAGAGTACTCCCATTTGTAGTTCGTGTAATAGCTATTGACTGTGTATTTGTCCACCGCCGCCCTTAGAGAGGATCGGACACCACTCAAGTGGTGGGACCCGGACTCCCCAACAATTTTTAAGGGAGGAGAAGACATGAAAAATACACAAAAGAGGAAATTGAAATATGAAGGAGAACCCACGAATTTGTATGAGCGGCCCTGATCTAATCACTAAGCGTTATATACAATATAAT
This sequence comes from Amaurobius ferox, assembly GCA_951213105.1. NCBI lineage: Eukaryota > Metazoa > Arthropoda > Arachnida > Araneae > Amaurobiidae > Amaurobius > Amaurobius ferox. The sequence goes on from OX578143.1 coordinate 20,508,305, forward strand.
TAACTCTGCTCCATGCAATAATGATACGCGGACATATTTAATTTGCGTAGCGGATTTACTCCCAATGCAGGTCATGCAATAGCTATTGGCTGTGACACTCAAGTGATGGGGCCCCCAATAATTTTTTGAGGGGGGAGAAGACATGAAGAATGCACAAAAGAGGGAAACGAAGTATGAAGTGTAATCCAGAAATTTGTATGAGCGGTCATGACCCGACTACTACGCAGACGGATGCAATACGCGTTATATATAACGATAACTCCGTTCCATGCAATAACGATTCGATATATTTAATTCGTGTAGCGGATTTACAAAATTAAGCGCCTTCTTTTAACGAGTGTATGTAATTCGCATGCAATAACGATATATACCTTGTGCAGATGCGTGCAAATCGTGTGACATTGTGTTATGAACATGGGCACTATGCGGACTTATGGATTAATATATTAGCCCGTTGCGCGACATCTGCATAGCAGATTTGAAACACAAAATAATCCCACCTCATAATAGCGGACTCGTCTTTGACCTGCTCTGCGGACGCATGCAATAATAATAATAATAAAGTTCATTTAATAACGATGTAAACATTTGCTAATCCATAGTTCAAAACTGTATACTGTGATTTTATGGAGCTTTCTGGAATTTTATTTAGTTATTTAAATCAGGGTTTTTTTTTTATTTATTTATTTATTTATTTATTTTTTGTAATCAATATATAACAACAAACAATTAACCAATATTTTCAAAGTTTAAATATATCTTATCCCTTAAAATCATCAAACCTCATTGACTAATGAGAAAATACTAAAAATCAAAATTTAATATTCTCCTTTTTAAATTTAATAAACTCTAAATTTATATAAATTCAATAATTGTAATTGCTAATAAACCCAATTGCTCAAGCCTATAATTGCATTTGATGTAAAAATAGCATTTATTCAATGATAAATTTGTTCTCAACAAAAGAAACATTTTCATACCTTAGTGGCGGTGGCTCCAGTCCTATGAAGCCAAAATGGTTTTAAATGAATAACATTTTGTAAAATAAAACTTCAATCAAGTTCAATAAAGCTATTCGATTTTTTCAGATTCATATATATTGTTTACAGAATTTCAAAGTGTTACAAATGACTCGCTAACTGTTTATAGCTAGTTAGTACTTTAGTTTTCAGAATGATTTTATCTGGATGCTTCGACCATAGACTTCAGATTAAAATATAGAATTATTTTACGAACTTGCTTTTCAGTATATAAATTAAACTTATCTGACCTGAAATCAACCTGACCCTATAAACTTGCCTGGTGGCACATAAATATGTACTTGAATATGTATATTTTAATTTTGTTTTGTTCAAACCCAACCAATCATTACACATTTTTAGAATCTCCAAGTTCATTTAATGCCCTAATTTTTTAAACAAAATAAGATTATCTCATACTTATGCACAAATATTTCACCAAGGAGTAAGTAACAGATTCAGCTGAAACAATAGTGACATTTTAAGTAAAGCTTTCCCACACATTGGAAAACGTAGGTTAAAATACTAAAATGTCGAAATTATAACCACTATACTTTGCAAACAAAAAGCTCATCCAAAATCCAATTATATACACTTGTAAGGATTTCAAGAGCTATATTCTTGCATAATTGTTTACCGGTTTAGTTTTTGAGATAGCATTACAAACTTGAAAAAGGGGCAATTTTCACTCTTCTTCAACTCGACAAAACGATTACTCGAAAACTATAAGCACATTTTAAAAATATAAATATAGATTTAGCAACTAAATTTCCTAATACATATTTTTATCCCTTACTATTTATATCTGTCTCTTATGGTTTTGAAGATATTTCGAGCGAAAATAAGCAAAATGAAAAAAAAAAACACTTGCTCGGACAGATACTTTTTTAAGTTTTTCAAAAAACAAGTTCAAAATATTAAATAATTGAAATTAATTTTATATATTCACAATCTTGACCCTATTTCCTACAAAACAAGAAAATATATTTACATTTTTGTCTATTAGACTTGGAGGTATAAGGGAGATTGGGACAAAAGTGTTTACATTTTTTTGCAATGCTCTGATTTTCGTCATAAAAATCCCAAGCATAAATGTTATTTAAACAGAAAAAATATGTGCCCTTTTTCTGGTAACAGCACCCTGCCCTTTTTTAATCCTGGGGGAAACTCTGATCATATTATGTATTAGCCAAAATCAAATTTGCAACACTTGTAATGACAAATGCCAAATAACTTGCTTTGCATTTATTATAGAAATGTGTACCATTTTTCTTAGAAATGCTCACTATTTTTATCAACTCTCAAACAATTTAAAAGGAACAATGTATTTGCTGTATAATTCTAGAATCTTCTCTTATGACACACTTATTAGATGTTATAAGGACAGGATATATACCTCGGTCCAAATTGTTTCTATTAGATAACAAACTATATTTAAAACTTTTACCTATCACAGTGTTATTTTAACCCATTCAAATTCTTACCTTTCATATATTCTGGGATTTCTAGGGAAAGTAAAAAGAATAAAATTAATGTATATTTATTTTTAGTACATGATTTGGGACCAGAAAATTAATTACATCTATATCTTGATGAAGGGAAAATATAATTATATGTGATCATATTATTTTAAAAATTGTGTTGGTTTTGAAAGGTTGGAGAAAACTCCAGAAAAGTTAGTTTTACAGATTTGGATAAGAACCCCAGAGAAAATTTATGCTTAATTCTCAAACTTATAAATAAATGTTATACTATGTCATACAAAAGAAATTACTTGCTCCCCTAATGTGTCCATTTTGATGAATGTCATTGCCATTTCTATTTAGGAAACTTGAAGAGGCAGAATGCCTAACAAATATTGCTCAGACTGAAACATTTACTTTACCAAGTGGTCAAGAATTAGAGAAAGAAAATATCCTTTTAATATTAATTTTGGCATTAGTGTTTAAATTTTGTAAAAATATTATTGACATGTTTTTTTTATTATCTTTATTTTTTTTTTTTCTTTAACCCATATAATTGTTATTAAATGCATATGAAAATAATATTTGTTTTATTTTGGTAATTTTAATATTCTCCCACCTAATGATTTAGCATGTTTCAAATAGTATTGGTGATGGAATAGAAAATACCACTTACCTTTGTTGGTAAGTAGCATTTCCTATTAATAAAACTGCATAATTGCATTGTGTGAAATTGAAAAATATAGATATTTTAAGATGTGCAGATTAAAATATATATATATATATATATATATATATATATTAATACCCGATAAACTTATAAATTTGGCTAATATTACTCTTACCGAAACAAAGCTTAGGGTAAAAATTCAGAATAATCTCTCCGAGCCTATTACTGTTTCAAATGGGCTCAGACAAGGCGATGCACTGGCCTGTTTGCTTTTCAATATTGCACTCCAAAAAATTGTAAAAGACTCTAACATCAATACCCGTGGAACAATCTTTAACAAGTCTGTCTAGATTTTTGTGTTTGCTGACGACATTGACATTGTAGCACGCACTCCCGAGTTACTTAAGGAAGCCTTCACATCTTTAGAGGCCGCAGCCAGTAAAATGCATCTAACTATTAATCAAAATAAAACAAAGTATATGCCCTGTGGTGATTATGACTGTCCTTATTTCGAAATTGGGGTTTACAAGTTTGAAACTGTAAGCAACTTCAGATATTTAGGATCTGAAGTTAATACTCTCAATGACATTATGCCCGAAATTCATGGTAGAGTTACAGTTGCTAACCGATGTTTTTTCGGCCTTAAAAGGTACTTAAAGTCTGACTTCATCAGCAGAAAAACGAAGATTATAATCTACAAAAGTTTAATCAGGCCCATTCTTACCTACTCTGCTGAGACTTGGGCAATGACAGAAAAAGTTAAAGATATCATTTCTGTTTTTGAGAGAAAAATCTTGAGAGGTATTTTTGGTGGCTTAAATTGTAACAACATCTGGAGAAGAAGAACTAACTCTGAACTTTATAAGTCTTTTAAAGAACCAGATATAGTCAATTACATCACGATTCAGAGAATTAAATGAGTGGGTCACCTGTGCAGGATGGCCGAAAGCCGTACAACAAAAAATATCTTTTCGGCCAGACCATTCGGCACCCGTAAAAGAGGAAGACCTAAACTCAGATGGCTGGACTGTGTGGAAAAGGACTTTAAAATTTTAAAAGTTTTGAACTGGAGGTCTTTGGCCAGGGATAGGGGAGCCTGGAGTTCTATACTGCGGAAGGCAAGGGCCCATCCTGGTCTGTCAGGCTACTGAAGAAGAAGAAGATATATATATATATATATTATTCTATTCTGGCCATTTGTTGGCCTGTCTACCCTTGAATTTATGTAACCATTCTTTCTCCAAAACAGTGTTGTCAATTTGAAACCAAATTCAAAATGCTGATGCATAAATTTAGACAGTAGGCAGTTGTATGATTTTGACCATTATATACATAACTGTATTGCATTTTAGTTTATTCCTTTTTATTGTAATGACCTTAACTGTGATAAGTGTTGCACCTCCTGATCTTGTAGTAGTAAGCCAAAGGATCAAGGACATTGTTTATGTTCTTGCTGATTTCAAAAGTCGCAGAGAAGATGAACGGTAATTACATATTAATTTTATTTGTTTTTGTCAATCAAATTTTAATGTGCATGTTGTAATAGAAGATTTGATCATGAAAATTTGTTAAAGCCATATTTTTATCTGTAACTTAGTAAACACCCTGGTTTCTGAAATTTTACTTGAGTCATTCTTATAATTAAATTTATAAATATATATATATATAGATAGAGAGAGACAGCATTTCTAACATTGAATATTTAATTTTGAACTTTTTAATTTTAGTCATCATATAAAATGTAAATATATGTTATAGTGCATCTACACTAAACATAAATTGTTGTAAATGTTGATTCCTAATAAAAATACCATTTAATAAAAACTACAAAAACAACCTTAATTAATTAGAAACAATTATAACTTAAATACTGAAAGAAGCATTCACATAATATTAAAAGATAGTAGTTTTGTTGTAGGAAGTTTGTTTATATGTATAGCCTGCAAGTTTCTAGCTAACTCAAATGTAGCCCTAGGTTTATAAAACTTTGAAGATCATAGGTATAGATTGATACAGTTGAACCTCACCTCAACTGAAGGATACTCCCCTTTAGCGGACAATTTCTGAATCCCCAGTCCTTTGAAATAGGATGTTAATGTATTTTATTAGCAGACACTTCCTGTATCGGACAGAGTTCGAGCTGACCAACACATTTTTGTCAGTATTTTAGTATGTTCTGAAATTTAAGATTGTTTAGAATAAACCTTGTAGATTTGCATGAATTCGTGTATTTTAGTAGCTTTCTTTAAGAAGTGCATTTATTTCATATTACAAGTTCAAATTTTAGTCGTAAGAGTAATCTTTCATGAATTATGAATCTTTATTTCGTAGAAAATAGAAAAATACAATAATGACTTCGTAGCAGTTGAACTACAAAACATGTGAGGGAAATGTCAGTCATTCTTAGGGTAGAAAAACGAGATCAGATTAATCCCAACTTTAGTGTTTTCTCAACTAATTTGTGAAAAATGGGGATGCGGATTTCTTCTTTCGCCTTACATTGCTGTGGATGACGGTTTATGCACTGAAGAGACAAGAACGAACATTGACAGTTTCATAAAACAGAACTAATAAAATGAGTCTGATGATGAATAAGAATGTGAGGGTGAAAATTAAATAAAAACTGATGAGAAAGACATTGTGTGGAATAGAAACAATGCGCTGAGGAGTACAGAGAAACTACAAAATAATTTCTGCATATTGTAGACTACAAAAGGTTTAACATTGTCCGCAAATTGAAAATTCATCACAAGAAAAATGTTATGTGAGAAAACTCGTAAAGCCAACTGTTTTAACCAATTTTTTTCAGTAATCCAATAAACAGCATTAAAATTCATTTCTGTTCTGTTCTGATCAATATTTAATGCAACTGGTAGGTTTTTAAATTTAATTAATTTAAATATTTTAGCATAAATGTATTATACTACGTGTTTAAAATTTGTGTAAAGCTTTTGAATTTAATTTAAAGTGTATATGCAGGACTCCTTCTGTGCTACTATGAGGCCTTTTGTATTGTTTATCTTAAATATATTACTTCTATAAAGGTACATTTGTATTAGAATAGTTGAATGATTAAGTGTAAAACAATCCTTTACCGGATACCTCCCCATTAACGGACAAAAGCTCCTATCCTGATGGTGTCCTCTATCAAGAGATTTGACTTATATCTAAACTTACTCATTTTATTTATTGTAGCTCAAGGCAGGAATATATATCTCAGTTGAAACTAGACTTGTGTACCTATTACAGCTATAATGAATTCCTCATGGATAAGCTTATAGAGCTGTTCTCCCCATCTGAGGTAAAAATATTTTTTCTCATGCTTTTACCAATTTTTAAAATACTTTAATAATGAAAATTATATTAAAGTTAGTTATAAACTCTGTTCAATACACATTTTTTTTTTTTTTAATTTGTATAGTATGTTATATAAGTGAAAATTAATAAATTTGAAATATAAAGAAATATAATAATGAAAATTATATAAAAGTCAGATTGTTCATGTTGAGCAGTTGAATTACATTTAAGGTAATTTTTTTATGTCTATACTTTTAATTTTAATATAATTTTAATTTTTTTCTAATAAAAGCTTCTGGTAGTTAATGTTCTTCTTATAATTAAAACCAAACTTTAAATTCTCAAGAAATGTAAATTCAGCTCAGAGAAAAAGAGTAGGTAGGCTCGTGGAAAATTGAATGTTTTCTTTCTTAAAATCCTGGGTAAATTCATTGATAAGCTGAAAACACTGTATAGCAGTAATTACATGTTCAGTTACGTTATAAAATTGCAAGTGATATATAAGACCCTTAAATTAATGTTGGGCTAACTCATTTTTCAAGGAAACAGAGTTGGGGGCATTTTCTGTTTTCTAAAAAAGTAAAGAGTATTTATTAATAACATATTCTGTAAGATTTAAGTTTGCCTGTACCTTCATCTTTCTTATAACTATGTAATTGATTTTTTTTATTGGTATACACACAAACCTAATCTCATTTCAAGAGAAAGTGGAGTTAGACAACTATTATTTCAAGGACCTCATATTTAGGAAGTTGGGAAACATTTGATGAAATTAAGTTTGTAAACAATTCACTAAAATGTTATCCACCATACAGAATTTCTCTGCATGAAGCCATGAATTTGACCGTCTTGTAGTTAAATTACATCTTAAAAGAGGATTGGATACTACAAATTATCTGAATTAGAATTCAAATAGTCCTTGAAACGTTTTTATTTATTTTATATAGAGAGACAGAAAAACTTGTAAAAGTGTCTGTTATTATCTAGGAGTGGTGTTAATTCTGCTGAATTTGCTCCCATCATGCGTTAAAACCTAATACTTGCAATGAATATACATCACTGGCTATGAAATTGTTGTATGTAGTAATAAAAGATTTCTCTGTGTTACCATTTTTCATTATCAATATTTTAATTTTTTATAGTTGCTAAGTTAATAAAATATAGGGGGGGGGGGGGGGGGTCATACACTTTGAAGTATTAACCCATTAGTGCCTAGTGTCCCATCCAGTATAATGGGACACTAGGCACATACTAAATGTTGAAATGTTTTACAAGTCTGTAAGTCTATTAGACATACATAGAAAAAATTATATTTGTTTTGTTTAAAAACTTTGTTGAATATACATTATTTTTTAATCTCTATGGTATGTTATGTAAGTGAAAAATTAATAAATTTAAGATATAAAAAAACATAAATGGAAAGGCAGCTGGGTTGAAAGAGCTTGCAAAGCAAGGTTTGTGGGTTGGTAAGTACCAAGGAACAAGGGGTGGTCCCCACCGGGCTTATTATGGCTACATAGCAGGCAGAATGAAAAGGGCTCTCATAGCGAGCTCAGCAAGTAAAAGGCGAAATCTCTCAACTTGCAAAGTGAGTTACGGAGATTGATGAGTATCCGCAAGTAGGAATCTGAGCTCCCTAGTATGGTTATAAAGTTGATAGCCTCTTGATAAAAAGCATTTTTGCCTACCATAACTTATTTTCATTATTTTCAGCTTGTTGAGTTGCTGGAAGCAAATGAGGTACAAAGGCCAGTTACGATCAGGACAAATACGTTAAAAGTACGGCGTGGAGACTTAGCTCAGGTTAGTTTGTGTTATTTAAATGTCTCAGTAAAGATATATCACTTTTCGTTACTGATTTTTAAATTTTGATTATTGTGGTTTGTAACTATCCATTTTAACTTTAATTTGATTTGTTTTTCTTTTATAATCCCACTATATTAAATTGCAATCTTTTTATAGGCTCTTATAAACAGAGGGGTTAACCTTGATCCTATTGGAAAATGGACAAAAGTTGGATTGATTGTTTATGATTCACAAGTACCAATAGGTAAACTTATTTCTTTATCTGTTATAGTTTATGATTCACAAGTACCAATAGGTAAACTTATTTCTTTATCTGTTATAAGATTTTTATAAAATCAATTTAAGTCAAAATAGATCATTTTATTTGCAAAAGAATTTTCTATCCTAATGTCTGCTTTTGGTCGACACATTTATATATGATATCCCAAAATTAGTTTATCATAAAATGTTTGTGTGTTAAAGAATGTTGAAGTACTGCATTTTTATGAAGGAATTCATTCTAATTTAGATATTTAGAGTAACCAAAGTTTTTGCCTGCCTATAATTAAGTGATTATGACACTAAATTAAAAGTGTGACTTTTTAAAATTTAATTATGGTTAATTATTTTTATTAAAAATATTAATGTTAAATACCCCATGCTAGGTTTCCCCTGCACTATTTTCAAGAACCTGTGAACATATTTACATTTTTAAAAGTCTTTGAAAATCATTACATTTTATTTTATAACTTCAAAGCTTTAATGAAGTAACATGCTGGGCACTTGATTACACAAGTGGCCATGTAACTACTATAAAACTTTGTGCAACATTTTCTGTGCTCATCATTAAAAGTTTGTTTTTTATCTTTCTTGTGTGAATTTTTTTTCTCCTATTTGAAGTTTTCAATGTCATCTTAGTCTCTAATGAACTATTGTCATATGTGCCAACTCTACTAAATTTGGCTGGAGACTCTCAATTTTTTAGTGTTTCTCCCGATTTCCCACTTTTGAAGACACATCTCCTGATGTTAACGATTTTTTGAAAAAATCCCTATGTTTAGGGATAATATCCCAAAAAATTTCTCTGTAAAAGGGATTTTTTAGCTAAGTGGGAAATTTTTCTCTATTTAATCAAAGGTACGCCCATGAGATTACAGGTGCAGACATGAAAAACTCTGGATTTTGGGCTGAGACTCCAAATTTTTCATTACTTCTCCGACCTCAGGATTACTAACGAAATTCTCCGGCTTTTTTTTTTGTTTGAAATTTATCAATTAACCAGATATGGTATAATTCCTCGGAAACACCGATTTTCTGCTTTTTTAGCACTGATTTCTACCATTCCCGGGATCGTAGCAAATCCATAATAAAATGCAGGGTAATGCCAATCAAATTAACATCCGTGTGTAATGTAAATTAAGATCTCGATCGTTTATTTTATGAAAGTAATAAATATACTTCTTCAAAGGTTGTCTAATTCAGCATAAATCGCTAAAATGTTATTTTGTTCATTAATTTCACATAAATACTGTGATTGCGTAATTCAGTTTGTTCTCATGAATCGCCAAGAGTGCAATAGTATCTTTTTCCATCCATCTCAATCTTCTATATATTGCATTTTTGATTGACAAAACTAGCTTATTTTCATATTCTGATTAATTATTATGGTTAATTTCTTAATTATTTTTGCATAAACAGTGCGATTGTGCAATTCCGTTACATCGTGTGAATTGCTTAGAGTATGTTAGTATCTTTTTCCATCCATCTCCATAATTTTAATGTTGCATATTAGATTGGCTAAACTAGTTTATTTTCATATTATGGCAAATTATTAAGGTTAATTTTTTAATTATATTTGCATAATACAAATTTTTCTATTTTGAAAAATGGGTAGTATGAACTCTGTGAAGGGATATTTTCCAAAAAGTGGTATTAAAGCAATGATTTAGGCAAATAAAGGTAATGCAGAGTGTGAACGTATTTTTAGCCACCTACGAAAAATTAAAACTAAGTTTCGCACCTCAATTTCTAATGATAACCTAGATAACTTGATCATTATGAAATGTAATTTAAATGGTAAATGCTATGAGCAGCAACTAGATAGTAAATTTTTATTAAAAGCCAAATCTGCAGCTTTATAAAAAATAAAATGTAGCTGTCATAAAACTAGTCTTTATTTCTTGTGTATATGTGTGTTTATAAATATGTATATAATTCAAATTTTGGGGGGGGGGGGTGGAGATGAGAAAAATCCCTATTTTTCCCTAAATGTATGTTATTTCATAGCTGCCAACTCTCCCGGTTTTACCGGGAGACTCCCGGTTTTTCGCTATGTCTCCCGGGTAAATCGCTCAATCTCCCGCTTTTCACTCGACGGCCCTTATTTTCCCCCTTTCTAGGCAGAAATCACTCGAATGCAAATCGTGACTTTCAGTTGTTTTCCACGGTGTAGGAATGGATTGCGATTGACGTTTGTATTTTTGTATTTGTATCTACAGGTTACAAAAGTAAAAAAATCGGAAATAGATCACGAATTTTCCGAAAATATTACGAAATGAGAAACAAAGTCACAAATTTTGAAATCGAAGTTTTCCCGTTTTTTCGTCTAAAAATGCATTTCTCAGCTATCGTGTAATCGGCGCTCGCAAACGGCAATTATTCCCACAGCGTCACGAGAGATGACCAATTATTATCTAATTAATGTGGGAAAAACGCATTTGCATCGACTAAAATTTTATTAAATTATTTTGTTTTATATACAAAACTATTGCTCAAACATATTATTAATGAAATGAAACTATTTTTTTCAGCAGTAGCGCTAGAAACAACATTTGTGCGCGATCCTCCTTATATCTCGTTTTATTATGAAACTATTTTTCCACTTTTGCGATCTGACAGCATCGTCACATTTTTTTATAATTATTTCGTGTTTTATACAGAAAAACTATTGTTCAAACGTAATATTAATGAAATGAAAGGCTATTTAGTAGCAGTATTGCGAAAAACTGCATTTGTGTGCGATCCGCCATATATTTGTTTAATTGTGAAAATAATTTCCACTTTTGCAATCTGCCAGCATCGTCAAATTTTTTTATAATTATTTCGTATTTTATACAGAAAAACTATTGTACAAACGTAATGTTAATGAAATGAAAGGCTATTTAGTAACAGTATCGCGAAAAACGGCATTTGTGCGCGATCCGCCATATATTTGTTTTAATTGTGAAAATAATTTCCACTTTTGCAATCTGTCAGCATCGTCAAATTTTTTTATAATTATTTCGTATTTTATACAGAAAATCTATTGTTCAAACATATTATTAATGAAATGAAAGACTATTTTGCAGCAGTATCGTGAAAAACGGCATTTGTGAGTGATGCTTTTTATATTTCGTTTAATTGTGAAAATAATTTCCACTTTTGCAATCTGTCTGCATCGTCTAAAATTGGGCTTATCAAAATCTCCCGGTTTTTTCATATTTTCGCACAAAAATCTCCCGGTTTTTCATATTTGGAGGTTGGCAGGTATGTGATTTTTATACTGCAGCGTTTGTTATGACATTGAAAAGCACGCTTTAAGAAATCTACTGAATTTTCTTCAGTGAGGGTTGGCAGGTATGTATTGTAATTATATGATTGATTTATAGAGATGCACTATAAAAACTGCTTAAATTTAGCCAAGTTATAAATAACTATGCTAAGTTATAAATAACATCTTTGTCTCTTTCAACCTATTTTCTCTGTCATTTTCTCTTACAAAGTTGTGCAAGTTGTCTTCCAATATGCATAAAGAATTTGTACACAAAGCATGCAAGAAAAGTGGTAGTTTCAGATGTGTAGGCACTGTCTTAATAAATGAATACCAACAAAACCTGTCTCACATGTTCTGGAATAAATACTGATATGATTTGGAAAATAAGAGTAAGAAAATATGTTTAAAAAACAAATTATAAAATTAAAAATGAATAAATTGGGGTCATATAGAAAATTCACAAAAACTACATGTTTTTATCCCAAAAATAACCCCCATTTTGTGTGTGTGTGTGTGTGTAAATGCCTATCATTTGATATAATAATTTTATAATTGCTGTATATTTTCCAAAAAAAAAGACTCCAAATCTTGTTTTCTTTTTAATATCTTTATTATTGTAATTTGATAATTTTCTAATTATTGATTAATATAATTTTTCCTATATTTTGCTTCAATGATCCCTAGTCCTGCTATATAATATATACCATATATTTCCAAATATAAGACGAGTATGTAATTTTACTATAAAATATTGGACTAAAAAAAAAACATATATAAGCCCGATTTTTAAAAATCAGCCAAAATATACTATGCATCACCAATTGTGCGAACTTGCTGAACAATCACCTCCAATCACATTGCATGGTTATGCTGGCACTGCTGATACTCATTATCATATCTCCCTCCTCCAGAAACATAAAAACATGCACAAGTACCGATAGACAGATGTGAAGACACCACAGTTTGCATCTACGGCTACAAGCTAAGCTTAATCATGCAAGAGTGAAAGGCTATTTATTTATTACAGCTATGTAAACAAATAGAGACTGATTACTTGCTGGGCAAAAAATTACATCAAATAATATAATTCCAAGTGTGAGTAATTTACGTATGTTATTATCATTTGCGGGATGACAATACGCATATGTTCCGTGATTTGGGTTTGTTTACCTTATTCTTTTTTTAATAAAGAAATTACATTTTTTTAAATGCCATTTTGCAATAATTACACTTTATACACAATATTTATTTTATATAACTTTCAGCTGATTAATTGGATCTTAAAGTAAAGAAACTGAAGAAAAGGGTGAAACTTGCAATTTGGCATGAAAAATTTTATTACATATTGTTATGCACTGGTGAAGTTTAGGGGAGTAAGCATGTATTTTGATGCATACATAGTGCCTAATTAAGCATTTTGTCAAACTCTGAAATAGGATTTGAATGATTTGTAGAATTGTGAGCTGTTTGGATGTTGATGTATGATTGTGTGAATAAGTCAGGATGGATGAATTGAAAAATAGTGTACAGTCACCTGAAATATAAGTTTTTCTGTCATTGTTTCTGCATTATTAATTTTTTGTGTGTTAATTTTTTTTAATTATCTTTGACTGGTATATAAGCTGACCCCCTTACTTTAATAGTGAAAAAAATTTCAAACATTCTTTGCTTATACATGGAAATATGTATAAGCATTCTGTGGCTTATATACAATTAAGTACTTATTTGATCTAAAAGATTGTTCCTTGTAGGTGCAACGCCAGAGTATCTTGCTGGACATTATATTTTACAAGGTGCAGCTTCCTTGTTACCTGTCATGGCACTTGCTCCAAAAGAAAATGAAAAAATTCTAGATTTGTGCTCTGCTCCTGGGGGAAAAACCACACATATAGGTAAAAGAGTTATGTTTTTGTGGGGCACTAAATATGTGCCTGTATGATTAGTAATTAAAATATATTTTAAATTGCCCTGTACAATAGCTTTTCAGAACCTAGTGTTTATGATGAATTTGAGTTGTGTTAAAACATTGTTTTTCTATTTTTATAAATGCTTAAAATATATCCCTTGGAAAACAGCAGAATACAGGGATTTCCACAATCCTTTGAAATGTGTTTTTAAATTTTACAGGTCCTTTATAGATCCTTAAAAACTTCTTTTTTTCCTGACTGAAATTTTAATAAAAATGGTTTTTAAAATTAACAAATGTATAAATAAATAGTTTTGGGGTACAAGAAAATTTACCCATATTTAAAGTACAATTTACATTCAACTTTCTATAACAAACATTCTACTTTAATTTAAATTTTGTACTTTTTAAGTTAAATATTTATTCAAATATTTACTATATTATTGTTTTAAATATGGATAGAACAAAATGCTAAACTTCATTCTATAGATTTGCTTTTGGTCTTCACAAGATTCTTAAAACTTCTTGTAGTGTAAAGCATGGGAACTTTTACAATACATTTAGTGTTGTGTTTCCCAAGCTTTTTTTAGACTAACCAACCACTAAAAAAGTTTACCTTTACTGTTAATTAATTTTACTTGCTATAAATATAATAGCCATAACATATAAGATAATTGACTATATTGTCAATACTGAGGCATAACTGGATGTCCTTCCGGTTTATCCGGAAAGTTTCCAATTTTCAAGTATCCTTCCGATCGGAAACAGATTTCTTCCAAATTTTCATCCAAAAATGAAAAGTCCCTACTTTTCCCGATTTCACTAAAAAAAATCCCTATTATTTTGGCAGAATGTCTAAATGTTCGGAAAATCACAAAATCGGCCACGAAAGTCCCAAAAATGTCGCAAATTTTGAGATCGGAGTTTTCTCGTTCTGGAAAATTCATTTTTCCGTGATTGCGAAATCGGCGCTTGCAAGCGTGTCAGGAGAGAGATGCCCAATAATTATTTTTGTTCCACTTATAATCTAATCTATTTACATCGACTAAAATTTCGATAATTATTTTATGCTATATGCAAAAGGAACTATTTTTCAGATGTGTTATTAATGAAATAAAGATCTATTTTGTAGCAGCATCACAGAAAACTGCATTTGTATGTAATCCTCGGTGTATTTTGTTCATTTAAATATGAAAATATTTTCCCATTTAGCTATCTCAGAGATGCCAACCATTACGGATTTCTAAACGAAATTACGGACTACAGAAAAGATCCGTAAAATTATGGAAAATGCCTCTTTTTTCCAACCTTTCACTCTTTTTCCATCCATCTCCATCTGGTAATTTTTGCACATTAAATAGAGAAACTTGCTTATTTTTATATTTTAGTATATTTATGCTAATTTTTTAATTATTTTGATACATTTAGTATGATTGCGCAATTCGAGGAATTCTCATGTAGTCCTGGGAGTTCACAAGTATCCTCTTGCATCCATCTTAATCCTCTAAATATTACTCATTAGATGGACTAAACTAGTTTATTTTCGCATTTTGGTTAATTATTAAGGTTGATTTTTTAATTATTTTTTCATAAATAATGGGATTATGTAATTCAGGTTGTATCGTGTACATTGCGGAGCGATGATTAGTATCTTGTACCATCTGCCTCCATCCTGTAATTTACAAATCCTGAGAATTTCCAAATATCTTTTTCTATGTTAATGTCTTAAATGTTTTGTATAATTTACCAAATAGTATAAACATTCACTCTTTTAGCAATAAGATTATTCTTATATTTAACAATTTACATGCACATGCTCTGTAAATCTAACAATAAATAAAATAGTAATATTTAATTAATAAACACTATTCATGTCTTAAACCTTATTTATTCTTGCACCGAAAAGTAAATTATTCTTTGATTAATTACTGCTATGAAAAAAAAAATCTGTATTTATTTGAACTTCAATATGGGAATTTTACTGAAAGCAACAGGAAAAACACTAGCAATTTCATTCTGAAAAATGGGTACAAAATCTACAAATGTTTTGAAACAGTTTTTAATAATTAAAAAAAAGATCCTGTAAAAGCCAAATTCAGACGTGCCAACTCTCCGGATTTTTCATTTATTCTCTAGCCTCCGGATTACTAACGAAATTCTCCGTTTCTTTTGTTTGAAATTTATTAATTACCCAGACATGGTACAATTCCTCGGAAACACGGATTTCCACTGTTTTAGCGTGGATTTCTACCATTCCCGGGATCGTGGCAAATCCATAATAAAATTTTATTTAGGGGAGGGGGGTTATTTTCTTTTCTTTTATTTTTTTTTTTTTTTTTTTTTTTCTGAAGCAAAATTGGGACCAGGAAAATGACACGTTTAATCGCTACTGACAGTGATCTTTGATGGCGACAGTCAGAAGCGTGGGAGACCATAGCCCCTCAGGAGTATCTTGGAGGGAGGAAAAGTTGTCAGTTTGTTCCTTGATGGTAAGCCGCTAGGGAGAAATAGTATATGAACTTCGGTGTGCAAGATGAGGCAAGACGCATGGTGTGTTTTCTTCCAGGTGCAATTATAGCTCTTTGTGTGTTTCGTTTTGAGTCAGGGTTGTTTATTTTCTTTCTTCCAATCCAGCCCTGTGTCTTTGAAAAATAGAGTGCACAGCTGTTTTGATTTCATGCCTATTTTTCGTTCTCTGATGTTCTTATTTTATTTTAATTTCTTCAGATGTGATAAGCAAGTGTTTTATTTCAACCATATTTTTCATGGACTTATGTTTATTGAAATCTATTATTTTAGTTCAGTTCAGTTTTCAGATTTTTATTTAAGTCATTTATGTGACAATTAGAATAGTGAATATTGTTTCTGATAGTTCAAAATTACTTGACATTGATCATCTAGAACAGTGTTTTTCAAATTTTGGGGGTCACGGAACCGTATTGAAATTCAGTTTGTTGACAGTTAACTCTAAAATCAGAAAAGGTCTATTGTGGTCCAAATTATGCATTCAAAAGAAACTATCACATCGCGGAACACTGAAAAACGCAGATCTAGAAAAAATTACTTTAGTGGTTAAAAGTCTCTAAAAGATAAACGAACTAATGTGTTGAACTATTATTCGTTAATGGATAATTCTTGAAATCTAATTTTTAATAAAATCCAATAATACATGAACAAATCTCTATTTCAGTCTCTCTTTCAATACTTTAAATATAAAATGATAAGAGGTAAACAATTTTGTGAACCCACTTTGTGGATTGCTTGTGTCTGTACAACAGGCCCATGTTTTATTTTAATACATTAAAACAATAAAAGATAACACTATTGGAAATGTTTTATAAGATTCACCAATTGAGAACCATTAATATGTAGAGTATGATATAAAGAAACTTTAAAAAATAAATGTGTAGAATTTGTTAAAGGGCTTTGATGTAATGATGTGTTTGATAAACAGTTCTATATGTGTATTTATGTTTCAGCTGCGTTGATGAAAAATACCGGTATGCTCTTTGCAAATGATGCAGTGAAAGAGAGAGCTAGTGCCATTGTGGGTAACATTCATAGACTTGGCATTACTAATACTATTGTTTGCGTTCAAGATGGGCGTAAATTTCCTACGGTAAGTTAACGTTAAGTTTGACGTTGTGATGAAACGTTAAGTTTTTGTGCTAAAACAAATATTGTCATATCAATTGTTTTTTAATTTGCAGGCATTTTATGAGTTTTGTTTATTGCATAAAGGTTATTTAAAAAAAAAATTAAATACCCCAAAATAAGATAATCTTTATATAATGTTATTTTGAAGTCACACAATTATCTGTTCCATCCATGTCCATCCTCTTATTATTGCACATTAGCTTAACTAAACTAACTTATTTTCATATTTTGGTGAATTTTCATGGCTAATCTTTTAATTATTTTCACATAAATAGTGCAATTGCGCAATTCAGTTTTTATTTCTCGGACGTTAGAAATATTTTGTACAATTTACCAAATAAAAGTTAACTCTTTAAAGATGAAATCCCTTGCTGTGCTGTGAATTTAAAGGCATTTTTCTCTGTTTTTTACAAAATTTCAGGTTTCGAAGTGGTAAATTTGTTTTATTATGTTAATGTATATTTTTTTTTATTGAATAATGCATTAAATAATAAATAAAATAGTAGTGATAAATTAATAGATGATTAATATATATTTCTCATTTATTCTTGCACAGAAAAGTAAATTGTGTTTTGATAATCACAATCTTGAAGAAAATTTTTTCTCTATTCAATTTTTCCCACCTTAATTAATCTCATTAAAAACTTTTTTACCCCTCCTTCTAAGGGTAGCAGGTATAAAAGTGTGTATCAATAATTTGAAACAATTTTCAATTGATTTATAAATTCATTAAAAATATATTCCATTTTATACTTTTCCAGAAACAGAAAAGTCAGTCTTAGTAAATTACACTTGCACTCGCGTTTTTAACTTGATAAAAACTTCTTCTGAACTTATATTTTATCTTAAATGTACATTTATAAAAGGAAACTTTGACAATATAATTTAAAAAATTATTAAAAATATTGATTTGGAGATTCTAAAAGTTTTTAATCGTATTTGGTATATAAATAAAATATAACATAAATTTTTATTTTTATATAATTGCATAATCAAAAAATGCACATTGCCAAGTTTCAAAATAATTTTAATAGCTGAGCTTAAGTTAGACTCTTTTGCAAGATAGAAGCATTTCATTTGAAAGTTTAGAGCTGTATATGTATGCATTCGAAATTATATAAAACATTTAGAGGATTTTTTTTTTGTTTTCTACTATCATGCACTTATAATACATATCAAATAATTCAAGAATAATTTTTTTGTAAAAATAGCAGTATGCACAATTTTAAATTTTACTGAAAACAACAGGTTAAATCTGGAAAACTATGGGAATTTCATTGTAAAAAATGAACAGTAGGTTGAACAAACACATTGGCTGTCCTCCCGGCCCTTACATTAAATTTGCTTACATCCAACATTATCATTCTCTTGACTCATATTTTGCTAATGTACTTATGTACTTGAATGTATGCAGACCAGTTAAATTTTTTAAAAACAAATTTTTACATATATTAGGTATAGACATATTTTACTGCTCCTAAAGTTTCTAAATTTGCTGCTCCAAAAGTGAGTTTTGCCTGCTCCGAAAATTGATACGAAGAGCAAGTAGGTGTGCAACGTACCTGCACACCCTAATGTTAACAATATATATAAAATTAATGACTCACAGTTGCAAAATCTGCGTGTCACAATTTCACAGAATCACTGAGACACTGATAGTTTTACAGTATTTTATGATGTCTTAATGTATTTATTGTATCTTTTCTTAATTGATTTTCAGACTATGACTGGCTTTGATAGAGTTTTGTGTGATGCTCCATGTAGTGGAACTGGTGTTGTATCTAAAGATCCCAGTGTTAAAGCTAATAAGGTAAGTAAATTTGAGGGTATAAAACTTTATATTGCAGGTGAAAGTATACATCTGATTTTATTTGCTGTGCATAAATATTGTAATTGTCTTGCAGTGTTCCCATACTTGACATTTCTTGAAAAGTACTTTATATTTAAAATAAATAATTTCATGTTTACTAGCTAAAAATAATTGCCAATTTCAATAGTCAATTCTCTTGTTTGAAATTGTAACAGAACAAGTATGATATATGGTCCTTGAAAAATAAAATTTAGGTCAGGCTTCAGGAAATCAGTAAAATCTAGCCTGTCTGTGAGGACGGCTATTAAAATTTTTTACTTGTCCTCCTAAGAATTTTATTTTACATTATATTCATTAATATATGTGCTTAAATACAATGCACAACAATAATAAATTACAACCAATTGCCTCATGATGAAGTGCCCACACATGTATACCCCACCATCACCACACACACACACGCTTAACCGTTTAAAGATCAAATTCGCCAACGAAGGGCCGGACCCGGTGGAATTCCGATCTATGGGTGGGTACAGAGGGGTAAGTGGTGAAAGGAATCTTCTCTTTCCAATGTTTTGTAACTTCAAGGAATGGTAAATAAATAATCCTATAAATCCTTTTGTCCCTAAGCAGTTTAAACCTCATTGTCACTCTTAATTTCTAGGGAATGTGACTGAATCAAGATTTAAATCTTCTTGCATTGAATAGATGCTTCATAGCTTAACTTCACTTGTCAGACAATTGGAACAAATTGTATGAATGAATTGTAAATGTATTAGTTTTAAAGTTGAAACCAAAGTGGGGAAGAAAAGAAAATAATTCTGGCTGAAACCAGAATTCATTTCAAAAATCCAAACTTGTTACATAACATACTTCTGTCTATTACAGCAATCGAAAATTTTATAACTTGAGTTAAAAGGGGATAGCGCTCTGCATGGGTTTAGGATTAGGCGAGGGCTGGGCTTGAGTTTTCTAACACCGTTTCGAGCTAGAATGAGTCTTTTTTTTTTTTAAATCCGTTACGACCGGGCCGAACATATTTATTTTGAAAAAAATTTCACTGAATTTTAATTTAATACATGAATTTTTTGGGTTTATTTCAGCTATGTGTATTTCAGATAAATGTTTAAGAAAACAAACTCAATTCTCCATACCAAGTTTTAACAAATTTATGCATATTTGAATACAAATCGTTTCGGGTTGGCCGAAACGCAGTTATCTTCAAGCCGAGTTCATTCTACATTTATAAATTTCTTTAGGCTTAGGCCTGGTTCCAGCATTGGTATTTTTGGTTGGGTGAAAATCTGAAATTTTGGCACACGTAGACCTCTAAAAGAACAGAACATGTCACATTGATCTTGAGTGCACTATCGCATTTTCTTATGGTCATCAGATTTACTGGATGGAGAATGAAGGAAGAGAGAATAATTAGCACTTGTAGTTACAATGCACACCTGACGGCTCTCCTAGAAAGAAGGTTTTGATAATGACACCCACTAAGTTTATGGGGAGGGGGGATTTGCAAGTGAGGACATTTCAATTGACATTCATAGCAAAATAAAGGCAGTTTCGCCATAATTTTATAGTAACAACAACTTGCTATTATTTTATTTATTTACTTTTTAAGAAATCGCTAATCTCAAGGCCATCCTCACTAAATTTTAACCTGCCTAGGACGAGAGGATGGACGATTTCCGGAAGCCTGATTTAGGTCCTTGAAAAGTGCTTTATTTTTATCTTAGGGGAAAACTTTTGGAACCTTGTTTTGCCAATTCTTGAAATATAAATGGTCTTTTATTTCATGTTTTAAAAATCACTCTTTTGCAGTTAATAGTTTCATTATCAAATTTTCCTTTTATTAAAAAACAATTAGCCTAGTAATATTTATGTTCAAGACTATGTTGTATAGATATCCTTAATTATTCATACGAAAACAATTTTATGTTGTAAATCATCAATCACTATCTCTTCCTTGAATAATGCACCTGCAGGTTGTATGAGGTGTTCAAATAGCCATGCAAGCCCTATCTATCACTAATCAAACTCATTTAATAATTAACATTTTAATGGTTATTGTATTTAAAAAATTGGCAAGTCTTTGTTTATATGCCTCACCTCTGCAAAATATAAATTTTCCAAACAAATTCATGCAGATGAAACAGTAGTTCTTAAAATGATGATTACATTTGTTATATTTTTAAATGATTTTAGGAAAAGGCAGATGGAACTGGGTGGAGTTAATTTTCACCATATTCTTTTTTGTGGTAAGATGAGTGATTGCAGGGTGTATTGAAGGGGAAATATATATTTTGGTTAATAGTATTTCATTATTTTACTTCTTCCAAGCACTTTTTTTTTTATCAAAACCAAATATTATGCTTTGTAATGCAGAACCTAAAGTGTTAATCTGATAAATTGCAGTTGGTGTTCTTACATTTGTACCAATAGTTTTTGATCCACTGATATTTAGAGAGAACAAGTCATAACGAACATTCTAAATAATGTAGCTTCAGTCATTAATATATAAAATTTAATAAAAAAAAATTATAAATATGTTGGTACTATCATTTTTATCATGGTAAAAGCTAGTTGATATATAAAACCCAATAAAATTATATTGCATGTTCGAAATCCGGTTCAAGCAATCCAACATAAAACTTATTTTTGCATGTTTGAAATGTAATATTGATTGACTAGTAGATGTAGAAACAATTGGGTCTGGTAAATCAAGAAGTGTATTTGCTATTGCAATTATTTATTACAAATAGATAGCATCAATTGCACTCTATGTATAACATGTGCATTTTCGTCTTCTCAAAATTAACATTGTATTTTTGTATTTACAGGATGAGAAGGATATTTTACGATGTGCTACCATCCAAAGGCAATTGTTATTAGCTGCCATAGATTGCACTAATGCAAATTCTAAAACTGGAGGGTTCATCGTATATTCAACGTGCTCAATACTGGTAAGTTTGATTTTAAATTTTCATTTGTTTTTTATAGTTTTCCACTATCTAGATCTTTGTTTAAAATTCTCTGATATCCAGATTTTAATGACAAGCTGTTTCAATTAATCTTTGACAAAAATTATATTACATTTTCTTAAAAAAGAATTATTTGAAATTTTTGTCTTTTAAAATGTACATAAAATTTATAATATTACTTTTATAAAAAAAATTAAAAAGATATATACATTAATTTTTGCTTTTTTTCTTATCATCACATAAGTCCATTAAAATTGTACTGAATTAATTGCTTTTTTTTTAAGGAGGGGAGGAATTAGTGAAAAAAGCAAAATGTAATAAAAAAGGAAAATATTACAAAAAAAAAAAAGCCCTCAAATCTCTTAAAACTTGATCGAATTGTATGTTTTCCCTTCTCTTTGAATCTTTGAAATTTTTATCTATTCAAGAACAAATGTACTTATATGGTCATGCTAACTATTGTCTTTATGCTTGATCAGAATCATTGTTGCACTTGTATAAAATATGTGACTTTGATTTGAAACTGTGCTTTTTTTTTTTTGAGAATTTTTAAATTAAAAGAAAACATGACTATTGTATTTATTGCAGTACACAATGTAATCTATAGTAATTCTAAGAATCTTTTTCTGTAAATTGAAAATCTGGACTATTCCACAATACAAAAATATGAACCACATATGAAATCCATTGTGGGTGACCCTGGTGCTGATTGGATTTTGGTACAATTCAGAATAAAAGAACCTGCAGTTTTTTGCAAAATGGTTCGTAAAAATTGCCTGTATCCACTCTAACTGAAAAACTAATTGACCAAATTTCACAAAATTTGGTAAATAAATCATTTGTATGTTACCCTGGTGCTGATTAGGTTTTAGTACGACCCGGGTATTTTTTTTTTTTGTAAAATGACCCACAAAAATTGGCAAAATCTAAAAGAAAGACTGTGTATGCTTAAATGCATTAATTAAATGCTTATTTTTCATGTAATTTTTGATGATGAAAAAAATAAGACTAACTTCATTACTCTGGGACTAGCCATTCGCGACATATTTTAGTTCTTTCGCATGTTTGCTACACCGGTTTTGAGAATAAGTCCAGTTACCAAATTAAAACGAAAGCTGAATTAAAAGTGTACATTCAGTGTAATTTTTATTAATTATGCATGTTATTTAATGCAATTAAACTCAATTTAATGAATTGTTAATGAAATAAAGAAACAATGAATTTGAGTTTGCAGGGAAAGTCATGTGCTGACCACATCAGATTTTTGTTCTAACACTTCTCCAGGCTTCTGTTTTCCTTCGGCCTTTACATCCTACATATTAAAGGAAGATGTCTGTGTGCATTATTATTTTTTTTTTATATATATATATATAACTCAATTAGTTTTTTTTGTTATTTTATGTTTAAGTCTGATTTTATATGATATTCACAAAAGTTGGTTCCTTAGCAACCGAAAATATTATCCCAAAGTTCTTGATACCATCAGAAAGATAAAAATATTCTCTTTCAAACAAACTTTAAATGGAATCCATACGAATCCTTCCTCAACCGAACTTCCACGTATTATTTATAAATTTTTTAAGCGAGTGAACTCTTAAAATGTTTGAATCAGCAAACTATTTTATCATTAGTGTCCAGACCTCTTGCTCCTACTCAGGATGGGACCCATTTTAAAGGTTGATTGAAGTGAATAATTTGGAGGTGGGGTGACTGAAATTGGATGAAAAAATTTGCTGATCCATTGGTAGATTTGAACGTAGAGTTTCTGCAAGTAACGGATTTCAGTTTTGTGATTGGAGAGATGCATGTCACGCTTGTTGTACCAATATACATGGATTGCATGCAATTTTCACTGTGATTTTTAGGAATAAATGTATTTATTTTGTTCTTTTATATAATTATCCTGCTTTGATTCCCGAGCAGTGCCTGGTATATTTTCTAGTAGATCCATAAATTTTCATAATATATTCCTAATTTCCTCATAAAAATAACTTTGCATTTTTGTTTATTTATTTCTAATGACAGACATGATCTTGTCTTTGTTGGTGCTGGTATCGTAATTTCCTGTGTATAATCTGCAGATTATCCATGGCAATTCTTTTCCAAGTGAAAGAAACAATGATTGTGCAAACATAAAATATATAAAAGCATTGTACTAATACAGAATAAAATATTTTTTAATAACATTTACGAAGTAACAATCTTTAACATCATCGTATTACTTATTCAAATACCAGGTAAATTTAATCATTTTAACTACTTTTATATAAATGTGAAGGAAATAAACAATTAGGCATGTCACTTAGATGCAGGAAATTATGGTACTTTGTCGCATTTATTCTGAAATAATTGTTAGTAAAACACTATTTAATCCTGCTTCCATTATTGCAAAAATCTTATTTTGAAATATGTTCTTGCAGCCTGAAGAAAATGAGTGTGTTATTGATTATGTTTTAAAGCGCCGAAGTGTCAAACTTGTTGAAACTGGTTTAAATTTTGGTAAAGAAGGTCTTTCAAAGTAGGTTTATATATATATATATATATGTATAATAATATTTTTGCTATAACATTTAATTCATTCATCATTACATACATATTGCTTTTGTTACTATATCATTGAATTTTCATTTTTCGAACATATAAACACAGAACATGCAACCCATGTAATCTAGGGTAGCACTATGCAGAAACAAATAATATACAGTACATGTGCTGGATTTTGGTACCATTCAAAATTGTGCATGTTCAGTAAATGCAGTGCTTTAAGTTTTAGTAGTGTATTCCACATTTCTTTTATCTTGAGTTAAGTTCTGTAATGCACAAAAAAAGAGTAACATTGATTTTTTTTTAATTTTTGTTTTTACATGTATGTCTAGCTGTCAACTTGTGAGTTTTCACACTTTCTCTTAATTTTTCAAAATATGAAAATCTTACAATTTTTAGATAATTTTGCCAAAAAAAAAAACCCTTGTACCTGTTTCTTGCTATTGGATGTTAATATAGCACTAGCCGCTTTCGACAACCAGCTGCATGCAAGTGAGATCACTTTTTAGCAATCAGTTTCTTAAATGAAATTAACAAAAAATACACTGCCAACCAGCTCGGTCGCTTAAAAATATAAAATTAACTTGCAGTAGCTATCTTGCAGTAGCTTTTGGCCACATAGGTATCAGCACAGCAATTGTTCATAGCTCACCTTCAGCGACCACTTTAGTCACTTTTTTAAATTGGACTGTAATGTGAACACTTGATTCTTCAACCAATACGTGGCCGTAGTTAATTTTTCAATTTGTTAAATTTTTTAAGAAAGCCAAGTCTTATCAAACGTTAAAAGATTAAACCATCTAATAAAAAGCCAAATGTTTCACTATTACTAATGTATTTATCATTTAGTTAATTTTTATTTAATTGTTCATATTAGATTTGAGTTTACCCCTGTACATAATGCCATATTTTATTAGGGAAAAGTACAAATTTCTATTTCCTAAGGTATTTAATATTTCGGGTATTGTGGTGAATATACCAAGAGATTTTTTTTTTTTAATTATTACTATTAATGTTGTCTGAGCCAAATATGAGTTACCAAGACTAAAAGTGCTAAAAATTTTCATAAAAGCACTAGGTATTGATTATTTATTTTGATAAATTTTACAGGGTTTGAAATAAGGCTGGATAAGTTAAACCTGCCTCTCACAATAATTTAAATGTTATTCGAGACCCATCAATATATTTTTACAAATAAGGAAAATTTAAAGTAATATAATAAGCTATAATTTTAATTATATCTAGAAAAAAAATGCACCAAATTTACTCTCATTGGTTTTTAATCTGTGTGAGCAATTAACTTGCATTTCCTTAGAAAGTTTCTGTATGTCCGGTTTGTAACTAGTCGTTTATAATTTAAGGCATGATTCCAAGTTGGCATCCGTAATTTGACTCCTTAATTTACATATAATGAAATTCACATCAGAAAATTATTGCTTACGTAAATACTTAGACTGGAAGATACTGAGAACACCAAATGCAAACTCATTATATGAATCCGGACGACTGTTCCAAGTATTAAAAATCATTTGAGTCTGCCTTCTGTAGGTCTTTTATAGCAGTCTGCTTGAGCTATGAAGACTGCAATTTTCTTTTTCTATTTCAGTACTTCACATTTGGAGCTCCAGTTTTTGCTTGTCAAGTCCAGCAATAGTATTTCAAAATTAACCGTGTCAATATCAAACAGAGAAAAATTTAATTCCTTCACATTGGCATTAAAATGATTTGTAATAAAAGCTTGAGTCACTTTATCATTTCTGAATTCATGAAACCTTTGAAAAGAAAATTCTCCTATATGCTGTCTTATTAACTGCTGTCTTGAAATAATCTTTGTTAATGAGGGCATGTTTTCTCGATGATATTGAGACAAGTTTAGGGAATGAACTAAAGTTCCCTTCCCTAAATCTTCAGCGAACAAAATCAATTTCTTTTCAAGCAAAATAACTTCTACCATTGAGTCGCATGTGGCTCACAGACCATAGTTCACCGACCTCTGCTCTATTGCATATGAATAGTCATGAAGATATAGTTTTGAAAGCTATTATACAGAATGCCTGGCTATGTCAGGGAAGTTTTTTCTGATGGGAAAAAGGGGAAATTTGAAGTTCAAATCTGGGAGATTCATCCATGCTTTTTTTTTACTATGTTTTGATCATGGCATACACAATTTTTTTTTTCTATGGGGGCAGTAGCATAACTGAACTTAATTGTTTTGACATGTGTATGTGTCAAGAATATATGTCCACAAAGAAGGAAAAAAGTATGGGTTTAAAATTCTTTAATCTTCAGAATTATACCATCAAATGCATTTTTTATGAACTTGAAAGAAGCTGAATAAAAATTTTATTAAACAGGTGAAATCATTATACATATTTAATGTAGGCTTTTATTGTAGTTAATGCAATTTTATTTTTTTTTTATTTTTTTTTTAATAGAATTATGGATAAGTTTGATTCATGTTATCAGATCATTTTAAAGTCTTGAAACTTGCTTTAATAATACACATTTTAATGTGTTGTAGTGTGTAGTTAGTTCACTAGAATTATTGCCTCAAAATATATAAAGATTTATCTGGGAAAGTAAGGGAGATTTAAAATTGGATTCAGCCCATCACCCTGATTATTCAATATGATGCAAGTAGAGCTCAACATTATAGCTTAAAAGTTGAGCCCAAATATTTTTTGTATTGCATTGATCTTCTGTATGAGTATTGATATGCCTTTACTTGAAAATATTCTTTAACGATATGAATTTTTACTTTTAGATACCGTGTACACAGATTTCATCCTTCTCTGAAGTTAGCTCGTCGTTTTTACCCCCACACTCAGAATATGGATGGCTTCTTTGTTTGCAAATTGAAGAAGTTCAGTAATATCATACCTGGAGCAGGTGATTACCATTTCCCCCCACATTCTTTGTTCTAGTGACTTAATTTTACAGAATTGCATTTTATGTTCATTTAGTTCCTTTAACTGTTAAATTTTAGAAAATTCTAAAGTATGTAAGCCAATACTTATTTGGTCACTTATTCACCACTTTTGGACCAGTTTCAGTTTTTAGTATTCTTCGAAAAAAGGTGGACAATGAAATAACCATTCAATGTACATAAAACTTTTTTAAAGCAAGACCTCTAGATTTTAAAACGTTTTGTGGGCCTTGATCTATTTACCTACCTCTTGCTGAAGAATGCCAAAATCCAAAACCTGTTCAAAGGTAGTAAAAGCATGACAGAGTAGTTTCTTGCTTATTGTCGTGTTATTAATTATTAAGCAACTTCTGCTCTATAAGTATTTCTATTAATTTTATTTATCTGGTCTAAGTTTGATTTTGGATTCATAATAAAAGTCATATTTTATTTAATTTTATGTCAAGTGACATAAATCTGTTTATAAATTAGAAGGTTTTTCAACTGATATTGCTATATATGTTATGCAATAAATATTCCATATTGTTTGCTGAAATGTAAGCTGATAAATTGTCATGACACTGCTGAAGCTGAACCAGTTCTAAGAATATGGTTGTTATGCAACTGTGTCTAGAGGGAAAAATAAATAGAAGCTCATCTTTTAGTTTAAATGCAGTGCAATTATTGATTATGTTTTACATTTTTTTTTTTCTGCGGGCTTGTGAAAAAAAAAAATTTTATTTTTAACTAATTTGAGTTGATTTAATTGATTTTAGAAATTCAGAAAAATAAAGTAAAATAAAATGATTTTTTAAAAATGTTTTAATTTTGAACCAATCATTTTAAAATTTAGTTTCTTTAAATTTGATAATTATCTAAGAAAGTTTCAAAATCCTGCATTAGAATTTGCTAAACTGGCAGAGCTTATTAAATTACAACATTTGGCAAAAAAGTAAAGATAATCATGGCTGTATTTATTTATTCTCGAATTTTCTATTTTAGAAGTAAAGATTCCTACAACTTCAGAAATTATCCCAAATAATGAAGCAGTTATCCCAACTGATGAAGCTGGTGAAAGGAATCTGGAAGTTAAACCTGAACAGAATCCACAGGAGGGTAAAAAATTGAAAAAGAGGAAAAGTATTAATGGCACGCCTGATCAACAATTTAAGAAGAAAAAACAAGAAACAAATAAAAATAAACAAAATATACTTGGTAATAAAAAAACATCCAAGGCCAAAAAGAAAAGAAAAAACTCTCGTAAAGGAATTAACCAAACGTAATGCGGTGTAAAATAATATTTTCAGTTGTAAATAATGGCTTATTAAAATATCTACATTGTTTGTAAATTCTTGTTATTTTACCTTTTAAAAAGCTATTTCATTCATTTTTCTAATACTGCATTTATTCATTTGAACCATAAAACATTTTTATTCCATGTAATGTTTTGAATGAATATTTCTAGCAAATGAATCCAATACTAAATATTAACAATCTGATGTGGGCAGCACATGACTTTCCTTAAACAGTCAAACCTGTCTATAACGATACTCTAGGGACCGAGAAAAAATATCTTTATAGACAGGGCTGAACTTGCTACACTCTATAATGGAAGTTATTTAACATGGGTATGACGTTATAATAATATATGTTGAACTTGCATTACTAAATAATATTACAGTATTATATTGAAGTTACATTTTTAATTAATGTATTACAGATTTGGAAAAAAATATGAAACATATGTAGTATCTTATGAACCTAAATCATAAGATTCAAATTGCAGTTCGAAAATGTAACACGGCGCATATTTTAACTACATTTCTATTATGCAATTTAAAAATGGATAATTATAATGATAAAAATAAAATTGGAGTTATATTTTTAATTCAAAAATCAAGAATACGTCAAAAACAAAAATGAAATACGTACGGTACAAAATTCGAATCCTTAAATAGGATGAAGAAAATTTAACATGCGAAGTAATCCGATATTTTCGTTTGCTTGGATTTTGCAGAAAATACAGCCATCATACACATATTTTTTAAACCTTCTAGCGAATTCAGATATACATCTGAAACATTTGATAAAGTAGGAATAAAATTCTGTAATGTTTCGATCATTTTACAGCATCTTCAGCTGTTATGTTGGGTGGTGATTCCGTTCCACACTCCTCATCTTCCACTTCACTAACATCATCAGTTTTGCAATTATGTCCTCATCGGTGCTCCGACTAAACACTAAAAACCTTCATCCAAATTCAAATAGTCTTCTGGATTTATTGAAGAGTGCATATTCGTGGAAACTTTGAATGCATTCAAATAATTACTTAGGTGCAGCACACAATTTGCTTCTTCAGAAAGATTCTGTTGAGAATTCTCATCGCTGTCAGGCTCTTCTTCATCACTGCACGAGCTGAAATTAAAACCTGCCTTCCGCCAACAATTTCGTATGGTAGATGACTGTACAAAACTCCAACTGCCAAAGATCATGTCACATGCTTATTTAACATTTATGTCAAAGGGTTTGGCAATCTTGTATTCCAATCTAAAAATGACGTTTTCAATCATACGTTTTCTGTAGTATCCTTTCACACAATTAATGATACCTAAATCCAGCTGCTGCAGAACTGATGTGAAATTGGGTGGGAAGTAATATTTTAACATTTTTCATTTTTGATGGATTATTGTGGGGAGTATAGTTATCTACAATTAAAGCAATTTGTTTCTTTTTCTTTTGCATAACGTTATCAATATCTAGTAGCCATTGATTGAATGTTTTTTCCGTCATCCACGCTCTTTTGTTTACCGTATAATCAACTGTTGTTGTTGTTGAGACCCAGACCGTCCGACCTACCAGAAAGGTGTAAGGTAACTGTTTGGACGGCCGGGAAGTGCCACCCAATTTGGACCGGAACCCAGTGGGGGAGGCATCCACAGGGACCGTACCCTCCTTCCCCTACCACCAACCTCTCGGAAGGACTTACGGACCCACATGTTTAACGTGATCGTACTCCGCGTGAACACGGCAGCAGTTTTGGCAGTGGCTGGAATCGAACCCGGGCCTACCGAGTGCAACTGCAGCGCGCTAACCAATGGGCTACCGTGCCCTGTATAATCAACTGTGAAACTTTTCGCATTTTTAAAGCTTCTTGGTTTCAGAAATTTTCCTATCACTAGGGGCTTCAACTTATCCGTTCCGATAGCATTTGCACACAACAGCACTGTCAGTTTCTCTTTTGATTTCTTCCCCCCTTTGCAAATTTCTCCCTTATACGCCAATGTCTTCTCTGGCATGAGTTGAAAAAACAATCCTGTTTCATCTGCATTGTAGACGAAGTCAGCAGAATACTTTTTCTCAATTCATGCTGCTTCCATGATTCGACATCATCTATGGGCACAGACTTCTCTTCGCCATTAATTACTTGAAACGATATTCTGTGAAGGTCACAAAATGAAGCGAACCATTTATTGCTTGCTTGCTTTAAAATTCTCGTTTCCTAGTATGGTTGCAAATTTTTTTTGCTTTTTCATATATCAGTGAACCATTTATTGGGATATTTTGTGCTCTCATTTCCTGGAACCACCCAATGGTTGCTGTGTCAACATCTACATTCAAAGCACCTTTCATTCGTTTACGCTTCAAATCTATCTTTCCATTTTTTTCAGCCTCCTCCATATCCTTTTGTTTCCTTAAAAACATCACAATTGTTAACTCAGGGATGCCATATTTTTTAGAAACTTCCACTTGTTTTAACCCACTGTCGATATCTCTGATTACTTTTAGTTTCTCCTGAAAAGAAAAATTGTTTTTCTTGGGGCCATTTATGACACTACACACTACCATACTAACACTACGTACATACAAGAGCTTTTAACACGAAAAGTCACACATATCCTGTCGATCCCGGCTGTCCAAACGGTTACCTTACACCTTTCTGGTAGGTTGAACAGTCTGGGTCTCAACCTCAACAACAACATGTCCTGTCGCTGTGAAAGAATTTAACGAGCAAACAAGTTTGGATGAGTGAACTTAATGCA
This sequence comes from Amaurobius ferox, assembly GCA_951213105.1. NCBI lineage: Eukaryota > Metazoa > Arthropoda > Arachnida > Araneae > Amaurobiidae > Amaurobius > Amaurobius ferox. The sequence continues at coordinate 20,539,920 of OX578143.1, forward strand.
GGTGATACTGTATGTACAGAAAAGATGAGCATAAATCACGTGACAAACAGTTGACTAAGTTGGAACAATGGCCATCCACTAAAAATGAACTGATCACAATTTCTTAGAAGGTGGTCCCTATCACATTGTGCATGCACTCCCCCCTCCATCCATTGACGTATCAATCTCCGAGGAAAAGTAATAGGAATCACTTTTGTTGTTCGGAAAGTCAGTACATAGAACTTTATTCCCCTTTAGGATGAACTGCCTTTGTGTCAAGTCTGCCATTGTAAAAGTCTTGGACACAACACAAGCAAAAAAGTTTGAAATACGCAAAATTATTATTATATACAGTTTCACTCAAAAACAAATTGTTATAGACAAGTTCGATATACACTAAAACTATGGGAAATCCGCCGGGACCGTGGAAAATATCATTATAAACAGGTTTATTATTATAGACAGGTTTCACTGTTTAATGAAATTAATTTACTCCTTTTACAGTCAAAAAATAATGTATAAAATCCATGGTACTGTGTTTTTAATGTTAAATTGTACATTTCTTGCAAAACATTATTTCCAATTTGGCGAAATTTTTGTCACTTTGGCAACATTTAAAATAGTCACCAAGTTGGCGAAATAATGCTAAATTTCTTGCCTAGCGTTACGGGCGGAGAAATGAGTTGTTCTTATAGTCTACTCTTATGTTCTTTCCAAGATATTGAATTCTATTAGTCGTTATTTCATTGATTTAGCATTGGTTTTATCAATTGAGTGACATTTTCGCCAATTTGGCAACATTTTTAAAGTCAACAAGTTGAAGGTATTCCGACAAATTTATCACTAAAATTTTGCCAAACATTATGGACGGGAAAAATAGGTTATTCTTATAGTAGATATTTATATTCTTTCCACGATATTGAATCTCCTTTATGGCAGGTAAATGGCTATTGGCGTTCAAATACAAAAGTTTTACCTCAAGTATTTTTTCTTATGAATAGAACAAGCTAGATCCCGAGAATGATGTCACCAAATTTATCGCATGACATAGCTGCAAACTCTCCCGGTTTTTCTCTATATCTACCGGGTCAGTAGCTCAATCTCCCAGTTTTCACTCAGCTGCCCTTATTTTCCCTCTTTCTAGGCTTGAATGCAAATCGTGACTTTCAGTTGTTTCCGTGTGTCAATTTTCTGCTACCTTGATATAGGAATGGCTCACGAGTGATGTTTGTATTTTTGTACTTGTATCTACAGGTTACAAAAATTAAAAAATTGGAAATAAATCATGAATGTTCCGAAAATATCAGGAAATGAGAAACGGAAGTCACAAATTTTGATATCGAAGTTTTCCCGTTCTTTCATCTAAAAATCTGTTTCCCAGCTATCGCGTAATCGACTCTCGCAATCGATGATTATTCCCACAGCATCACGAGAGAGAGGTATGAACAATGATTATCTAATTAATATGGGAAAAACTGATTTGCATCGACTAAAATGTTATTAAATTATTTTGTTTCACAAACAAAACTATTTATCAAACATATTAATGAAATGAAAGGCTTTTTGCAGCAGTTTTCTAAAACCGGCATATGTGGACGATCCTCCTTATATTTCGTTTTATCGTGAAACTATTTTTCTACTTTTGCAATCTATTTGCATCGTCAAATTTTTTTATAATTATTTAGTATTTTATACAGAAAAACTATTGTTCAAATGTATTATTAATGAAATGAAAGGCTATTTTGCAACAGTATTTTGAAAAACGGCATTTGTGCGCGATCCTCTTTATATTTCATTTAATTGTGAAAAAAATATCTGCTTTCGTAATCTGTCTGCATCGCCAAAATTTTTTATAATTATTTCATAAATTATACAGAAAATCTATTGTTCAAATGCAATATTAATGAAATGAAAGGCTATTTTGCATCAGTATCACAAAAAAACGGCATTTTGCGCGATCCTCCTTATATTTCGCTTAATTGTGAAAATAATTTCCACTTTTGCAATATGTCTGCATCGTCTAAAATTTTTGTAATTATTTCATGTTTCATACAGCAAAACTATTTTTCAAATTTATTGTTATTGAAATGAAGAACTGTCTTCTGAATAATATTAAAATAATAATTTGGGTACTTAAGAAATATAACTATTTCAAAAGCATAAATTACAATTTGCATTTAAATTTACATATTTTTTTTAATTTTATTAAAAATCAACATTTGTTTCATTTAGTTTAAATGAAAATATCATAATAATGTTAGTTTAAATGATTTCTGAGAATAATAAACATTAAGAAAATATAGGTTCAGAATTATTAGAGCATCCTGAGAAAGGCTAAATCAGCTGTAATGAATTTTTGCACTTAATAAAAATAATATGGTAAATTATTCCATTTCATTGTTGAGTATATGTTAAATAAGCTCAATATATGTGAATATCAGTTGCTATACAATTTAAGGTTTAATTGCATTAATGAGCCCTGTTAGTGCGACCAAAAATCTTCATTTTTTTCCCTTCACGAAATGTGTGCTTATTTTTCTTTCTGGTAGGTTGGCAGTTACGTTATTTTTAAATTATCTAAAGGTAAATTTAAATATGCTTTTTTGCTCAATCTATGCAATGGACTTCAAAATTTCACAGTGAAAGAGGGGATATTATTACCCAAGCCAAATGGCATGTGGACAAAAAAATTTCATTTGAAGGAAATACAAACATCAAATACAGTTTCTTTGCTATTGAAAATGAAATTGTGGTACCTGCTGAATGTTATAATCACATATTTCACAATAGTTAATATTTTTTATTTTATATTGTGATTTTTTTATACATTTATTTGAAAAATATGCAGTATCTCGAGAACGGTTCAGGCTAGCATTCTAAAGTTTATGTCAATCATTTTCTAAGGAAAAATTACAAATGAAATGACTGTTCGCATAACTTTATTAAAGCTTTTTTGATTTTTTCAAAATTTCACTCAAATATTTAAAGGGGTTCTGAACATTCCATTGAGTTTAAAAACAATAGGCATCCAGTATTCATGGATTGTAATTTTTGTACCAAATTTCGTTCGAATCACTCCATTCATTCATGAGATATCGTCTCCAAAGACTCACTGACACACACACACAGACCTCAAAAACATTTGATTCATATTCATGGATGCTTGAAACATGCTCTCCCATCGAAAACTCAAATTTGAATTTTCAATCCCGTTACAATACTTTCCTTATACATTATACTATGTATATAAGGAAAGTAATAAATGGAACCTTTATTAAGAAATCTGAAATTGCATACTAATTACAAGTAAACCGTTTAAAAATTCCTTTCCATTACAGATTTGAAGAATCTGCATTTGTTCATGTGTTAGACCTTGTAAGATATAAATCTGGATTACTTGGTTGATCCAACCTGGTTTTGTTGTCACTTCTAATAAGAAATAAAGATAAATTTGGTGATAAAAAAATTGTAGAAACTTAAGATCGAAAGTCTGAAAAATTGTGCTTATAAGCACCTATGTCAAGAATCAAAATCATTTTTTTAGTAAACGCACCAGTGCACAATGAAACTTCAAAATGGACATATATTTAATGACAATGATGTTTAAAAAATGTTAAACGTAAGAATAATGTTGGGAGATTTTAGCAAAAAAAAAATTCATTTTTTAATCACATTGATTTAGTTGATTTACACTCAAGTGTAAAAAGTAACAATATATTTTTTTTATTATTACCCAAGCCAACCAGCTCACTCAAAAAGTATGAAGCAGTAATAAGGGATAACACAAATAAGACTACACATAAACATATATATGCATGCAATGACAATATGCATAGACATGCAAAGACAAAAATTGCAGGATAAAGTGGGAATATCTTAAAATGATAGAATATAACACTTGCAAAAATGATTGAGGTAAAAGCAAAGCTGTCACTAGAAACTAAAATGCAACTAAATGTTACTATTTTTGAGCTGAAGTGACTATGGCGACTTTTTCAGCAATAAAACCCCAAAAGCAACTATTTTTCACTAAATGGTGACTAATTTTCATTAGCATTAAATTATAACTTCCATTTATAATGATCTCTGTATTATTTTTTTGCAGGCAATACATTGTGTTTATTTCGTATTATATCATAGGCGATTGCATCCAGTTTTCGTTTCCTCTCCTATACTGTGAGCCAATAGACATCAATCTGACATCACTTAAGGGTCGAAGGGCTCCAGAGTACTAGGAATCACGTGCTCGAGCGGCTTCCCATTAATGTTCCTCTTGCCTTTAGCTCTCATGTCCAGCTCTTTCGCCAGCCCCACCTCCGATTCTTCAAATTTCAGTGATGCCGTTCGTTTGTACTACTTCCGGTATGATGTTATTCTCATTTCAAAATGAGGGGCTGGAGAAATGGCAGCCCTCACTTTGGAATTTCATCGATGCCATTTGTTTATACTACGTTTCTACCATAAAAATTTTCATTTGTACCACTTCCGGTATGACATTATTCTCATTTCAAAGTGGGGGCTGGAGAAACGGCAGCCCCCACCTCAGAATTTCAAAATTTTGTCAACATTATTCATTTGTACTACATTATGTACCATAAAAATTTTCATTTGTACCACTTCTGGTACAACATTATTCACATTTCAAAGTGGGGGGTTCTGGAGAAACGGGAGCCCCCACCTCAGAATTTCAAAATTTTATTGATGCCATTCGTTTGTACCGTAAATTTTTTTGTTTGTACCACTTTCAGTACAGCATTATTCTCATTTCAAGGTGGGGGACTGGAGAAATAGCAGCCCCCACCTCGGAATTTCAAAATTTTGTCAATGCTATTTGTTTGTAGTATGTTTGTACCGTAAAAATTTTCATTTCTACCATTTCTGATACTGCATTATTTTCATACCAAAGTAGGGGCTGGAAAAACTGCATCTCCGACCACTGAATTTCAAAATTTCGTTGATGCCATTCATTTGTACCACTTCCGATATGGCATTATTCTCTTTTCAAAGTGGGGGGTGCTGGTAAAGCGGCAGTTCCCCACCTTAGAATTTCAAAATTTTGTCAATGCCATTTGTTACCACCCATGTGCAAAGCTTAAAGTGGGTTAAACAGCTTGCAGAAAAACTGTCTTTTATTGGAATAAATACTTTGACTGTAAAGGACGAATGGAGATTTCTTCAATTTGGCATGCCCATCAATGATAAATACGTTCGAATCGACAATTTCTGATATAACATTTTATGCCAAAAGAAATATCCAGTTTTATTCAAACTAGTCAAAGCAAGTTTATGCTTATCACATGGAAATAGTGATGTGGAGCGAGGATTTTTAGTTTCACGTAAACTTGTCCTATGACAAATCAAGTATGTCAGAGTGCATGTTAAATAAAAGGCTCACAATTCGAGATGCTCTAAAAAGTTTTAAAATGCAGCATGAGTTCTAATAATCAAGAACCTCATAAAACTTGCATAGTGCTCACCAATCATGTGAGCAAAACAGATATGAATATAAAAGGCTCTTAGAACAGCAACTAAAAGAAAAGGAGGAAAGACTGAAATTCGAAAAGATGAAACAGGAAGAAATCATTAATAAGAAAGGATCAATAGAAAAGTTAAGTAAAATTGCTTACTGAAGAGAAAAAGCAGACCCAAGAATTTGTAGACACACTACTTAAAGAAGCAAATGAGAGGCTCAAACAGGTAATTGATAAGATGATTTGCCTAGAATTCAAATTGCACAAGTTATTTTGGAAGGGGTCGAATAATTGAGACAAAAGGAAAAAAAGATAGTGAAAGTAAAGAATAGAAGTTTAAGGAAATTGTTGATAAACGTAAAACTAGTTTAATCAATACATTCATTAACAAAAAGCCAAAAAATGTTTAAAGCACTGTAAGTTTTAAAAATTATTTGTTTCATCCATAGCCTTGTCATTGATAATGCAGCTTATGTGAAAAAATATGCATGAACAGTTGGAAAAGGAAAAATAATTTGATGTTTTACCTGTGGTTACCCAAGTTCCAAGTGTGAAAAAACATATTGTTCATAATTATAAAATACTTCAGAAATAATCACTATGCCACTGCAAAATATAAACAAGTCGGTGTTCTGAAGTTAGTATTACCTCAAGATATTCATTGGAATTCTATCTTTGACTGCTTAACAATTAAACATTCACTAAAGTTAATGAAAATATGTAAAGAACATAGACAATATTGTGTACAGCAAAGTTTCAAATTTATCGATTAATAGAAATGTTGAAGATTTGGTAAAAATATCTGAACTAATAGCCTTATCCCTAGATCCAGTACAGAACGATAGCTACTCCATTTCCAGAGCTGTTTATATATGGAAAAAACTGTGATATAAGAAAAATATAAAATGAACATCAAATTTTTTCAGCATGTTATGATCAAAAACTTGATGTCACTAAACTTTCTAGCGCATTTCTTAATAAACCTGCATTTTTGTGGAAGCAAATTAACTACCAAGATATACTATTAAATTGAATTATATAGGCAACTATTTTTGGCTGTAGGCTACTGTATTTTAGACTACTAAAGCAACTATTTTCATCATATTTTATAGGGACATCCCTGAAAAGAGAATTTTTATATATTTGAGAGCATTAATCATTTACTATACCGATTTCTCTGTTTGAAACTCAATGATAGTTATGTGCTGAATCCTTAGATAAACATGTTAATCCAAGGTACAAATCGGCCTACTTTAGTAAAGCCTGAATAGCGAAGGGCTTTTCCACATCCTGACTGACTACCCCAGCTAACTATTCCTTCAAGATACCAGCGATTATCGTTTGCCGGGCCAACTGAAAATATATAAGGTCCACCACTGTCACCATTACAAGCATCTGTTTGCCCAGATTCGTGTCCTGCACAGAACATGTTTTTAGTTATGGTTACTGTCCTCAAGCCTTCTCTATAAGCCTCTTCACATCTGTCATGGCCGACAACAGGAAGAATTGTTTCCTTCAGTGTTTCAGAGAATTTTCCATTTTCTGTTAATCCCCAGCCAATAACCTGAAAGGAAAGTTTAATCTTAGGAATCAACTGAACTAATTTGAAAACTTTCTTACTAGATATGTGGGTAAATACATATAGAAAAGTTTATAGAATATTGAAATCTCTTCTCACTGTCACTGCAAGAACTGTAGCATACAAAAATATATAATATGATACATTTGTAGAGAAGTGTTAAATGCTGAAAGTTTTTTTATTTATTTATTTAAAAGAATGCATGCTACAGAACAAAGTCCCAGTAACAGCGTGCAAGATAAAATTCAATACAAAAAAAATCTGATGTGAGCAACACATGACTTTCCTTATATAATGCAATGAATTTACTACTTTTACAGTAAAAAAATAGGTTTTACTTATAGTAGATACTAATATTCTTTCCAAGATATTGAATTTTCGACAATTAGTCGTCATTGTCATTGATTTAGTGTCATTTTTATCCCTTTGGCTAGATTTTCGTTAATTTGGCAACATTTAAAAAAGTCGCCAAGTTGGCGACATTACGCCAAAATCTCGCCAAACGTTATGGGCGAAGAAATAAGTTATTCTTACAGCAGATAAATGACTATTGACGTTCAAATACAAAAGTATTACTCAAAGTATCTTTTTTCATGAATGGAACGAGCTAGATCCACGAGAATGATGTCACCCAATTGATCGCATGGTATTACATATGAAAAGTGAACATGTTTCTCAATAGGAAATATTTTTTTTTTCATTTTATATAACTTCTTAATAATTTTTTTGAAAAATGTGCAATATCTCAAGAACGGTTCATGTTAGCGTTCTAAAATTTATGTCAATCGTTTTCTAATGAAAAATTACATAAGAAATGTCTATTTGTGTAACTTTATTAGTGGTTTTGATTTTTTGACGATTTTTTCAAAATTTTATTCGAAAATTTAGGGGGGTTCTGAACATTCGATCGCGTATAAAAACAATAGGCTTCCAGTGTTTATGGATTGTAATTTTTGTACCAAATTTGGTTCGAATCGGTCCTTTCGTTCGATAGTTATCGTCTCCACAGACTCACTGACACACACACACACATCACTTCAAAAATGTTTGATTCGTGATCAGGGATGCTTGAAACGTGCTCTCCCGTCGAAAACTCGAATTCGAATTTTCGACCCGTCACAATACTTTCCTTATACATTATGTATATAAGGAAAGTAATATACAGATTAAAATATTATAAAATACATTAATACGTTAAATGTAATTAAGAAATAAACTAAGAGCTGAATTTAAAAAGTCTATGATATATTTAATGCCAAAGAATATTTGAGATGAGAGTTTGCATCTGGAATAGACTTAACAATAGCAGAACCACTATTATTATTATTGTATTTTTTATTTATTTATTTTTTTGTAGGCATGAATCTATAAAGTAGAATTTTTGCTAGAGTAATTTTTTTTTTTAATTTCAATTTGGTTAATGAGTTATTCCATTTTTTATTCAATTCTGAAGTGAACATTTTATTTTATTCAAAATATAACTTCTTATTGTTGAAAACTTGCCATTTCAAAAGAAGTAATATTTAAATGATTTAAATAATTAAAAACAAATTCATTATTCAGAGCTCTGATACTGAAGCTATTAAAATGTTCATTATTGGCTAATGAAATATTTTTGCATGTATCTGCGTTCAAGAAAAATTGGAGTCTTAATTGCTATGTTTTCTATTTTCTGTTATATTTACATTTTTGCTGTGAATTATTTGAAAGCAGTTTATCTTAAATTATTATCTTAAATTAATTTGTTTTCTAAGTGATGCGTAATGTTGTACTACTTTATTCTAAATGCCAAAAATCACCATGTATATTCTAAATAATGATTTATTAATATACTTTAAATATGTTTGCTTGTGATCAGAACACGCATTTGTGTATGTTGAAACAATCCCTAGTTCTAAACTTTTGTAAATTTAATTATGTGGCTAATTGTTTAAATAAATTTGGCTGGTTAATTATCTACTCCGTTTCCATTTGAGGAATCAAAGGTCAAAATTTCAAACCTGAAGATGAAATGTTTTTTTATATTGCAATAGGACTGTTATAAAATATATAGTTTCATTTATCAAGAAAATAAATCCGATGTGGGCAGCACATTACTTTCCTTATATAATGCAATGAATTTACTCCTTTTACAGTAAAAAAAAATGATGTGGACAGCACATGTCTTTCTCTGCACACTCACATTTACGTTCTCTTTATTTCTTCAATAATTCATTATATTGAATTTAATTGCACAAAATACCACCCACAATTATTTAAAATGACGCTGAATTAGCACTTTTAATTCAATTTTCGTTCTCAGTTGGTAACTGGACATTTTTCTAAAAGTGGTGCAGTGTAAATGCGAAAAAACTAAAATATCTCAAGAACGGCTAATCCTATTGTAATGGGGTTGATCTTATTCTTTTCATTGTTAAACATTATGTATACAACAAACATTTAATTGATATATTTGAGCATACGTAGTATTTTATTTTAGATTTTGACGATTTTTGTGGGCCATTTCGCAAAAAAAAAAAAAAAATATGCAGGTTTTTTTTTTTTGCGAATCATACCAAAATCTAATCAGCACCAGGGTAACCCACAAATGACTTATTTACCAAATTTTGTGAAATTTGATCTTTTTAGTTTTTCAGCTAGAGTGGATACAGTCAATTTTGCGGGTCATTTCGCAAAACAAGGCAGGTTGTTTTTTCCCAAATCATACAAAAAACTAATCAGCATCAGGGTCACACACAGTGACTTACTTACCTACCAAATTTTATGAAATTCGGTCCATTAATTTTTGAGTTAGAGTGGATACATACATTGCGCAGACAGACGCATGTCACTCTAAAAATAGTGTTTTCTTGTTCTAGAGGTCCCGAAACATGCAGATCCGTCAAAATATCGAGTTGCGATTTTCGGAATGATTCCAATACTTTCCCTATTACCATGTATTACAGAGAAAGTGATAATGTATAAGATCCACGGTACTGTGTTTTGAACATTGAATTGCACATTTGGCGATTTTCCGGATGACAACGTGTAAAACTATTTCAAAGTACTCAACTTATATTTCGCGCAACTCCAAATAAACAATTATCAGTATTGATAGCATCCTCAATAAGCGATATAGTCCATATATTGAAATATTTTAATAATTAAATCATCAATTAGACGTCATTTTCATTAATTTAATGTCGTTTTTGCAATTTTGGCGATATATTTGTCAATCAAGGGCAAAATATCGCCAAGTTGTTGATACTTTGCTAGATTATTCACCAAGTTCATCAACAAATACATCAAATGTTACAAACAAATGCAGAGAAGGTCATTTTTTTATATACTAGAAGGTATGCCTGTCATATGACGGAAATCAGAATTTGCGAAACATTGCTTCCCATTTGGCGTCATTTTTATCAAATTCGCAACATTTAAAAAGTCCTGCTAAATTTCTTGTCAAGCGTTATGGATGGACGGATAAATGGATTATTCTTCTAGTATATTCTTATGTTCTTCCCAAATATTGAACTTTCATCAATTAGTCATCATTTTAATTTTTTTATTTTTTATTTAGCATCAGTTTCATCAATTTGGCGAATTTTTATCAATTTGGCAACATTTAGAAAGTCACCAAGTTGGAGATATTCCAACAAATTCGCCACCAAAATTTTGCCAAACATTTCGAATGGAAAAATAGGTTATTCTTATAGTAGATTCTTATATTCTTTCCTAGATATTGAATTTTCGTCAAATACTCGCTTTTGATTGATTTAGCGTCATTTTTTTTTCAATTTGGTGATATTTTCGATAATTTGGCAATATTTAAAACAGTCGCCAAGTTGGTGATATTCCACCAAAATCTCACCAAGTGTTATGGAGGGGCAGCGGCGCACCTAGGATTAGGTTCTGGGGACGAGGAGGGGGGGGGGGGGAGTTGACTCATCATGACCAACATCACCACATTTTGGGAAGGATGTGATAAAAGAAAATAATACAAGCTTTCGACATTGATCTAGATAAATATATATATATAAAATATCAGGTAAATACCACTGCCCTTTTGAAGCCTTTAAGAGTTGGCAAGTACAAGTCACCTGGCATGTAAAGCAATTGATTCAACAATTTCCTGTACCAAAATATACGCATAATTACCAAGACATCTTTAAAGAGATCAAGTTACTACAAGACAAATTTGTAATCACTTATGTTGATAAGGCATCAAGTAATTTTTGTGCAAAATTTCGTTCGAATCGTTCCATTCATTCATGAGATATCGTCTCCACAGACTCACTGACACACACATAGACATCACCTCAGAAACGTTCAATTCGTGTTCAAGGATACTTGAAACGTGCCCTTCCGTCGAAAACTCAAATTCAAATTTTCGACCCTGTCACAATACTTTCCTTATACATTATACTATACATATAAGGAAAGTAAAGAATACAGGTATAGAGAGCAATAACTTATCAGCACCCTTTGTAAAACAGAGTATTTTAGATGTGTACATTTACTTGTTTAGATGCCATTAACATTCACTATTGCAAGCTAAATCCCATAAAGTGACAAATATTAAGTAACAAAGATGGTCACTTAACATTGATTTATTTTGCTTAAGCACAGTTGTAAAACAATCCAAGTTAAAATGTGATTATTATTTGGAAATTCAAGCACATTCATTTTACTATTTGGTACTTCATAGAAAATAATTTTAATTGCACAGGCTTTTATGAAAATGATTGATAACTACTTACAATTCCCTGTTTACCATCTCTAATGTTTTCCCTTGTTGTATCTTCAGTTGGCAGACAAACTGGCTGTACTCTAGTAGTCAATTCCATACCACTGTCTAGTTGCAATAGCGCTATGTCGACGTCAAAATGGATAAAATCATACTCCTCATGGATTATAACTTGGCGAACCTATAAAATTGTAGTCATTTTAAAATTTCATAATTTTACATTCTTTCAATATTTTTTATTTTACTCCTTGCTAAAAATGTTTGATTCTTGCATACAATAATCCCGACTACCACTCTTATTTGTTGCTAGCAATAGTGTTAATGAGCCTTTCAATGAATGTTTTGTTTTGCAATGTGTGTAAGCTGGACTTCTTAGAACTTTTTTAGAACATCGCTGGACTTCTTAGAACTTTCTTAGAACTTCGCTGGACTTCTTAGAACTTTTTTGGAACTTCGCTGGACTTCTTAGAACTTTTTTAGAACTTCGCTGGACTTCTTAGAACTTTTTTGGAACTTCGCTGGACTTCTTAGAACTTTTTTAGAACTTCGCTGGACTTCTTAGAACTTTTTTTACACTGGATATCGCTCGGCCACTCAACCAGCTGCTCCTACCCTAGGGTAAGTCGGGTGGCCTGGGTCTTCCACATTGGATATCGCTGATTAATTGACCATTATTTTTATTTCCAATTTCCTTAACACAAACTGCACATCTCTAACAAATATGTGACAAGCTCATATGCCATATATATTAATATAGGATTTCTAATATTAAAAATATACCTGTTTCACTTGAACATACTCATCATCTCTGTCAAAGCTCCTGTAGTATTTTCCACTAAAAATAAGAATTTCTCCAGCATTCATAGGAACATTTGAAAGTTTCTTTGCAGCACAGTGAGCAGCCGTCAATACCCATAACTCACTGATCAAAACACCTCCACACAGTAACTGCAAGCCTCCGGGGGTTTTCACTGCAACTGCAACTTGCCAAGGCCATTGTCCAATTCGACTGGAGTTGCCATTAACTATAAAAGGTGTCTTTGGTGAGTCGGACTTCCCACATTCTGAAAAAAGTAACATCAAATTTATTTTGTTAATTTTAAAACAGGTTTATTAATATTAGAATTACAGTACTAAAAAATCTGATGTAGGCTACAAATTACTATTTTTAAAAAATCTGATGTGGACAGCACATGACTTTCCTTATATAACGCAATGAATTTACTACTTTTACAGTAAAAAAAATAGATTATTATTATAGTAGATATTTATATTATTTCCAAGATATTGAATTTTCGTCAATAAATCGTCATTTTTATCAATTTGGCGAGTTTTTCGTTAATTTAGCAACATTGAAGAAAGTCGCCAAGTTGGCGACATCCCACCAAATTCGTCGCAAAAATCTCGCCAAGCGTTATGGAGGGAGGAATACAGCAGATAAATGACTATTGGCATTCAAATACAAAATTATTACTCAAAGTATCTTTTTTCATGAATACAACGAGCTAGGTCCACGAGAATATCACCCAATTTATCGCATGGTATTACATATGAAAAGTGAACATGTTTCTCAAGAGGAAATATATATATATTTCTTTTATGATTTTTTGATAATTTTTTTTAAAAATGTGCAATATCTCGAGAACGGTTCATGTTAGCGTTCTAAAATTTATGTCAATCGTTTTCTAATGAAAAGTTACATAGGAAATGTCTACTTGCGTAACTTTATTGGAGGTTTTGATTTTTTGACGCTTTTTTCAAAATTTCACTCGAAAATTTAGGGGGGGTTCTGAACATTCGATTGCATATAAAAACAACAGGCTTCCAGTGTTTACAGATTGTGATTTTTGTACCAATTTTCGTTCGAATTGGTGCATTCGTTCGTCAGTTATCGTCTCCACAGACTCACTGACACACACACACACACACACAGACATCACTTCAAAAATGTTTGATTCGTGATCAGGGATGCTTGAAACGTGCTCCCCCGTCGAAAACTCGAATTCGAATTTTCGACCCCGTCACAATACTTTCCTTATACATTATGTATATAAGGAAAGTAAAAATATGTTCCTGGCCTAGATGCAGCAAAATAAATATACGATGCATGCGATCTAAGAATTTAATAGAGAGATACATTCCAAATTTGATTTTTGAGGAAATGATCATTCGGTTATTATCATTGGTCAAGTGCGGGTTGCGATTTGTTCTTTTTACTTTCCCTGCAATACATGGTAATGTATAGGGAAAGTATTAGAATCATGCCGAAAGTCGCAACTCGGGTTTTCGACGGATCTACACGTTTTCGGACCTCTAGAACACGAAAAAACCATTTTTAGCTTGACGTCTCTGTGTGTGTGTGTGTCTGTGCAATATAAGCATCCACTCTAGCTAAAAAAATGAATGAGCAAATTTCACAAAATTTGCTCGATTAATCACTTGTGGGTTATCCTGGTGCTGATTGCATTTTGGTATGATTCGGAGAAAAAGAACCTGCCGGTTTTTTTTTTGCGAAATGGCCAGTAAAAATCGTCAAAATATGAAATTAAAGACTACATATGCTCAAATGTATCAATTAAATACTTGTTTTATACGTAATTTTTGAAGATAAAAAAAATAAGACCAACTCCATTACTCTAGGACTATAGCCTTTCACAATATATTTTGTTTTTTCGCAATTTTGCTAAGCCGCCTTTGAAAATACGTCCAGTTACCAAATGAAAACGAAAATTGAATTAAAAGTGCAAATTCATTGTCATTTCAAATAATTATGCATATTATTTTGTGCAATTATATTCAATTTAATGAATTATTGAAGAAATAGAAAATGAATTTAAGTCTGTTGAGAAAGTCGTGCTGCCCACATCAGATTTTTACTTTCCCTGCAATACATAGTAATGTATAGGAAAAGTATTGGAATCATGCCGAAAATCGCAACTTCAGTTTTCGACGGATCCATACGTTTTCGGACCTCTAGAATACGATAAAACTATTTTTAGCTTAAGGTTTTGTGTTTGTGTCTGTCTGTTCAATGTATGCATCCACTTTATCTAAAAACTAAATGAGCAAATTTCACAAAATATGCTGGATAAATCGCTTGTGTTTTACCATGGTGCTGATTACATTTTGGCACTATTCTGAAAAAAATTACCTGCCTTTTTTGCGAAATGGCCCTTCAAAATCTAAAATAAAAGACTACGTATGCTCAAATGTATCAATTAAATGCTTGTTTTATACGCATTTCTTAACGATGAAAAAAATAAGGCCAATCTCATCACTCTAGGACTAACCTTTCTCGAGATATTTTAGTTTTCTAGCATTTTTGAGAAAGCCGATTGAAACCGCTCACTCCAGACGTTTTTTTTTTTTCCCTAGATTCCTCCTTTTTCGGTAATTTTTTAATTTCTACATTTATAAACTCTACATCATCGCTCCCTGAATAAAACAGCTTGTTTTATTATGCAGGATAATCACAGTATCTCTGCTCAGCGAGGAGACTTTTGCAGAATTATCTAGAAGTCAAGACTCAAACAAATTTAGGCATACTCTTTAAAACTTGCGGAAGGGAGTTTTCCGGAAATAAATTGGTTTCAGAAATTTCAACCAGATATCAATAGAACATGGACACGTGACGTCACACCGAGAAGTTTGCTCTTACGTTTTCAAAGCAAAATACTGATATGTTTAACAGTATGGAAATTTTCATTATTTCTGCATTAAATACGGTTATTTTAGAAATGTATAATAGTTTAGCCCCTAATTTTAGTAGCATATATCTAAATTTATATTCTTTCATAGATATCTTTAATTTACTAAAAAATACATTATTCACTTTCAATAAAATTTTACACGGATTTTTTTAAAGAAAATTGGGTATCTACCTTTCTATTCTCGTTCCCATATGCACTGCAGAATGTTCTAGTAAATGTATACATCTACAGAACGTTAGCTAGTGGTTACGGTAAAAATGAGTAGTAGTATAAATTCACACTTTAGAACACTTTAGCAAATGAAATTTTTAAGCACATATTGTTACACACGTTTTCTAAATAAGTTATTTTCAGCACAGAGATACATTTCGATGTTTAATGAGTTTAGTTTCAATTTTTATTTCCCCCCATCGTCAGTTTACCATTATCCGCTATGGTAAAAATAATGCCTTTACGTTTCTGCGCATTCTACTACGCAGGCTGTTTATTTACGCTCATGTCCATGCTCTATTCAGAGCTGCGAGTGGTTGAGTAGTATGTATATTCATTTTTGACCTAATAATGACGCTTGATAAACAAGATGACTTAATAGCGTAGGCAACGGAAAGAGGGATTATAAAATTAAATCAATGGGGAGGCATTGGCTAAACAATTTAATTCTCTGTAGGGTCCTTATAAGAAAACGAAATCACACACTGTAAACCCTACTACCACAATCATCCGTTCTTCGACCCCTTAATCGCTGTTCAGATTCTGACTTTCGGTTTCGGCCATTAGATATTGTGGAAGACTTTAAATAGTAGTTCTTTTATTACGAATATATCAGACATAAAAACTTCTAGTTTCAACTGCAATTTCAACAATGCAAAATTACAATTATTACATCCATAATTATACGTTAAAATCTAATATATATATATATATATTATAATATATATATATAATATATAAATATATATATTATAAATATATATATATATACATACATATATATACATATACACACATACATACATATATATATATATATATAAAACAATTATATTAACCAAGGTGATAACATATATTTACAAATATCTGGTGTGCCTCAAGCGGACTGTAGTAGTAGTATTCTAGCTTATATCTTGATTATTATGAACGCCATTTTAACTCTAATTCATATATTATATAATGATATGTTGACGACTTAATTTGTATTATCATTGATTCCTATCCCATTAATATTGATTTTTACTCTTCTAACCTAGAATTAATCCCTAATGAGACTAATGTTAGTCAAACTATAAATTATTTAGAGCTAAATTTAGATACCTTCCATAATCATGTTATCCCCAATCTATATGATATAAAAGATTCTCATAACTTCACTATTATTAAGCAGTTATCATATCAATCTTGTAATTCTATTCAATTGTTTAGAACCCTCATTTTAAACCAGCTATTTCGAACACATCGACACTTTCTGATCCACAGTTTCACTTACTCCTCCACATCAATAATCTTAAACGCATTTGTCAAAATTACCACTATCCGGAAGTATTTATAAATAATATTATTAATAATTTCAAATACACCACGTAATAATTTTACAAATGCATTATTTATACTTGATTGGATAACTCTTTTTTGTGAATTTCACCCGTTCTTATCACCTACTTACCACCAGACCTGAGTCTGATACTGCTTACTATTTTTGAAAGACTGCTTTCCACTTGTCCCGAGTCCTATACTGCTTACTATTTTTTAAAGTCTTCATACACATTATTTTTCATTCAAGTGCATTCTTTCTGGTGTCCACTCGCTTTGACGAAGAAATGTAAAATGCTCTGTCGAATGTTGTTCTGCGAACATGTAGACTCCCACGTGGTGGCTGTGAGTGTGGGTTAATATTTCTATTTTTTATATTTCTGTTCCAATTACAGTTCCAATGGTGTCCATAGGTAAATACTAACGCCATTGTCAGAAACTGGCTATTCTATCGGTTTTAATTCGAATTGTATGGCTATCCTGACGAGAATGCAATTTCGAACTAACCGCCGTTTGTGTAGTTTCAGTTGATTGTTCTCCATGCCTTTAATCTTGAGCTTTTTATTATTGCCTTTTCTCATTTTTGTCGTGATTGTTTTTTTATTTTATATATATTTATATATATATATATATATATACCTTTTCAATTATGATTTTTGTATACTCATCTTCCCCTCACCGCCTTTCCATTATAGTGATAAGTTACCTTCTATTTTTATCCTTAGTCTTGGTCTATAGTTACTTATTTGTAACAGATATGCTAGAGATGGCGATTTTTTTTGTACTTACCGTAGTTTATGCATAGTTTTCGATTAAAAATTTCAATTTTTATTTATAAATCCATTATATTATTAGCTGCTTTGCCCAATATCATGATGAAAATTTTATATTCTGATTTCTACATACTGACTTTTATTACATCCTTTAATAGTACATTTACATTTATTATTTGCTTTTGGATTCAACTATCTACCTTTACATTTTCAAATATTTGCAAAAAAAACATTTAAAAGAAAAGGTAAAATCTATTGTAAAGCTGCATTTGCGCTTATTACAGAGATTATTCTCTTTTTAATTTTAATTTATTTTGTTTATTATCGCTAACGCATTTCTATACTATAACTACCAGCCCATCTATGTCTTAACATGGACCTCTATGGATAATATTTTTATTTAGCTCACTCTTTCATTCCTTAAATTGATTAATTTGATTGTTTTTGATATGTATTCACATTTCGCATTATGGAGTATTTTGGTTTGAGTTCACTCATCGCTTTTATGAATTTTCCTGCGGATTATTGCTATTCTTGGTCGGTTTTCAAACTCGATATCAAACTTTTTTTATGTGTGTGTAGTGCTGACATCTTTCGGCAGGCAAATTGGTTATTGTGTTTTTTGTGTTATATATTTCTGAACCTTTATGTTAACCCAGACGTCAATAACTTTTATTGCTTATTTTTACATTTTAATCAAGACATATAGTGGAAATAGAAATTCCCATTATATGTGGCCCCCTTTTGCCTGCAGTTGTAGTGATTCAGTCAGACACATACGTATTAATAGCTTTGCATATCTTCCTTTCCGGATGATTATGGCTCTATTTGTTCACACTTCGAATATTTAAGAATACTACGTATGAAAATCTCATGTAGATCCTATCTACGTTTTTTATGTAACTCTCCGAAATTTCGTTTCACTTCTTCATTATGGTATTAGTTATAATTAGAAATTCCTCGACAAAATAGTTTTTGAAGAGGTTTATATTGGGAATTTTAATTTAAAATTCGGGATGTAAATTTTATTCATTACCTAGTGTCCAGTCTATTATTATTATGAATTGGGATAATTATAGATCGAAAAACATTGACCAATTAGGCGTTATAGACGATTTGGAAGAATACCATACCAACTCTCAATCTAAATCTCATTCCTTCAATAGATGCAACAATAATAGGTGTAAAACTTGTCCTTATGCTGACCCATTACAAATTAAAAATAATTTCACTTCACAAAAATTCTGCAAAGTTTTTACTTGCATTTACAAACTTAATTGTACAATTTGTAACTTATCTTATATTGGCCAAACCAGCAACCCTTTACATCTTAGAATGAATGTCCACAGGGATCATATTAAAAACTTTGACCATAAAGTTTTTAATGATCTCTCAACTAAAAATCAATTTAAATATCAGCACTTTGCTACCCACGGATTTAAAAACGTATCCCTTCATATTTTAGATATAAAAATTTTACTGATAGATTAGTATTTGAAAATTAGTATATTAAAAATCACAAAACTCTCTTCCTCTATGGCTTAAATCAAATATAAAACAATAATAATGTGGTTAACAATAGTTTTGAATACAATTCCAATAAATCGTCAGTATATAAACAACTTTTTCAGTATTCAAAGTCATCAACTCCGCAAAAAGCGGTATAAGCGTGGCAAAGGAAAAAGTAACTTAAGTAATACTATTGATTACAATACAGACATATTGAAATTACAGTATAATTGTTCTCAAACGTTCTATTTCCTACCTATTAGAACTTGGTTATATAAAGTCAGAAAATGCAATTAAATACTGTTTATGCTTACTTTTTAAAATTAAAATTAACTAATGAGCATTTTAAATATTTATTTTATGATTTGCTTCTTTCTCGTACAGATTTCTTAAATTTCCACCTACACCATTCACCTAATCCACCTACTAAAATTGCTTATTGTGTAATTTCTTTTGAACACCCAATTCTTAATTCTCTTAACTTTAATAATTTATTTGCAAAACATCAGCACTTGTTACCTATAAATGATATCAAAATACAAAATTCTTTCTAATATAATTTACCAATTGGTAGAACTATTTACAATTTCAATAAAGTTTCCAGGTCATTAAACTCCGATAATCTTACATCATGTGTATGCAGCGATAAGATTCTTACACCTTATGTCAACTCATCTCATGGACATATTACTGGGGATCTCAGTATAGTTCAGGATAATATACTTAGGGATATTATGAATAAAGGGTCTAAATTTCGCATTCCATTCTGCCATCACCCTAAACTTCTTCTTCAGTCTTTATCTTTTGATTTTGATAAATTCATATACCAACAGGCTTGTTCACATTCCATTCCTATTGAAGCATTTCATCTATGGAAGTATACTGCCTTACACCTTCTTAAAAATGTTATTATAAATATTAAATTTGCGAGGCCTAGTTATCCTTATAAACAACTTATTTCTGCTATTAAAGAACTACAACAACATTTTGTCATAACTTATGTAGATAAAGCTTCTAATAATTATGCCATTATTTGCAAAAAATATTATGTTTCTCTGTTACAGAATTACTTAAAAAATAATCATATTTTTAAACCCATTAATAATCAGTCTATCGAAATCAAAACTAAAATGCTAAAATTATATACACAATTAAATATTAATTGTAAGTTTTATTTACATATCTTACTTTGGTTCCTAAATTCCACAAATCACCTCTCAGGTTTAGAACGGTCATTTGTGGGCATATTACCTTTACCACTACAGCTAGTAAGTACTTGATAAACTGTTTAAATAGAATTAATATATCTCTTAAATTTAAGAATTCAGGCTATTTCATACTGAACAATAGTTTTGATTTAGTTAATCACCTTAGCAAGCTTCCACATATTCTTGGTTTCCATACCTTTGATTTTAAAAGACCTATTTAATAATATTGATTAAGATTTATATAAAGATTGATTAAGATTTATATATTAAAGATTTATATATTAAAGATATATATAAAGTTATCTCTCTTTATCATGATTATCAATCTTCCAATAATGTTCCATTTAATGTTCCATTTAATGTCAAAATCTTTCCTATGCTATTGCACTTTGTGTTACACAACAATTATATTATCCAAGGTGATAACATATATTTACAAATATCTGGTGTACCTCAAGAAGGCTGTAGTGGTAGTATACTAGCTAACTTATATCTTCAGTATTATGAATGTCATTTTTTCTCTAATTCATATATTATATATCGATATGTTGACGACTTAATTTGTATTATCATTGATGATTCCTATCCAATTAATATTGAATTTTACTCCTTTAACCTAGAATTAATTCCTAATGAGACTACTGTTAGTCAAACTGTAAATTATTTAGACCTAAATTTAGGTACCCTCAATAATCGTGTTATCACCAATCTATGTGATAAAAAATATTCTCATAACTTCACTATTATTAAGCAGTTATCATATCGATCTTGTAATTCTATTCAATTGTTTAGAACCCTCATTTTAAACCAGCTATTTCGAACACATCGACACACTTTCTGATCCTCAGTTTCACTTACTCCTCCACATCAATAATCTTAAACGCATTTGTCAAAATTACCATTATCCGGAAGTATTTGTAAATAATATTATTAATAGTTTCAAATACAACACGTAATAATTTTACAAATGCATTATTTATCCTTGATTGAAAAACTCTTTTTTATGAATTTCACCCCTTCTTATCACCTACTTACCACCAGGCCTGAGTCTGATACTGTTTGAAAGACTACTTTCCACTTTTCCTGAGTCCTATACTGCTTACTATTTTTGAAAGTCTTCATACATATTATTTTTCGTTCAAGTGTATTCATTCCGGTGTCCACTGGCTTTGATGAAGAGATGTAAAATGCTCTGTCGAATGTTCATCTGCGAACATGTAGACTCTCACGTGGTGGCTGTGCCTGTGAGTTTATATTTCTATTTTTTATATTTCTGGTTTATAATTCACTTGGTTTTTATTATTTGTCCTTCCACTAGCCAGTAGACAGTTCCAATGGTGTCCATAGGTAAATACTATCGCCATTGTCAGAAACTGGCTATTCTATCGGTTTTAATTCGAATTGTATGGCTGTCCTGACGAGAATACAATTTCGAACTAACCGCCGTTTTTTGCTTAATTTCAGTTGATTGTTCTCCATGTCTTGATCTTTAATCTTGAGCTTTTTATTATTGCCTTTTCTCATTTTTGCCGTGTTTGCTTTTTTATTGTATATATATTTATATATATATATATATATACCTTTTTAATTATGATTTTTGTATACTCATCTTCCCCTCACCCCCTTTTCATTATAGTGATAAGTTACCTTCTATTTTTATCCTTAGTCTTGGTCTATAGTTATTTATTTGTTACAGATATGCTAGAGATGGTTTTTTTTTTGTACTGATGAATAGTGTTCGATTAAAACATTTCAATTTATATATATATATATATATATATAAGATTCAAATAAAAGAGGGAAACGACCAATTGCATAGCATAAATGGCAGAGGTGGATTGCGACACCTCTTTCCCGGTTAGAAGCGTGCTTTTAAGCCCGGGCAACACTCCCGGAACCAATGCCATGCAGTGGCCTATCTTCCACAACACTTGAAGTATAAGAATTTCCGTTGTATAAAAGTTTTCACTTCGTTTTATATATATATATATATATATATATATATATATATATATATATATATATATATATATATATATATATATATATATATATATATATAAACTACTTACCGTAGTTTATGCATAGTATTCCATTCAAAATTTCAATTTTTATTTATATACAGGGTGGTCATAAAAAAACTTCCCCGATATATAAACCTATCCGCTCAACCAATCGAAAGGAAATTTTATATAGTGTTATTTGAAGGTATGATCTCAAGATTGTGATGATTTCAAACAATAGAGCTCTCACGGTTACGGTTACAGTGAAAAAATTTCGAAATTTTCGAATGGCAACACCCACTTTTTTCCTTCGCAAATTGATCAGCGCATTGAAAAACCAGAAAAACCATAAATGGCGTTGGAACGATACACGTATGACGAAAATTGGCGGCGTAAAACATTTGCAAAGAAGAGCATTGTAAAGGACCAATAACAACACCAAGAGGAGGTGCATTGAGGCACTTTGCATAATTCACAGGGATAGACAGTAGAAGCGCCAATCACAGAACACCATGTGCAAAGCATTGCTTGTGGAAACTTTTAATAAGCAGTGTGGGAAGATTGTTTCTTCAATCAGGTATTCGAACGTGCCAACAAGATGACACTTACAGGGAAACAACGAGAGTAATTGATAAAGCTGTTTTATCTGAATGGGGAAAATGCTACCGAAGCAGTGCGAGTTTATCGGCGAAATCATAAGATAAGATGAGGTCCATGTTCCGTACGAACTGTACGTGATTTGGTAAAAAAAAATTGAAGAAACTGGAAGCACATGTGATAGACCTCGATCCGGACGAACACCTGTTCCTGTTGAAGCAATGAGTGTCGTACAGGACAGAGCACCAGGCGCGAAGCGCCTTTAATCTCCAGTTTCAATATGTGGTTCTTATCGTCAAACTGTGGCATTAATGCTGTGACCCTAATTGGAGGTTCAAGGTTTTTATTTACTACATTTTATTATTTGTCCTAGCTCCTAGTGTGGCAGTTTGTTGCACATTTAGAGTTTAAGCAGTTTGGGGGGTTGATGCAGATCTAAGGGTTATCTAGCATTTTGACAGCTTGGAGATTAGAACATTTTTTTTTTTAATAGAACATTAGTCGCGAGTTTTATTTAATATCAGATGTTTGAAGTGGGATTTTTTAATTCCGATTATCGATGTTTAGAACAGCGCGGGGTCTCTTACGAGGTTTTGCCTTGCCATGATCATAGTCATGCAGATTGAATAATAGTTCATTTGGAACAGATGGCAAATTATTGTAGAATTTAAGCGATAGCTTTTTAATTTGGGCTCTCACGGTTTTTATTTTGAAGTCTTTTCTAATCACCGAGTTTCTTAAATATCTAGGGGCTTTCCTGATACACCTAAGGATTTTATTTTGTCTTGTTTCTAAGGGGTCTATGGTAGTTTTACAGGCATATCCCCATACGGGTGCTGCATACAGCATTCCCGGGCGGATGACCGATTTGTAGATTAGTAGCTTATTTTGATAACTAAGATTTCCGTTTCCTATCATTGGGTATAGGGCTCCGGTAGCCATATGCGCTTTTTTGATTATATCTGTTACGTGCAATTTCCAGGTTAGGTGGGAGTCTATCGTTACACCTAGGTATTTGGTTGATTTTTCAGCACGTAGTGCATGGTTGTTTATGTACAGTGGCGACGGAGGTTTATGTTTCCTCGAGAAATAAATCCAATGACATTTATTGGGGTTTAATTTTATTCGCCATTTTTCCAGCCATGTTTGGAGTATGTCTAAGTGTTGTTGTAGCTGTCTGTGCATTACTGAGACATAGGGGTGTTTTGCAAGTATCGCACTGTCGTCTGCATAGAGTGCCAGCTCTGTGTTTGGAATCCTGGGGATGTCGTTCAGGTATATGTTAAAGAGTGTCGGGCCCAGGATAGAACCTTGCGGTACACTACTTTTAATGAGCTTGGGTGTAGATAAGTTACCTCCTACTCTGACTTGAAAGTGTCTGTTATTTAAGTATGAGATTAAAAGTTTCACAAGAGCGTCAGGGACTTTTAAAGTGATCAATTTGTACGATAGTCCACAGTGTCAAACTTTATCAAAGGCTTTTTGTATGTCCAGAAAAATCGCAGCTGTGGGTGTCTTGTTATTGAGACCAGAAGATATGTACTCTACCACTCTCAGCAATTGATGAGTGGTGGAGTGCTTTGGCCGAAATCCAAACTGCTCCGGAATGATAATGTCATTCTCACTAAGGTGCGTGTTCAGTATCTTAAGAATTATCTTCTCAGTAATTTTACTAAGTGTCGGTAGCAAACTAATTGGTCTGTAGTTCGCTGGAATTGTGGCATCCTCACCTGGCTTATGGATTGTTATAATTATCGCTTCCTTCCATTCTTTGGGGAAATAGTTTAGTTTTAATATTTTATTTATTAAGATAGTCAAGTAACATATTACGTTTAGGGGCAGGTTTTTAACCGCAATATTTCTGATTTTGTCATGCCCTGGGCTTTTACGGTTTTTGATAATTTCTACTATCTCCTGCGGGGTGGCTGGGTTAATCTCAGCCGTTACCGGGGAATTCCTAAAGTTATTTAAAGTTTGTCTAATCATTCTTTGGGTGTCCTGACACATTAGATCGTGGTTTGGTTGGAATTGTTTTTCATAATGGCTTGCGAGCGCCTCGGCTTTTTCCTCGTCTGAGTACGCGATTTTAGCGCCATCTATTAGTGGCGGGAGCTTAATTTGAGGTTTTCTGAGTCTTTTTGCGAATTGCCAGAGCGATACGTCTTCTGGGCTAAGGGATTCGATTAGTTCTTTATACTGTTGCTGCTTTTCTGCGACAATTTTTTCCCTGACATTGCACGTGAGTCTGTTAAGCTCCCTTTTAAGGGCGGGGTCTCTGTTAGCCTGCCATGTCTTCTATTTCTTTGCCTGACTAATTGTTTGACATGGTGAGAAAGTGTGGGCATTTTTGGAGACTCACGATGTGTTGTGGCAGAGGCAATTGCTCTCTTGATTTCTGTTGTGAGTGTGTGCGTGGCAGAGTCAATATCCGCCGTATTCATTATGTTAGGTACTGCTAAGTGCGGCTCGAAGAGTGCTCTTTTGAATACTTCCCAGTTGACCCTCTCTTGTCCCAGAGAGGCTGGAAGAGGTGTGTTCAGGTCGAATGTCACCAGTACCGGTAGATGATCCGAGTCGAATTCATCCAGGGTACTAATAGTGTGAGTGTAATCTATGTTTCTCGGTAGGACAAAGTCTATGAATGAGCCGTTGGCGCCTGAGAGGCAGGTTGGTGTCGACGGTGCAATAATGTTGGTGTTTTTCGTGTTTAGCAGTCTGTGTATCTGTGTACCGCGTGAATTGGCTCTCCTACAGCCCCACGCTCGATGGTGTGCGTTGAAGTCGCCTGCGTGTATCGTGTTTGGATATCGCGAGAAAAGCAATTCCAGTTGCGCAGCTACATTTACTCCACTCATGTTTTGACATTCCTTCCTGTTGAAGTTGTTGCGGAAGTGCATAATATGATTACTGCAAGTCCACTGCGTACTGCAAGAAGTGTTGCCTGCAATTTGGATGTACCGAAAACCACAGTCCTCAAGCGTCTGCGCTGTATTCTGCGGACATTTCCTTATCGATTCCAGCGCGTCCAGATGTTGCGACCTGAAAACGAGCAACAGCGTGTCGACTTTGCGAATTTTTTCCTCATCAGATATGATGAAGATAGCAGGTGGCCGCTGAGGATATTTTGGACGGATGAGGTACATCTCTCCTTAACTGGGAACGTAAATTCCAAAAACTGCGTTCACTGGGCTGACGAAAATCCTTACAATGTAGCACCAGTGCCTTTAAACGACGCTAAAGTGACTGTGTGGTGCGGCATTGCAAGCACATTCGTTCTCGGTCCATACTTCTTCGAAGAGGTCACTTCTAATGGTATGCAAACGTGCCCCATCACAGGTTATCGGTATAAAACAATGTTGCAGAATTACGTAATTCCAGAATTGCAGCAGCGAAATGTCATTAATGACATTGTATGGATGCAAGATGGTGCTCCTCCACACTTCGCTGCATGTGTTCGACAAGTGTTGCAACATAACTTTGGTGATAGAGTCATCTCCCGTAACTTTGCAGTTTCGTGGCCACTGCGAACCCCCGACCTCACTCCGATGGATTTCTGGTTCTGGGGTTATCTGAAATCTAAGGTGTACACATCAAATCCACGAGATTTGTCAGAAGTCAGAATTGAAAGATGCCATAAAACGTAAAGTTATGCAGATTTCTCCTGCGATGTTACTTTCGTCATTGTTGTCAACAATCTCCTGCATGCAATAGGTTATCGTCTGCGAAGGTGGGCACGTTGAAAACTTGTAATTCCAATAAATTTTTTTCCCCTCTCCTCTCTTGTGTTGTCATTGGTCCTTTACAATGCTCTTCCTTGCAAATGTTTTACACAGCCAATTTTCGTCATACGTGTATCGTTCCAACGCCATTTATGGTTTTTCAATGTGCTGATCAATTTGCGTAGGAAGAAAGTGGGTTGTTGTTGTTGATTGTTGAAACCCAGACCGTCCGACCTACCAGATAGGTGTAAGGTAACTGTTTGGACGGTCGGGAAGTGCCACCCAATTTAGACCGGAACCCAGTGGGGGAGGCATCCACAGGGACCGTACCCTCCTTCCCCTACCACCAACCTCTCGGAAGGACTTTCGGACCCACATGTTTAACGTGATCGTACTCCGCATGAACACGGCGGCAGTTTTGGCAGTGGCTGGAATCGAACCCGGGCCTACCGAGTGCAACTCCAGCGCGCTAACCAATGGGCTACCGCGCCCGGGAAGAAAGTGGGTGTTGCAATTCGAAAATTTCGAAATTTTTTCACTGTAACTGTAACCGTGAGAGCTCTATTGTTTGAAATCATCACAATCTCGAGTGCATACCTTCAAATAACAATATCTGAAATTTCCTTTCGATTGGTTGAGCGGATAAGCCGCTAGGCTTCATATATCGGGGAAGTTTTTTTATGACCACCCTGTATACACACACACACACACATATATATATATATATTGAAATTTTTTAATCGAAAACTATGCATAAACTACGGTAAGTACAAAAACCCCATCTCTAGCATATCTGTTACAAATAAGTAACTATAGACCAAAACTAAGGGTAAAAATAGTAGGTAACTTATCACTGTAATATATGGGGATGAGGGGAATATTAGTATACATGTATCACAATTATATAGGTATATATATAAATATATATAAAATGAAAAAGAAAACACGGCAAAAATAAGAAAAGGCAATACTAATTAGTCCAAGATTAAAGATCAAGACATGGAGAACAATCAGTTGAAACTACATAAGAAATGGCGGTTAGTTCGAAATTGCATTCTCGTCAGAACAGCAATACAATTCGAATAAAAATCGATAGAACAGCCTGTTTCTGACAATGGCGATAGTATTTGACTATGGACACTGTCTACTGGCTATGGAACTGTCTACTGGCTAGTGAAGGAAAAATAATAAAGACCAGATGAATTAAAAACCAGAAATATAAACTTACAGGTACAATCACCATGTGTGAGTCGAAGTGTTTGCAGGGGAACATACGACAGAGCATTTTAGATCTCTTCGTAAAAGCGAGTGGATACCGGAATGAATATACTATTGAACGTGAATGAAAAATTTTTTTGAATGAAGACTTTCAAAAATAGTAATATATATATATATATATATATATATATATATATATATATATATATATATATATATATATTTATTTATTTATTAAAATAATAAAAACGAAAGTGCAGGAGTGCAAATCAGTAAACACAGCATGAAACCGCGGGCAATATAATAACGTGTATTTAATAGCAGAAAGTAACAAATAACGAGGAAGGGCTGGAAAAGCAGAACATAGTTTTTCAATTTTCGAATTCTCACCATTGATGATTCTCTATTTTATCCTTCTTTTTAAGTTGTTGGTATTTTTTTAGGTTTAATAAGTTACATACAACTTCTCTCTATTATATCATTGGATTTTTATATTATATCTTTATTACACACACACACACACACACACACATATATATATATATATGATTATATATATATATATATATGATTATTTAAAAAATAATAGTCTTTTTAAACATGATTTACATTCCATCAATAGTATTAAATTGAAAATGATCAATATGTATAGTGATTTATATATTAGATATAAATATCTTAAATTTCCTTATATAGTGCTTATTCCAAAATTCCATAAAAATCCTATTAAATTTAGAACAGTAACTAGTGGCCGTAATACTTACTCAACTACTGCGAGTAAATTATTACTAAATTCTTTAAATCTAATAAATAATAGTTTATGCCAAACTAGCAATAATTACCTTATTTTAAATAATAGTAAAGAATAAATTAACATCTCTTAGAAAAATAATAGAATTTCAAACTTTTGATTTTAAAGATCTTTTTAATAATATTAAGATATCTGATCTATATGATGTAATTTTAGCTCTATATAATGCTTATATTACTAATCTTTCAAATCAAATTAAATTTATAAATTTTCTTAAACATCTTCACTTTGTTATTTTCAATAATTATTTTTTTCAAGGAAATAAATTATACTTACAAGTCTCAGAAGTTCCACAGGGTGGTTGCAGTAGCAGTATGTTAGCTTATTTATACCTTTATCATTATGAAAAGTCTTTTACTTCAATAGATTATACTTTTTACAGATATGTTGATGATCTGATTTGTTTAGTACATACAGAAAATTATCTCATAGATATAGATTTCTATCCAGGCAATTTGAATTAATTCCTAATGAAGCTACTATTAGTAATAATGTTAATTTTTTGGATTTAAATCTTTTTATTGATCCTTCTAATAGAATTGTTACAAATTTATATGATAAAAAAGACTATTATAATTTTAATATTAATAAAATCTAACCATTTAATTCCTGTAACTCGATTCAAATGTTTAGAAATATTATACTTAATCAGCTTTTTAGAATTTATAGGTTATCTGATAAAAAATTTCATGCTATGCATATAAATAATCTCAAAATTACCAGCAATTTATATAAATATCCCTCTTATTTAGTAAATTGTATTGTTAAAAAATTTAAAATAGCTGGATTTTTATAATTCTTTTCATAGTATCTTATAATTCTATTCATAGTATCTTATATTAGCCAGACATCTCCATTCTCCTGTATTATTAATACTTTTATTTTTACATCCTCTTCCACGTCAGCATTACTATTATTAGCCCCACCTTTTAGTAGCTCTTTTTGTATATTATAACTTTTTCTTACCTTTTCGCTTTACTGTTTTTCAATTCTGACAAATGGGAACAGTAGATTATTTTTTATTTTATTTTTTGCGAATGGCAACACTGGTCTCTTCAATCAGAGTTCCCGGTTTCGACTCGTTTGTACATATGCTGTGCATTTTACAGGTATTGATGTTTTCTTTTTCATTCCTTCTTTATGTATGTCGTCCAAGTAGAAATATTTTATAGATATAATCCATCTATTTCTTCAGAAACATGCATATTTTGTGTCTGCTTCGTCAAAATACTTGGACTTGAAAACGAATTTTACGAAGTGAACATTTCATTTTTTTAGGCTTAGCCCTTTTTCCACGTGTATAGCGATATAGCTTGATTTTTGAAATTTTTCTTTATTCGTTTCCACACCATTGAATTTTGTTGATTTTCTATAACTTGATAACTCGTGTTTTGTATTTTTTTCCATTTGATTGATAATTTGCTGTTTTATATTTTATTCTGTGGTTGTTTTAGAAAGTTAGGTTTATCGTGTTGCAGCTTCTTACTTTTCGTTCATTGGATTTTCAAACTACTATTATATATATATATATATATATATATATATACTACAAACCTGGAACACAAGCGGGCTGATATCCACTCCAAGTTCCTGAGGACATGCAAGTTTGGTACTCTGATCCATATAGCTTGTAATATCTGTTTTTGCATTTGTACTGTACTCTTGTTCCCACCACAAACGTCCTCTCAGATATGCTGGCGAATTCTTTTTCTTGACCTCTGGCAAAATTGATGACATGCCAGCGTTGAGATATTGGACTGGAAGAAAAGCAATGGTATTATTAAAACGTGTCCTCTGGAATCGTGAGTGTGAGCTCCGCATTCAAGAATGAGTTAGAATTTATGGATAACCAACACACTTATTCACAAGTAAACAGGAACAATATACAGTAAAACAATACTTAAATGCTTCACTACTTTCACAAAATAACCGATGCTGTTCTCAAAACATTGACGAAAGTCACAGTTCAATGTATCTCGTCAACCCCTTTTTGACTGAGCAACGATTCCTTTTATAGACTTTCCATAAAAACTTCTGGAAATATCTCATATCACGTAGAAAATTGGTTATTTCGAGGTGTCTCTCGAACCTTCGAGAAGTCTCCACATCTGTCAACCGTCCTCGGGACTTCAGCATTTGGCAACCCTAGATGTACGTCATGGGAAAACCTAGAGCTCCTCTACTACAGGCTGACTTATCAAGCATATTGAAGCCCATAGGGTTCCATACTACAATTACAGAAATTGTAAAATGAGTGTTTAAAATAAATACTTTATATAAAAAAAGAAGTTTCAATTAGAATATTATAGAATGTAGCTCGCACAAGTATGCTCCAGTACCGGATATCCAATTATTTATTAGCCATTGTTTTCTTCTTTCTTCGTTTCTAGGAAAGCAAAATAGCCTAGAACTCTTTCTAGGATGATTAGAGCAGTTCGGCGCAGAACAACTACCCATAATTATTTTAATTATACTTTCTAAAGTGAAAATAAGAATACAGTTAATGCTAATGGATTGCTCTTCCAGCTAGGGTGGGCTTCAATATGCTTGATGAGTCAGCTCGTATAAAGAGGAGCCTTAGGAAAACCTGTACGGGTCTTTTCTCCACCTAGTTCTCAAAAGAAAAGACTCCTGTGAGGGAATATTGCACATTCGCAACACTATGTTTGTTTTCTTTAATATACTATACTTGTACATTTTCCGTTCCTCAGTATTTAAATTATATAAATAATCTCAAATTTTGCGTGTTTGTACAGCAAGTTATGAAAAATCTATTGAACTCAAGGACTTAAAATTTTGGAACAAAATAGAAATTTTCCTGGCTTCGATCTTAATAAATTTTAGAAATAATCATTATTTCCCACTCACCCCCCGGTTTTTATTATTATTATTATTATTATTATTATTATTATTATTATTATTTTGTGATTTGTACATCTGGGAATCCAATTGAAATAAAAACTCCTTCATTTTTACTTTCCTTACATACATAGCATAATGTATAGGAATAGTATTATAGGATTATCGATAGATTTATACAAATTCTAAGTATTTCTGAACTCGAATCGAACGCTTTTGAGGTGATGTCTGCACGTATGTATGGTGTGTGCGTGTGTATTCACAAGTTTGTAGGCGCGATATCTGAAAAAGAAAAAATGAAGATTTTCGAAAACAATTTGATTCGATTATAACAATCAGCGAATACTGGAAACTTTTGAATTTGTATTCGATCGAACGTTTAGAAGGAATCTCCCCTCACCCCCCACCCGAAGACATTTTATGTTAACCTAGTTTCTATTTATGTGATAGCATTTAGATATATTTATATACAGTAAATAAAAAACTCGCCCCCCTAAAAAAAAGTTTCATTCGTCCCCCCCCCCCCCCTCCCCAGGCCAAAAAGTACGGAAAGAAACACTGAGGACAGGAAAGGGAATATGCGGACACTTTGTTTTTATCGTTTGAAATGTTCAAAAATAATTACAGACTCGTCTTTTCTCTGTTTACTTTGACTACTTTCATTACATTTTTCAAAGAAGGTGGTGGTGTGTGTGTGTGTGGGGGGGGGGGGGGGGCTAAAACATTGATACGCTTGATGAATGTTTTGAGAATGCCAGAGTTTCTATGGAAACATATGCAACGTAATTAAACACAGAATATAATAAAATGAAGCATAAAACCATTTCGAAGATACACTGGAAACCCTTCATCAGTGCTAAAAAGGCCAACAAACCCAAAGTCAAAAAATCTGATGTGGGCAACACATGACTTTCCTTATATAATGTAATGAATTTTATACTTTTACAGTAAAAAATTAGATTTTTTCTTATAGTAGATACTAATATTCTTTCCAAGATATTGAATTTTCGACAATTAGTCGTCATTTTCATTGATTTAGCGTCATATTTATCCATTTGGCGAGATCTTCGTTAATTTGGCAGCAGTTCAAAAAAGTCGCCAAGTTGGCGACATTACGCCAAATTCGTCGCCAAAATCTCGCCAAGCGTTATGCACTAAGAAATAAGTTATTCTTACAGCAGATAAATGACTATTGGTGTTCAAATACAAAAGTATTATTCAAAGTATCTTTTTTCATGAATGGAACGAGCTAGATCCACGAGAATGATGTCACTCAATTTATCGCATGGTATTACATATGAAAAGTGAACAAGTTTCTCAATAGGAAATTTGTTTTTTTATTTTATATGACTTTTTGATAATTTTTTTGAAAAATGTACAATATCTCGAGAACGGTTTATGTTAGCGTTCTAAAATTTATCTCAATCGTTTTCCAATAAAAAATTACATAAGAAATGTCTATTTGTGTAACTTTATTAGTGGTTTTGATTTTTTAACGATTTTTTCAAAATTTCATTCGAAAATTTAGGGGGGTTCTGAACATTCGATTGCGTATAAAAACAATAGGCTTACAGTGTTTACGGATTGTGATTTTTGTACCAAATTTGATTCGAATGGGTCCATTCGTTCGTCAGTTATCGTCTCCACAGACTCACTGACACACACACACACACATACTTTCACACACACACACACATACACACACACAGACATCACTTCAAAAATGTTTGATTCGTGATCAGGGATGCTTGAAACGTGCTCTCCCGTCGAGAACTCGATTTCGAATTTTCGACCCCGTCACAATACTTTCCTTATACATTATGTATATAAGGAAAATAAAAGAAGTATCGGACTATTTTCCAACTTTGAATTTTGCCTTTTTAGCACTGACTCAGATAATCATACATATCTTCGAAACAGTAATATCTTGCGAGTTATTTTATCTTAATTGCATTACATATTTTTACTTAGTACAAAGTGGATCTTCCTTCTAATAATTAGGGTATCTTACTTTAGGTATTTTCATTATAACATTTTCGAAAAAAGGGACATTGAAATGCTTGAACTGAGAGCTAAGCAACCCAAGTGATCGCTTGGGTCCTTAATATCCTGTATATTATTTTTATTAAACATATCTTGCATTTTTTAAAGACTCATTAGTGCATTATTATACATTATACCTAATCCAACGTTCTCTTGGTATTTTATGCAATTCTGCATTTTATCATTAGACATTTGTGTATCCGTTTAGTGTTCTTTACAACGTTTTGGATACAACCTTAAAATAAACCTAATAATTTTCTCTAAAATATGCTCAAAATGGCTGATCGCACAATGGAATCTTCCCTCTTATTTTCTAGACAATAGAGTCTCAAAAGCACTAAATTACAATTTGAGAACTGAGCATCTTTTGTTTCAGTGAGTCCCCCTCAAAAATTTCTCTGTTTATGTCAAGGATATGTTTGATTTTTTCACTGACTATGTAAAAGCATTTTTTTTTATGCAGTAGGCATGTTCAATGTAATAGTGAGTTATCAATTTTTGAAAAAAGCATATATTTTGTGTATGATGTAAAAAAAATCCCTATTTTCCCCCTGAACAGATTATACGCTAACTTCTAGGGTGCGGTAAAAAATGCTCATCGCGCAATCAACTGGATTTTTATTCTGCAATGTTGGCAGGTATGATATTGAAAAACTACT
Source organism: Amaurobius ferox (assembly GCA_951213105.1). Classification (NCBI taxonomy): domain Eukaryota; kingdom Metazoa; phylum Arthropoda; class Arachnida; order Araneae; family Amaurobiidae; genus Amaurobius; species Amaurobius ferox. The sequence continues at coordinate 20,574,311 of OX578143.1, forward strand.
AGTTTTCGAATGTCTTAAAATAGTTTGTTTATAAAACTACATGCTAGACTCACATATCTTTGTTGAAAACTGTTGAGAACGGACGCTGATCTGGAAAACTGACATGCAGCAAGGAATTTCTGGGAGCGTTTGGTTTCGAGCAGAAGGCTGTAAGTAGAGAATACATAATTTAAACCAATTTAATTGACTCTATGGAAAAAGTATTATAATGCAAAATTAAAATGTCCACCTATTACGAGAAGAAATTATCTTAGAATTTACTATAATAGAATTCAATCAAAATTATTTTTTTAGTCCACGTTTAGTAATATTTATTTGGACGATATAATAGGATATTTGAACAAGAAATACTGCACATTTTATTTCTGGTATGAAATAATAAAAATGGGTACACATCATGGGTACTTACCGACAGCCATTCGCAGGAATAAAAGTACTCTAAAATGTAGACCCCCCCTCCAAAAAAAAAAAAAAAAGAAAGGAAAGAAAGAGAGAAATATCACATTTAATATTTTATAGAATTTTTATTTCAACATTATATAATTGGTGTACTTGACTAGTTACAGCCCGTTTCTATAGCACTCTCTTATTTTCACCTTTATTGATATGAAATTGGATTTTCTCTAATGAAACGTATTAGCAATTAGTTGCCTTTATTTTATCACCATGATTCATATACAAGTAATCTGTAAAAAGGCATGTGTTCCCAACAGCATATATTTTTTTTTTAACTTGTGCTAATTTTATGTTTATTACTAATGGATGAGAGAAGTTTTTAAATCAAGGAAAATCAAATTTCGCCAAACTGGCAAGAATGGAAAACCTTTAAAGACAAATACATCTTCACCGCGGTTTAAAACAGGGATAAGTAAACTACAGAGATAAGAAGTTTTTTTAGCTCTGGTTTGAAATTCTGCCACTGTCCAAGTCGTTATGTAAATACTATAAACACATTGACAATAGAAATTTAAGAGCAATCCAATCACAATTAGAAATATGAACAGAAATAGAAAGTTGCGTTTTGAATCCTTCTGCTGTTCTTATTCCTTTCTCATAGGGTTTTCTTTCAACTTTTCTATTTTTCGTTTGGCAACGATTTTCTTCCCGTATCACATAATATAACTATTTATTGACAGACGCCCGCTTACCTTTATTGGTTTTAAACTATTTATTTCAATCTTTCAGCTATTTTTGTGGCAGTTTGTGCAATATATTTTAAATTCGAAATATTTTTTTACATTTGTGTTAATCGAGTAAATTAATTATGTGCATGTTGTTGTAAAAATATTGCCTCTCTTTTTTCTGATAATAACATAAATTAATTATATCAACGCTAATTAAAGCAATCATTTTAGAGCATAAGGAAGAAGTTGGGGTTATAGATTAAACAGCTTTTGTTCCTATTTATTAGCTTTTTTGTTTGTGCATACGAATGTCAAGTTGACACAGGATTTCGAGTTTAAAATAAATTCCAAACCACAAAATCGTCCATTCCTACTCAGGATTAGAAGTCTGCACATGTTCGGTCTTGGCTAAACCCGGCATTGTGGATTGGCCCACTGCCAGGTCAGCTACATTTTTTTTTAAACTTTGTGGTTGAGTTTGAAAGTTTTAGGACAGAGCCAGGCTGGACGAGGTCCATGATTTGAAAAGTTACATCTGAATATTAACACAACATACATGTAAAACCTATATCACAACTCTGGTGATGTTGATGAGTCGAATTTGTAATTTTAGACATATCTACAGTTTGAACTGCGCCGGATATTAAATACTTTCGGGCCTGATCGGGTTTGGGCTTTAAATTGCAAGTATTTGGACTGGGGCAAATTTCGAGCTTTGTTGCCATCTGTTCAAGTTTATTCTTTGTGCAGACCTTGACTGGGACATTCGTATCCGAGAATCGATCCTGGTACCTATGGTTGTTGTTGAGACCCAGACCGTCCGACCTACAAGAAAGGTGTAAGGTAACTATTTGGACGGCCGGGAAGTTGGTACCTATGGTGTCAAAGCTTTTTTACCATTTGACTTTTGAAGGGTATGACAAAAGGAAAATGAAATTCTCTCAAATTTTCAGAAAAATGAAAACTGTTAAACAGACTTTATTCAATTGCAATGATATCGGTTAAAGAAAATGAAAGCATGACCTAGCGCAAAGTTGCGTGCATTGATGGGTCTAATTTTACCTGGTGAGTCCTGTATGGGAACACACTGTGGCCTTCTAGATGACCACTGCCCGCTGTTCGTGCACTTGATTACAGGATCGCCGAAAAGCGTGAAGTTCGCAATGCATTCATATGCCACAGACGATCCTTCAAAATACACGAAGGAATTATTTCGATGTCCGTAAGGAATGTCTCCCGGGTCTTCACACACGCTGATATCTAGAAGAGAAGAAATAATCTTATGAAACTTCCTTATTTTACATCTTGGTGAAGCTGCTTCCTTGAGATGCAATCCAAAATGATATATCTAATGCGTTGAACCCATGATTTTCCCTGCAAATGTTCAAAGTTATAAAATTATCTAATGTCCCTATAGGGATATTAGATAATTTTATATTTTTACTATAGTACTTTACTATAGTATATTTTTACTAGAGTAGCAATCCAATATTAGCAGCCAATATTGAACCAATCTGAAAAATCTGATGTGGGCAGCACATGACTTTCCCTGCAGACTTATATTCACGTTCTTTTTATTTTAATTAAATTTAATTCACTTTTAATTCAATTTTCGCTCAACTATAGTACTTTACTATAGTATATTTTTACTATAGTAGCAATCTCCAATATTGGCAGCCAATATTGAACCAATATGAAAAATCTGTTGTGGGCAGCACATAACTTTCCCTGCAGACTTATATTCACGTTCTTTTTATTTTAATTAAATTTAATTCACTTTTAATTCAATTTTCGCTCTCATTTGATAACACTTATTTTCAAAGGTGGCGTAGAGAAAATACGAAGACTCTAAAATATCTCGAGAACGGCTAGTCCTAGTATAATGGGGTTGGTCTTATTCTTTTCTTCGTTAAAAATTACGGATTAAGCAAGAATTTAATGGATATATTTGAGCATACGTAGTTTTTTATTTTAGATTTTGGCGATTTTTGCGGGTCATTTTGCAAAAAAAGGCAGGTTATTTTTTTCCGAATCATACCAAAATCTAATCAGCACCAGGGTATCCCACAAGTGACGTATCTACCGAATTTTGTGAAATTCGATCCATTAGTTTTTCAGCTAGAGTGGATACAAGCTTTTGTGGGCCATTTCGCAAAAAGAAAAAGCGGATTCTTTTATCCCGAATCATACCCAAAACTAATCAGCACCAGATTCACCCACAAGTGACTTACCTACCAAATTTTAAGAAATTCGGTCCATTAGTTTTTGAGTTAGAGTGGATACAAAATCTGCACTGACAGACAGACAGACGTCACGCTAAAAATAGTTTTTTCGTATTCTAGAGGTCTTGAAACGTGTAGATCCGTCGAAAACTCGAGTTGCGATTTTCGACATGATTCCATTACTTTCCCTATACGTTACCATGTATCGCAGGGAAAGTAAAAATCTGATGTGGGCAGCACATGACTTCCCTGCAGAGTCAAATTCATTTTTTCTTTATTTTTTTAATAATTCATTAAATTGAGTTTAATTGCACAAAATAACACTAAATTTGCATTTTTAATTGAATTTCTATTTTTATTTGATAATTAGACATTTTTCTAAAAGTGGCATAACTAAATGCCAAAAATCTCAAATATCTCAAGAATGGTTAGTCCTAGAGTAATAGTAGTTCTTATTATTTTCCTCATCAAAAATTACGCATAAAACAAACATTTAATTGATATATTTGAACATACGTAGCTTTTTTTAGATTTTGCGATTTTTGAGGGCCATTTCGTAAAAAAAGGCAGCTTGTTTTTTTTTTTCGAATAATACCAAAATCTAATCAGCACCAGAGTATCCCCCAAGTAACTTATCTATCAAATTTTGTGAAATTTGGTCAATTAATATTTTAGCTAGAGTGGATATATGAAATTATTGCGGGCCATTTCGTAAAAAAACGCAGGCATGACTATGTAAATAAGACCGCTAAACACATTTAGATTAAAAACAAAATTCCTAAAATTATTAAATATCCAAAAGTATAACCCAACACCTGTCTTGTTTTTCGAAATGGCCCTCAAAATTGCCTGTATCCACTCTAGCTAAAACATTAATTAACCAAATTTTACAAAATTTCGTAGATAAGTCCCTTGTGGGATACCTTGGGGCTGATTACATTTTGGTACGATTTGAAAAAGAAGACTTCTTTACGAAATGGCCTGCAAAAATCGCCAAAATGTAAAATAAACGAGTTACGTATGCTCAAGTAAACGCTCGTTTTATACATAATTTTTGACGAGTAAAAGAATACGACCAATCCTTTTACTCTAGGACTAACCGTTCTCGAGATATTTTAGCGTTTTCGTAATTTTGTTACGACGCCTCTGAAAAAATGTCCAGTTACCAAATTAAAACAAAAATTGAATTAAAAGTGCAATTTCAGTGCTACTTTATGCAATTAAATTCAATTTAATGGAATATTAGAGAAATAAAGAGAAAATGATTTCAAATCTGCAGGGAAAGTCATGTGCTGCCCACATATTTATAAATATATCTAAAAGTTAGATTTACTATGAAGCTAAAGAAGCTTAAACTCAGGATCCCCAAAAGGTGTATAAATAGGTTTATTTTTAGGGAACTTTTTATGTAAAAAAAACTCTCTTGTATAAGAAGTTTCCCCCCCCCCCCTATTATAAATTTGCTTTCTTGAAGCTTTAAATATATTTTACAATCATTTCTTGAAACTCTAAATATCCCAGAAAAGTATCCAAAGTGTGGTCATTTCTTGGCAATAGCTGTCTTTCTTTGTCACAGAGTTGAGTCTCCTATAGTCAACACAGAATCTCGTAGAACCATCTTTCGTCTTCAAGACGATTGGTGAGGCCTAAGAACTTGACGATGATTCGATCACGTCGCTTTCCTGCATTTATGGTCACACTCAATACATCTTAAACTCTTAAAAGAATATTTACACCAAATAGAGGTATTTACTAGGCAATGACCTAGCTATATTGCCAAAGGAGATAGATACCTTTCATTATGAAGGACTTTCTAAAGAAAACTGAGCTATTTCTACATGCTAGGATAACCACAAAGAAAGTGAAAGTAAAGGATCCCCACATTCAAAATTGAAAACCTTTAATTTAATTTCAAATTCTTTATAATTTCACTGAACTATTCGAAGTCGCCACAACACATTTTTTTTATATTTTGTGGCTGGACTACTTGAAGTCAGAAAAAGCAGTGGCGTCAGGCCCCGATTGTGTTCAGCGTAGAGTCCCAAATTGTTTATTCACAACTGCCTCCTACATAAATAAAACATCATACATACCTTGTTGCCGGATGCAAACTGGTGCATCGTCTAACCATGTCATGTTACTACCGCAGGTAACATGTCTTTCACCTTGCAAGACAAAACCATCTTCACACGTGTAGATGACTCTCGAACCGATGTTGAAAATAGAGCCTATCAGAAGATTCCAGCGCCCATTCTTGATCTCCTTAGGCTCTGCGCATTGAGGCACTGCAAAATTTAAAATTACTTCGAAAATGATTTTTGCAGATTTTTTTTTTATAGAGTACATTTGAAATTTAACAATGTTTATTCCACAAATTCAACTTTGGAAGAGATGTAGTATAATCCCTTTTTCATTCTTTGCGATTTTAGGTGAGATTCTGGCAATCCCTGCTGTGATTTGGAGAACATTTCATTCTGGAAACCCTTTCCGAATATTTTGTTGTTCTTCTGTTATCTTTTGTCGCCCTTTTGTTGCGCTTTTTCGCCAAGGTAAAAATCGCGACAAAAATACATTGGACAGTGATTTTTGTCAATGTTTCGAGAATAGTAGCCGCTGTTTTGTTGTTGTTGAAACCCAGACCGTCCGACCTACCAGAAAGGTGTAAGGTAACTGTTTGGACGGTCGGGAAGTGCCACCCAATTTAGACCGGAACCCAGTGGGGGAGGCATCCACAGGGACCGTACCCTCCTTCCCCTACCACCAACCTCTCAGAAGGACTTTCGGACCCACATGTTTAACGTGATCGTACTCCGCATGAACACGGCGGCAGTTTTGGCAGTGGCTGGAATCGAACCCGGGCCCACCGAGTGCAACTCCAGCGCGCTAACCAATGGGCTACCGCGCCCCATGCCGCTGTTTTGTAAAATTACATTTGTCAATGTTTTGAGATTAATATCAGTTATTTTGTGATAGTGGAGCATTTAAGTGCTGTTTGACTGTATATTATTCCTGTTTATGTTGTGCTTGGAAATAAACATTAGTTATGCAGAAACTTGGACTCATTCTTGTATCTTGGTTGAACACCCACGATTCCAGAGTATACGTTCGTAACAATATCCAACAACTTCATGAACAAACTAAAGTTAGAACTCAAAATTGTTAGAGTAAGGATTCTATTCTATGTTTTCAGACATTCTGAAATTAAATTAATTAGTTAATAACAGCATAAACAGATTTTTTAAAGCATCAACCGGTTTTGGAAGAAAAAACATCCCCTCTTCTTAGGACAAAGGCGCCAGAGAAACCACACCAGCACAGGTAAAAAGGTGTCTATATGTTCTTGGCTAGTGTGATTGTCGTCTCTTTTTAGAGGCTGCTTTTTGATCTGAAATCGGTTGATATTTTCAATTAACTGTTTATGCCAAGTAAAGCAAGTGAGCTTGCGCACAATCAATAATGAACTAGTTCGCAACGTAAAGTGCAGCACAAAACAAGATAAATGAGCATACATATATTTAGAAAGTCATTTGGACCTCCTTAAATACAACAAGTCTGAACCTGAATGCCCAAAAATGCGAAAAATAATGTCGGCCAAATTGAAAATGGCTAAACGGCAGATTCCAATATCTTTCCCTATTTTATTTTTTATTGATCGCTTCTCATGTTCATATTTCCTTGTTTTTTCTATTTTTCTAGCTTTATTTCCTTTTTGTTACCCAAGGTGGCGCTACTCTATCGGGATCTGTCGTTTAGCCATTTTCAGTTTGGCCGACATAGTCTTGCGCGTATTTAAGCGTTCAAGTCCAGACTAAGGCATGAAAGTTAGAGCAACACTGGTCTAATTAATAGGAATCTTCAATAAATCGGCAATAGAAGTCACTTATTTGATCCAATATGATTATAGACGAATGACTCTTATTCAGGAACTATACAATAAACAACACTTACATGCACAGGAATCCAGTGTAGGACTTGTTCAAAATGTCTTCCAACAGCGACAGTGTGCATTTAAATTTGATATATAGAGTTACATTATAATTACTTACAATCAGTATCTGCACATTTAGTAATTTGAGAAGTATGATAGGCATTTATTGCCTTCCATATACGCATTTCGTAAGTTCCTTACTAATGCCGATTCCTAATACTTAAACAATGCTCTATACAACTTTATAATTAATATTCCCTCTCTATCTCGCTGTGTTACCGAATTCTTGTGCCTAATTTGTTCAATTCTCCGCTAAGAACAATCACTTTTATTCAACCGGGCATGATCACTTTAATATAAAAAGACTTACGTCTTAACGAAGACCTTTTATTCTGAAGTCGTTAAACTGCTTAGAGACTAAGAATCCTGTATAATGAGAAAGGTAAAATATAGGGGCAATTTTAAAAGGCTGTAAAGTAAGGACCACTGGTCAGAATGACCTGAAATTTGACATGCGTATACGTGAAGCAATGGAATTTTGTTTGACAAAGGAATAAAATACTTCAAAAATGTACCGATAGATGGCGCTATATTTACCAAACACGGGGTGTTGTTAGCCGAAAGAAACCAATAGTCTACTAACGAAAACGGCAATTTAATCAACATCACTTAATTTAATAATTGATTGAAACATTACGAAAACATGAAACAGACACCTACGATATACGCAAGAAATGTTCAATATGCTGTCCACCGTGCTCGGCTACGAGTTGGAAGCGCAAAACAACAGATCGGAGTGTATCAGAGGTGATGCTGTGGATGTGGTGAGTAATGCGTGCTTTTAAGCCAGCTAAGTTCGCAATCCGGCCACTATACACCATATTCTTGAAGTGCAAGGATTAAGGTCAGGTGAACGTGGCGGCCAGACTGTTGGAAAATGAGGCTGATAATCCTGTCATTTCCGAAATAGATATTCAGCAGCTGCTTCACTGGTGTTGCAATGTGCGGAGGAGCGCCATCTTGCATAAAAGTTGTAATTTCCAGAGAACTGCATGTGCTCCTCGTTTTTATCACAATTGTAATATGCGGTGCGCATGCTCAGTCTTAATTAGCATACCCCCAGATTAGAGGTGTGCTTCCGACCGCGGCCTAGCGGCTCATTTTTTCGTTTTTCATCAAGCAAATTCCATGTTGGATTCGTACATTGCCATCTATCGGTACATTTTTGAAGTAATTTTTTTTCGCTAAACAAAATTCCATTGCTTCACGTATACTCAGGTCAAATATCAGATCATTCTGACCAGTAGTTCTTACTTTACAGCGTTTTACAATCGCAACTTTAATTATAATCACCCAGTATATCGTAACTTATAAATAAGAATTTTGTTTAGGCATATTATGAATATAAGTAGTATTTACCATGAACACATGACGGAAGAGGTGGATTCCAGGCGCCTTCAATGCTACAGTGGTGTCTGTGCACATTCAACTCCGCCTCAGTGGTATCTGGAGGATGACAGCTGATGTCGCAAGCGGTTTCAGTCCTGGTATGATTACATTTCCAGTTGCTGGCAAGTCTGTTCTTAGAAAACCCGCATAGTGTTATAGCTGGAGGTAAAAAATATTTAACCTAAGTGTATCTTTCAAATAATGTCTACATAAATTTAAGCATTTCTTGCACATTTTGCTAATATGAAGATAACTCATTAGTAGTGTAGTCCAGAAGATCAACTTTATGCAGGTAAGCAAATCAACTTCACGCATTTGAAAAGAATATGGAAAATAATCTTACTTTACTGACAGCTAGATTGAGGAAGTGAAAGGTTACTGGGTATTCTAGAACGAGGATTTAATTTTAACTAAAAAATCTAGGAGGGCGACAGCAAGCTCGCCAAGCTTTATAATGCCCAATGGTAAAATCTGCCAATATATTTATTTGGCGTCAATTGCATTGATTTTTACGGCTCACGTTGACAATGTGATGGCGATCGAACTGTTTGGGATAGGGTATGTCAAATACTTGTCTTTTTGAGCGGTTCTTCGTTTGGGATGGACGCTGTCCCACCCGTAAGCACAAGGTTAAAGAATCTAGCAGGGCGATTGCCTAATTGTAAAATCTGCCAATATAGTTATTTGACGTCACTTGCATTGGTTTTTACGGCTCCCGTTCTCGATGTGATAGCAACCTAGATGAAAAATTCTTTCATATCTATGATGGGGAGTGCCAAGATACGACAAATATAAGAAATATTAAAATCTATTGGTGAAAAGTGGATCAAATAAATGAAATATTTTTCCATGGGTTGGTAGACCCCCCCCCCCCCCCCTCCTCTCCCACTTCGAACATGAAAGCGAAATTGATCGAAATTTATAACATTTTCTTTAATATGATTATTTTGAATTTTTGGAATTAGGACATGGGGTTAGGTTTTTTTTGGAATTAGGTCGTGTGGTGTATATACCGTATATTCCGTCGTATTACGCGCATTTATAACACAAATAAGGTCGGAAATTACGAGTGCGCCGGATATAAAAATGATAATTGCAAAAATAAAGAAATGATGAGAATGAAAAAAAAATATTTGTACATATATCTAAAAACTTTTATTCCAAAGAAATGACATACGTTATGAACTTTCATTATTGGATAACATGAAAAGTTCGTCATATTCGTCTTCCGTTATATCTTCAGGCACATCATCGAATTTTGCTTCATCTTCACCGTCACTGTTACTCTGATCCAAATATAAATAATCATCTTCCGTTCCCTCTAGATTATTAGATATACTACATTTTTTAAATGACTTTTGAATTACAGGTTGATTTCATTCCATGCTTTTATTATCCACTCACACACTATTTCTAGACTGGCATGACGCATTTGGCAGAGTTGTAGTTCTAGAAGTATACTATTGTCATATTGATATACTAGCCGCCTTTGGCGACCAGCCTGTTCGCTACCCTTGAAAATTCTGACCGTGGCAAACTCGTTGGCGCGACCTACCAGAAAGGTGTAAGGTAACTGCTTGGAAGGCCAGGAAGTGCCACACAATTTAGACCAGAACCCAATGGGGGAGGCATCCAAAGAGACCGTACCCTCCTTCCCCTACCACAAACCTCTCGGAAGGACTTGCAGTCCCACACGTTTAACGTGATCGTACTCCGCGTGAACACGGCTGCAGTTTTGGCAATGGCGGGAATCGAACCCGGGCCTACCGAGTGAAATTCCCGCGCGCTAACCACTGGGCTACCGTGCCATCCGCGACAATCTCCATAACTTTATTTTTATTCGGCAATTTTGGGAATCGAACCCGGGCCTACCAAGTGCAAATCCCGCGCACTAACCACTGGGGTACTTCACCCTCCGCGATATTCTTCATAACTTATTTTTTATTCACCCAATTTAGACCGGAACCAAGTGGGAGAAGCATCCACAGGGACCGTACCCTTCTTCCCCTACCACCAACCTCTCGGAAGGACTTACAGACCCACATGTATAACGTGATCGTACTCCGCGTAAACACGGCGGCAATTTTGGGAATCGAACCCGGGCCTACCGAGTGCAATTTCCGCGCGCTAACCATTGGGCTACTTTGCCCTACGCGACAATCTCCATAACTTTCTTTTTATTCATCCAATTTAGACCGTACCCTCCTTCCCCTACCACCAACTTCTCGGAAGGACTCACGGACCCACATGTTTAACGTGCTCGTACTCCGCGTAAACACGGCGGCAATTTTGGGAATCGAACCCGGGCCTGGTAACTGGTTGGACGGCCAGGATGTGCCACCCAATTTAGACCGGAACCCAGTGGGGGAGGCATCCACAGGGAACGTACCCTCCTTCCCCTACCACCAACCTCTCGGAAAAACATACGGACCCATATGTTTAACGTGATCGTACTCCATGTCAGTGGCGGAAATCGAACCCGGGCCTACCGCGTGCAATTCCCGCGCGCTAACCACTGGGCTACTTCGCCCTCCGCGACAATCTCCATAACTTTCTTTTTATTCACCCAATTTAGACCGTACCCTCCTTCCCCTACCACCAACCTCTCGGAAGGACTCACGAACCCACATGTTTAACGTGATCGTACTCTGCGTGAACGTGGCGTAAGTTTTGGCAGTGGCGGGAATCGAACCCGGGCCTACTGAGTGCAATTCCCGCGCGCTAACCACTGGGCTGCCGCGCCCTCCGCGACAATCTCCATAACTTTCTACATATTCACCCAATTTAGACGGGAACCCAGTGGGGGAGGCATCCACAGGGGCCGTATCCTCCTTCCCCTACCACCAACCTCTCGGAAGGACTTACGGACCCACATATTTAACGTGATCGTATTCCACGTAAACACGGCGGCAGTTTTGGCAGTGGCGGGAATCGAACCCGGGCCTACCGCTAACTTCCCGCGCGCTAATTTGCAATTTAAAATGACCATATGCTTAATTCCATCATCCTCATTCCATTGTTTCATTGTTCCATCATTTAAAATATCCATAAAATTAAAATATCCAAAAGTTAAAATATACATTTAAAAAATCCAGATCGTCCCATCATTTAAAATATAAATATAATAATTTATATAGAGCAAAGGCGCTCTATTCAGAACCGTGACGTCACCTCCACCTTGACGTCCCCACCCACCACCTTCCCTGCTTCAGCGGGGGAGAAACGAAGCGGTACGCCGAGCGGAACGCCGAGAAATATAAAATCAATCTTTAAAATTGCGATCCTGAAGGCAATTTTCATTATTTCTGGACCAGATTAGACTTGTAAGAATGCCAGATATTTCAGCTTTCTAAAAATGTAAATTATTAGTCGAAATTATGAGTACTTTTTACTATGCGAGAATTTAAAAACCAAAAATCGTTTTTTTGAGTCAAAAGTGACTTTTGCTTTAAAATCATAAAAAAATATTAGAATTTATCTCTGAGATTTGAAATTGATATATTTTTACTCGAAATTCTCTGCTCTTTCCGATGGTGTGATTTGTTTTTTTCTACGATGTCTGGATCGAGGAGAAAAAAGGGCAAAAAGATCAAAAAAGGTCGAAATCGCATAAAACATTAAATAAATAAAAAAATAATTAGAATTTTGAAAATCGGTTTTCACGTGTCCCCTTCCCACCCCCCAGGGTCTCCGATTGCCAAATTTCGTAACTCTCCGACGCGCGGTCGCGAAACGTATAGTGTATAAGACAGACACACAGACATTGCCTTTTATTATATAGATGACGGTTTGAGTGTGAAACATGATATTTTTCATTTCTTCACGAAATCGTTCTCTTTCGGAAGCCATTTTTATTACAAGGTTTTAATTCTGAATGCGTTTGCATTTTTATGCTAAAAGTGTGGGATTTTCGCTCGGGCAGATGTTCCGAAGCAAATTTCTTATTACTTTATTTCATGCCCGGGACTGCGGTTTGGTTTCTGCAGGCGATGGCGTGAGGTTCCGCACCGACCGTTTGATGCTGCATTTGAAATTCGTGCAAGGAGTTGAAGGTCGAGGCGACCTATATTACCATTTTTCACAGTAGTGGGGCTTGCTTGGCCCTGAGATTTCTTTGGAGAAGGAGCTCGTGATCTGCGCTCCCAAAAATGTTGGACACAAAAGAATTTATGACCCAACGGTCATTTTTGTGTTTCGGATTATAACTTTGATTCAGAAGAAATCTTATAATCCGCGTGAGCCAAGACAATTACTTTTATTCGAAAATTCTAAATTTTTTCTTCTTTTTTTCAGGGGACCCAGCCGAAAACTCCATATCAGTTGGCCGTAGAATTTAAGATATCGGGATCCGAATGTAACGAATTAGACCTGTGGTTACAGAACTCGAGATCGCTGATTGCCTGGAATTTTCTCGAAAGAGTCAGGTGGATGATTCCTAGTGATTACTCGTCCTGGCTTGCTGGATCTTTATTCAGTCGGTGGATTCAGCTATGTGCTAAGTGAACTCAGCTAATGTGTGTGGACGATTTGCTTTTTGATCCTTTGAGATCTTGAGCCGAAGTACTCATCTCTAAAACTGCGCTTGTGTGAAAATGGTCACTTGAAACAGTGATGATGTATTCAGGTATTTAAATTAATCATGTGGCATATACAGAGGCTGTTCACACATTTTTTAGACGATGTATATTGTATTCACAAAACTAAATTACATAAAATTCTTGTGTTTTAAATGTTCTATTTGACATCCCTTATTCTGAACTATCTTTCGACACTGCAATTTCCAGGATAATAATGCCTTTTGAAGTGTCAGAAGAGGTATTCTATCCCATTCCTCCTGAACAGCTTTCCAGAGTCCTGTAAGAGTTTTGGGACGACGTTTGGATAATGCAGATTTTAAAAGTCCGAAAGCACAAAAATCCATAGGTGATACATCGGGAGATTTAGTAGGGATATCAGTGAAAGGTATGGCCTTGATACCAGTTTTTTGTTCCATTTCTTTTAGGAAATTTACAGTGGATTTTGATGTGTGACTGCTAGCTTTGTCTTGATGGAGTCTCACAGATTGATGGCACTGTGGGTAAAGCGATGGTATTTCATTCAGAAAAATTGGCGATAAAATATGTTCCTGATAGTATTTGGAGTTAATCTTGACATTTTTTCCCACTCTCTTTATTTTTAACTTGCCATTATAAGAAAAACCAGCAACAATCATGAATCCCTTAGAAAAACTTTCTTTCGATTCTTTGAACCATGTACTTAAATTTTTTTCTCCCCTTTTATGATAATAAATGGCTCTTTTTTTGTTGCAATCATTTAAATACACCCATGATTCATCTATTGTGACAATTGTTTTCCATTTTTCTTTGGATAAGTGTTTCTCATATAGAATTCTGCAGCGTGTCCTGCGTTCAGCGATATGATTTGGAAGAAGACGATGCACATTGCGTTTTTTCGCTTTCTTAAGATTTAAATCAACGTTTATCATTTTGTTTACAGTGGACACCGAGCATTTTAATGATTTTGCAACTGTCCTTTGACTAGGGGGATTTTCTATTAACATTAAACAACGTACCTTTGCAATATTCGAAGATGTCCGTTTTTTCCTTGGATACTTGTTTGGAATTTTTGTCCCACTTGAGGCTCCAATTTGACGTTTTTTTCCTTTCCTGTTGACGATATTACCTATCGACGCTTTAGATATCACAAAACCATGACTCTCACATCGTTTTTGGATAACAGAGTATGCATATTTCTCTTCGGAAGGAGCATAAATGTAGCCTTCGAACCACTGTTTTGTTAAAAACGCCATTTTTGAATAAAAACAAAATTTTCAAGCCGCAGACGATAATTTTGACTTTTAAAAACATAGTACAATTGGAATTATTTCTTTTGCAGCAAACGATTTTTTATTACCGCTTACCAAAATCGTCTAAAAAATGTGCGAACAGCCTCTGTATAGTGAAAACATCGAAATTCTTAAAAGAGACATTCTGAATCTAAATTGTGGCAAGAATTACGGTACGGTACAGTGAAACCATTAATTATCTTCACTATTTAAATTTATATATAAAAAGTCGTGTTTCAGTACTTGAAGTATTATAGTGTATGAGATTTAAGTACAAAGGCCAAATGTTATCTTGATATATTTAATACAGAAAATGGCCAAAATTATTTTCTTTGCTACTTCTTTATTTCCATAAGATATATATATATAAATAAAAGAGTTTATTATGATAATATATTTCTTGCTTCCCAATTTGAACTTTGTTGTTATTTTGCTGTGTGCCTGTGTGTCCAGTTTGCATTTTGTAAGCCTGGGCAGCCGAATCTCGTGGGTTATTTGGGGAACAACGCTCAAGTAAGTCACTGTACTTAATATCAAATTTCTTTCTGTTTGTGTGATCCTTGGGAGGGGGCTTAATTTCATAATTCCTATTCCGCCCTCCTGCCCCTGGATACACATTCTGGTGCACATATGTAGTTTAAAAGTATATGTGCGCGTTATACGCCGGAATATACGGTACTTAAATTTAACAGTCCAATGACCAATAATCGATGGTTGACGAGCGTACCCAGTTAAAAGAACTCTTTTTAATATTAGGAAGGGACACTCCACACAAATTATTTACTAATTAACAACAATAATTTACTTAAAAACAAATATTCTTGATACGACAAGTTTTATTTTCAGTTATATTTATGGATGTACATAAAATATACTTACGATACTGACATGCGTTTCCTCTGAAATCATTCGTACAGGAACAAAAGTTGACAGATAAACAAGTTCCGCCATTTTCGCAGAGAGGACTGCATTTTGCTGTAAAATACATAAATATTGAATAAAATATTTGGAATTCGATTCTAAAGCACTCTACTTTCTTATACATTCAAATTCCATTTAGTTCCATTTGTATCGCAATCATTATTAGAATGAAAAGGATATACATCTGTTTCAGATTTTGTACACATGTTATTCTTTCAAAATGTTTCGCAGAAATTCTGTAAAAGTTTCTTTTTAAAGTTGAAAACAGCTTAGTGACGCGATAAATTGGATGCTTTGACTTACCTGCTATTAAAATATAAACTATTTTAATACGTACGTAGTATATTTCAAATTTTCACCTTCAACGTATACTATATATATAGGCACTACCACTATTGTTCTATAGATTATAATTGTTTTCCATAGGGATTTCCAATGTCAATCATTCGAGTTCTAATTAAGAGGATTACTAAACTTCCTAGCTCGTAATTTTTCACAAAATGCATCTACACATAAAATTTCATAATAGGTTTTTAACACGTTTTAGAGTAGCTTTCTAATGTAGGTTTATTGTGGTTATGCACGTACACACACAGATAGATATCTTCCCAAAAATGTTGAAAGGTCTTAAAATGTGCTTACCCGTAAAAGTCTTGGATCCGAAAATGTTTGCGAAAACAATACTTTTCTATACAATAGTAGTATGTGAAATTAAATTAATTTTCCTATAGTAGAAATACTTGGCGAATAATAAGTTTTTGTTTTTTAATTTACATCTTTGACTTCTTAGTACTGATTTTTTTAGTTACTAAACATTTAACATTTAATTTACGAGCGGCCACCAAATTAAATTAAAATATTTAAGAATCTGATGTGGACAGCACATGATGTCCTTATATAATGCAATGAATTTACTACTTTTAAAGTAAAAACAAATAGGTTATTCTTATAGTAGATACTTGTATTCTTTTCAAGATTTTGAATTTTCGTCAATTAGTCGTCATTTTTATTGATTTAGAGTCATTTTTATCCATTTGGCGAGATTTTCGTTAATTTAGCAGCAAAGTATATTATAAAAGCCGCCCAGTTGACAACATTCCGCCAAATTCATCGCCAAAATCTAAGTAAGTCCTGCTGCAGCAGGTGCAATGTTTCTATCGGCGATTTCCACAAACGCTAGCGGAATTTGATATTCGTACGTTGTTCTCAAACGCCATTCCCATTTTTGATGAACGCGAACTACTACAGTTTACCGACACGCATTGTCTGGAAAAACGCTCGTTTCTTTTTTACATTTCGCGTCACATGTGCCTCTACGCCACGGTAAAATAGTTCCCCCTCTCCTCCAATCAGGGTTGGAGATATCAGCACAGTCTCTGAACTTTTTGATCCCACCTTGTATACTAAAATTCTTGTTATACATACAACAAATTTTATTATACATACTAAAATTATTATCAAGACACATGAGCAATTTCCTATATGCATCCGTGATCCGAATTGAGTCTAATATAAATCACGCAAATATTAGAATGATGACTATTAGGTAATTTTAGATATATTCAAACAGTTTCTATATCAGATATAAAAGTTAATTCAGAAACTATAAATGCTTTCTTCAGAGCACAAGAGCCTCAGCACGGGCTAGTTACTGTTAGGATAAAATTACGAACCTTTCTAAAAGCGATATATTGCTCGATCATAGAATAACTCACAAACAATAATGCTATCAGTAAACCATGTTTCTGTTAATCATATATCATAGTTGGATCCCATCGTCGTCGGAGAAAATTTTTTTTTTTTTAATTCGAAGACCCCGAATAATTTTGGCAGTAAATCTGAACAAACTCATTTACATATTTCGTAAGAAGGAAAACCACAAACTGTCACTTTTCAACATATTCCCGATTTAAACTTGGTTGGTCAGAATTTTCCGCCGATATCACTTCCGTCAGCTCGCCAATTAGATTTCCTACATAAGAAATGACTAATGTTAACTTCATTTGGTCATAGTTCAGGATATTTTAATAACTTTACCTATTTCCCGCTTGCACTTATGTCAAAAAATACATATAGGTTTTTTCCGAATTTTTTCCACAGTCGCAATTGATAGGTCTTATCAGATTTTGTATGCCAGAGATCGTAGTTTCAGGATGAAATCTGTTCACTTTTCAGCACAATATCCAGATTGGTTCAACAACTGCGCGATTAATTTTACGTATGAGGCAGGGTTTGAGACCCATATTTTCTATCTCGATCAACAGAAGTAACTTAATAAGTATTTGTTATCTGATTATTCATAACGTACATCATTGTATAATACTTGAGCGCAAGACCTACGTGTTTACATGTTTTTACGCCTTGTTTGAAACATCGCTTCTAAAATAAGCAAAAGTATTTTTATTGGTTTTAATTCCATCACTATTTTACATTCCATAGAAATTGGCTTCAATATCATTTACTTAATGGCAATTTAATAATAATATGAAATATAACTTTAGAAAGGCCAATTATCCTATGCTATATGACTATTTCTATAATACTGACTGGAACTTTTTAAATATATATGCAAATGTCAATATATATGCAAATATATATGCAAATTGAAACTTTATATGAAAATCAACTCTTTGACTGATTGTGAATTGATGCAGAGAGATCTTGATGAACTGTATAACTGGACTGTTTTAAATAAACTCCATTTAAACATCTCTAAATGCTATATTATGAGCATTGCTGGGATCCGTATTCTCAATTACAACTACATTTTAAATAATTTACCTTTATCGCGTTGTACTCATATTATTGATTTGGGTGTCACTTTCAATGATACTTTTAACTTTCAGATTCATATCGATAATACTATTAAAAGAGCATACCAAAGACTTGGTTTCACCCTAAGACGATCTCGTATTTTTGCCAGGTCTGATACTATTATTTGTATCTTTAATACCCTTGTGTTAGGCCAATATTGGAATATTGTGTAATGATGTGGGATACTGTTTACGGTCTGCATTCTTCAGGAATAGAAATTGTGCAAAATAAACTTTTACGTATTATGGATTACAGATTGTCTGGCTGTTGTCCTTATGATATGCATATGAGTGAACTCAGACAGAAATATAGTTTAATGTCTCTTAAAAAAAGAAAAACATGGTCCTGCCTTTTGTTTTATTATAAAATTTTAAATACACTATTGATTTTGCCCCATCTTACTTTCTTATCTGGAATTTCATATACCTGTTAATAATATAAGGAAAAATCTGATGTGGGCAGCACATGACTTTCCCTGCAGTCTTATATTTACGTTCTCTTTATTTTAATTAAATGTATTTCACTTTTATTCAATTTTCGTTCTCATTCGGTAATCGGACTTATTTTCAAAGGTGGTGTAGGGAAAGTACAAAAAACTAAAATATCTCGAGAACGGCTAGACCTAGTGTAATGGGGTTGGTCTTATTCTTTTCTTCGTTAAAAATTACGTATTAAATCAGCATTTAATGGATATATTTGAGTATACCCAGTTTTTTATTTTAGATTTTGGCAATTTTTGCGGGCCATTTTGCAAATAAAGGCAGGTTGTTTTTTTCTGAATCGTACCAAAATCTAATCAGCACCAGGGTGACCTATACGTGACTCATCTACCGAATTTTGTGTAATTCACTTTTAATTCAATTTTGTGTAATTCACTTTTAATTCAATTTTCGTTCTCATTCGGTAACCGGGCTTATTTTCAAAGGTGGCGTAGGGAAAGTACGAAAAACTAAAATATCTCGAGAACGGCTAGTCCTAGTGTAATGGGGTTGGTCTTATTCTTTTCGTCGTTAAACATTACGTATTAAACGGGCATTTTATGGATATATCTGAGTATACCTAGTTCTTTAGTTTAGATTTTGAAGATTTTTGCGGGCCGTTTTGCAAAAAAAGGCAGGTTATTTTTTTCCGAATCGTACCAAAATCTAATCAGCACCAGAGTGACCTATACGTGACTTATCTACCGAATTTTGTGAAATTCGGTCCATTAGTTTTTCAGCTAGAGTGGATACAAGCTTTTGCGGGCCATTTCGCAAAAAAATGCGGGTTCTTTTATTCCGAATCGTACCCAAAACTAATCAGCACCAGCCCCGCCCACAAGTGACTTACCTACCAAATTTTGTGAAATTCGGTCCATTAGTTTTTTAGTTACAGTGGATACAAAATCTGCACAGACAGACAGACACACAGACAGACAGACAGACAGACACACAGACAGACAGACAGACAGACACGCGCACAGACGTCACGCTAAAAATGGTTTTTTCGTATTCTAGAGGTCTCGAAACGTGTAGATCCGTCGAAAACTCGAGTTGTGATTTTCGGCATGATTCCAATACTTTCCCTATACATTACCATGTATTGCAGGGAAAGTAAAAAAACTTTGTTTCACAATACTACTGTTAAACACAACTACCTTAAATGCTGTTCTATCTATAAATTTGTTGATCTATATAATACCTATTATACTGATATTGATATATTTAATTTGACTCCTGTCTGTTTTAAAAAAGCCTGACATGTTTACGACTTAGTATTCTTGTATCTTATATTCTGTTCTTTTTATTTTTATCTGGCTACTGTAACTGGATTTCATCTGTAGTTGCTACGTAAATTGAATAAAATAAAATAAAATAATTTCATAAGTCCATCAACACTGGAATTCATCTGTAGTTGCTACGTAAATTGAATAAAATAAAATAAAATAATTTCATAAGTCCATCAACACTGGAATTTAGGGCCCTGATCATTTAAGCCACACCTTTCAATCAGTATAACCAGATTAAACATTTCCAGTCAACTCAACTTCATCAGTAGTGGACTCAGATCCACTGGACTCAATAGCATACATTTTTTTTATTTTCCCTGCAATACGTGGTAATGTATAGGGAAAGTATTGGAATCATGCCGAAACTCACAACTCGAGTTTTCGACGAATCTACTCGTTTCGAGATTTCTAGAATACGATAAAACTATTTTTAGCGTGGTGTCTGTTTGTGTGTTTGTCTGTGCAGATTTTGTATCCACTTTAACTAAAAAACTAATGGACCGAATTTCATAAAATTTGATAGACAAGTCACTTGTGGGCGAATCTGGTGCTGATTAGCTTTGGATACGATTCGGTATAAAAGAACCCGCCTTTTTCGCGAAATGGCCCGCAAAAGCTTGTATCCACTCTAGCTGAAAAACTAATAGACCTAATTTCACAAAATTCGGTAGTTATGTCACTTGTGGGTCACCCTGGTGCTTATTAGATTTTGGTATGATTCGGAAAAAAATAACCTGCCTGTTTTTGCAAAATGGTCCGCAAAAATCGCCAAAATCTAAAATAAAAAACTACGTATGCTCAAATATATCCATTAAATGCTTGTTTAATGCGTATTTCTTAAGGAAGAAAAGAATAAGACCAACCCCATTACACTAGGTCTAGACTTTCTCGAGGTATTTTAGTTTTTTCGTATTTTCTCTACGCCATCTTTGAAAATAAGTCGTTATCAAATGAGAAGGAAAATTGAATTAATAGTGAATTAAATTTAATTAAAATAAAGAGAACGTGAATATAAGTCTGCAGAAAAAGTCATGTGCTGCCCACATCAGATGTTTTTAATTGTTTCTCTTTTCTTTGGAAAAATTATCAAAAGTGCAATTTTCAACTAAGGATTCTAACTTCTTATCGTATACATTAGTAAAATTGAAAATTATCATATCCAAATTCAGTTGACCCAGTTGTCATGTTGTTCAAATTTACTTGCCGGTGAATCAATAAAGACTTTAACACTTAGTACCAAGAAGCCAATATCATGTAAAATTAAGGTAAAAGACTCTCTTTAAAATACAAAAATCTGATGTGGGCAGCACATGACTTTCCCTGTAGACTTATATCCACGTTCTATTTATTTCAATTAAATTTAATTCACTTTTAATTCAATTTTCGTTCTCATTTGGTAACTGCACTTATTTTCAAAGGTGGCGTGGAAAAATACGGAAAAAACTAATATATCTCGAGAACGGCTAGTCCTAGTGTAATGGGGTTGGTCTTATTCTTTTCTTCGTTAAAAATTACGCATTAAACAGGCATTTAATGGATATATTTGAGCATACGTAGCTTTTTAGTTTAAATTTTGGCAATTTTTGCGGGCCATTCTACAAAAAAAGGCAGGTTATTTTTTTCTGAATCGTGCCAAAATCTAATCAGCACCAGGGTGACCTATACGTGACTCATCTACCGAATTTTGTGAAATTCGGTAGATGAGTCACGTATAGGTCACGAATTTTGTGAAATTCGGTCCATTAGTTTTTCAGCTAGAGTGGATACAAACTTTTGCGGGCCATTTCGCAAAAAAGGCGGGTTCTTTTATTCCGAATCGTACCCAAAACTAATCAGCACCAGCCCCGCCCACAAGTGACTTACCTACAAAATTTTGTGAAATTCGGTCCATTAGTTTTTTAGTTATAGTGGATACAAAATCTGCACAGACAGACAGACAGACAGACACACAGACACACAGACACACACACAGACGTCACGCTAAAAATGGATTTTTCGTATTCTAGAGGTCTCGAAACGTGTAGATCCGTCGAAAACTCGAGTTGTGATTTTCGGCATGATTCCAATACTTTCCCTATACATTACCATGTATTGCAGGGAAAGTAAAAATTATCAATGAAAACACTTAAAGCCAATAGTAAACAGAAGTCACAGAAAACTCACACCTTTCACTTTGGTCACCTAGAGGCGTGAACAAAGCAGAAGAAATATTTAGAACGGAATATATCATAGCAGTTATTTTGCTTCCTTAATATACGTTTAATTTTGATTATGTAGAAAATAAAAATTAAAAGTAAAAATTAAAATTTCTTTAAACAGCATTTGTACGTCTGTTTGAGAATTTCAAATTAATAAACTGAAAATCAATGTTATCAAAATGCCTTACAATCAATCTATAGCCAACTTTAAGACTGCAAATTCCCACAAGCATTGATTTTTTTTTTTTTTTTTTGCGTAACTGAGGCTCAAATCTATGCTCGCTACGCTCAGAAACTCCGTTTTCAATGTATACACATCAAAACTTTAAAAGACATAAACGCATCATATTTTCACCAGATTTGTCTAATCTGACTTAATCTATACAAAAAATCTGATGTGGGCACCACATGACTTTCCTTATATAATGGAATTAATTTACTACTTTTACAGTTAAAAAAATGTTATTTTTATAGTAGATACTTATATTCTTATCAAGATATTGAATTTTCTTCAATTAACCGTCATTTTCATTGATTTAACGTCATTTTTATCCATTTGGCGAGATTTTAGTTAATTTGGCAACATTTAAAAATGTCGCCAAGTTGGCGACATTCCTCTAAATTCGTCGCAAAATTTCGCCAAGCGTTATGGACGGAGAAATAAGTTATTCTTATAACGGATAAATGACTATTGGCGTTCAAATACAAAAGTATTACTCAAAGTATCTTTTCTCGTGAATGGAATGAGTTAGATCCACGGGAACGATGTCACCAAATTTATCGTATGATATTACATATAAAAAGTGAACATGTTTCTTAACAGTTAATATTTCTTTTTTTAATTTATGGGATTTTTTGATACATTTATTTGAAAAATGTGCAATATCTCGAGAACGGTTCATGCTAGCGTTCTAAAATTTATATCAATCGTTTTCTAAGGAAAAATTACATAAGAAATGTCTATTTGCGTAACTTTATTAAAGGTTTTGATTTTTTAATGATTTTTCAAAATTTCACTCGAAAATTTAGGGGGGTTCTGAACATTCGATTGTGTTTTAAAACAATAGGCTTCCAGTACTCACGGATTGTGATTTTTGTACCAAATTTCATTCGATTCGAACCATTCGTTCGTGAGATATCTTCTCCATATACTCACTGACATACACACACACACATACTTTCACTCACACACACACACACACAGACATCACTTCAAAAATGTTTGATTCGTGATCAGAGATGCTTGAAACGTGCTCTCCCGTCGAAAACTCGAATTCGAATTTTCGACCCCGTCACAATACTTTCCTTATACATTATGTGTATAAGGAAAGTAAAAATACCGTTTGATCTCAGATACTTGAGATTCAAGTTTTATTTTACCACTGAAGATTGAACTTGATTTCTATGAAACTTTCTGCGTGATCTTTAAAGCACCTACAAATATATGGATCCTAATATGTCCTTGAATATAGCATGTAATTATAACAATTAAAAATATCGCTTTAACGAGGCAAAACTGCTTGTTCGTCCACAATGATTGTTTACTTTCCTCAGGCTGAGCTAAAGTATGCTGATAGTGATTGCAACTTTTACAACTTATCTTAATAAGTTTTTTTAGAACTAGATCAAGCATTTTTTTTTTATTTTAACCGATCTAGCCTAAGAAAAGGAAGGTGATCGTGATTTAACCACAAGTTAAGTTTTCACTGTAAATACATCGGTGGGACCCCTTCGATACAAGAAATGATTTCAGTCTGTCTGTGTGTGTGTGTGCGGGGAGGGGGGGGGGGAGTCAAACCGCTAGTCCTTCGTAATAATAAACAAGAAAGATCAATCATGCATAAAGCATTGATTATGAAGCACTTTCCAACTTCAATGCAATTTTATATAAACATCCCTAAAATGCAATACATTCCTCGGTGATATTTTAAAACTTATCACAATACTACATTAATTTATTATATTTGAAAACTTAAACCTTCATCGAAAAAAATGAACTTTATTCAAATGACGGCATTGAAATATAAATTGCCTGGTTTAAACACCTCTGAAATGCGATACATTCCTCGGTAATATTTTTAAAATTATCATAATACTACAATAATTTATTATATTTGAAAACTTCATCGAAAACAAATGAGCTTTATTCAAATGCCGTCATCGAAATATAAATCGCCTCTATATAAAAGCAGCATTTCATTCATAAGCATTTTTCCAATCGTTTCATTCATCACAATACTATAATAATTTATTTTATTTAAAAATTTGAAAAATTGCTATCTATCATATTTATTTTAAAATGTGAAAACTCTCTCATATATAAAATAATTAAACTCTTGGAAAGATATTTATTATATAATATATCTCTTTTTTCTTTCTGGAGGATATAGCAAGAGTCAGAAATTAATTGAATTTGTTTTTCTCCCTATATTAAATAATTTTTATTTAGAAAACTACCTAACATATTTTACCGAAATTTTTTTTATATATTTTATGGGATAATTTGAATATTTCCTAAATTTTCGAAGCAATTTGTGAATTTAAATTCGCTTAAAAAATGCTTGAAAAATTAGGTCCCATAGGGTTCAATGTGTTTCATTTTTTCAACCCGGGTTCAATCCAAAACTAATTAGGTGATATTATTCATTTATATTCCCATAGGTCCCACAGACCGTCTGAAAAACATACTAAAATTTCATTTCGATAAAGTCATTTCTACGGCAGTTATCGTGCTAACGGACAGACAGACACAGACAAACAGACAGAGAGACAGACAGACAGACAGAATGACACAAAGTCATAAACACTTTTCAACTATGTTGTA
Organism: Amaurobius ferox; assembly: GCA_951213105.1. Classification (NCBI taxonomy): domain Eukaryota; kingdom Metazoa; phylum Arthropoda; class Arachnida; order Araneae; family Amaurobiidae; genus Amaurobius; species Amaurobius ferox. Next base: position 20,599,404 of record OX578143.1, read on the forward strand.
AAGTGTTAAAAAAAAGAAAAAAAAAATGAAAAGATTTTGACCAAATTTCAGAGGCAAATTCCATATATTATGAAAATGTTACCTCAGAAAAGGAAAATCCGAAAAATGTATATAGTTTAGATATAAAATGAAACTGCTGATATTGTTTAAACGTGAACGCATAAAAAAAAAATAAGTGACACTTTATAATCTCAAAAACCGCTGATGCGATTTTGACACCGTGCAGGGAGGGTTATACTGCATATATTGTGAAAGGCCCAGACCATACAGCCAACCCAGGGGTTTACGGCAGTTAAATGTATGGCCGGACTGCATATATTGTGTAGATGTGAATACAAAAGAGAAATAGGCAACTCATTTAAAGACCATTATTGAAATGAACCGAGATCAATTCGAATCTTCAACCCTATTTACAATTTTTGAGACGTAGAGAAAATGCTAAATACATAGTAAAATGCATTTATGAAAATATATATTTTATCACCTGAACTCACAATTGCTACTTACGTGTGCATGGTGGGAAAACTGAATCGGGCTGCCACACCCCATCCACATATTGGCAAGAATACATCTGTTCATGTGTTCCATCAACGAAATGATACTCGGGGTCACAGGTACCGACGCACTTTCTAAAATCAACATTAACATTAGTTAACCATAACTAATAAATCTACATTAATTACTAACTAATACCGTAACTAATTAACTAATTAATCAACATTAATTACTAACTATTACCATAACTAATTAACTAATTAATCAACATTAATTAGTTTGCTCCAATGTCGCAAAAATAATTCACAGAAAAGTATGAATAGTGATGCAGGGATACGCAAGATATTTATCAGATGCATGGTTTCTACTATTTCAGATTTATCTAAGATTTGTTCAGAAAAATCAATTACACATTGACATTTATTTCTACTTTGCTTTTGAGAACATTTCTGTAACATCATGTATTTACGTTAGTTCCTTTTCATCTACGGTTATGATCTACAGTTTCTACTATTTCTGATTTGTATGAGATTTGCCTCGCTATTTCTTTGGAAAAATCTGTCATGGATCGAAATTTATTATTTTCCGCTCATACATAGTATAATCCATTATATATATGGAAAGTATTAATTAATCAACATTAATTACTAACTATTACCATAACTAATTAACTAATTAATCAACATTAATTAGTTTGTTCCAATGTCGCAAAAATAATTCACAGAAAAGTATGAATAGTGATGCAGGGATACGCAAGATATTTATCAGATGCATGGTTTCTACTATTTCAGATTTATCTAAGATTTGTTCAGAAAAAGCAATTACACATTGACATTTATTTCTACTTTGCTTTTGAGAACATTTCTGTAACATCATGTATTTACGTTAGTTCCTTTTCATCTACGGTTGCGATCTACAGTTTCTACTATTTCTGATTTGTATGAGATTTGCCTCGTTATTTCTTTGGAAAAATCTGTCATGGATCGAAATTTATTATTTTCCGCTCATACATAGTATAATCCATGATATATATGGAAAGTATTGTGGCAAGTTCGAAAATTCAAATTTGAGTTTTCGACGGAAGAGCGCGTTTTAAGCTCCACTGAACTCGAATCGAACGTCTTGAGGGGATGTCTGTGTGTGTAATGTACATACTGTGTATATGTATGTTAGCGTGCTTATGTTAGATAGAATGTGTATACCTATTAGTCTGCGTGTGTCCATGAGTTTGTTGAAGCGACATCTCACGAACGAATGAAGTGTTTAAAAATAATTCTGTACGATTATTACAATCAGTAAATACTGAACCCTATTGATTTTAAGCAGAATCAAATGTTTGAAAACTTCACGCTAGACCTGTTGAGAGAGGGGAGGGGGATTCCTTCCCCCCGGCCAGAAGTTTTCATGGGGGGGGGGGGGGGGTCCAGATATTTGACCTTTCCACATTTTAGAAATTGAAACATTCATAGAATGAAGCGGCCAGCAGTATTTTATCCTTTCAATCGATTTTTCAACTGAAATTCGACATCATATTTTTGAATTAAGTGGAACTTTTGTGGTACAGGTACTAATATTCAATATATATATATATATATATATATATATATATATATATATATATATACAATAAAGATGAAATAAATTAGAATAGTTGAAAAGAATTAGTGATGCATCCATAACAAACAGTAGATATATATATACATTCTTTTCTATTTCCAGGTAAAAAAATCTGATATGAGCAGCACATGACTTTCCCTGCAGACTCATATTCACGTTCTTTTTATTCCTTCAATAATTCACTAAATTTAATTGCACAAAATAACAGCCATAATTATTTTTAATTTCACTTAATTTCACTTTTCATTTAATTTTCGTTTTCATTTGGTTACTGGACTTATTTTCAAAGGTGGCGTAGCGAAAATGCGAAAAAACTAAAATATCTCGAGAACGGCTAGACCTAGAGTAATGAGGTTGGTCTTATTCTTTTCGTCAAAAATTACGTATAAAATAAGCATATAATTGATATATTTGAGGTATATATAGGTATTCTTTTATTTTTAGATTTAACGATTTTTACGGATCATTTAATAAAATAAAATTTAAAAAAAAATTCTAAATCGTACCAAAATCTAATCAGCATCAGGTTAACCTACAAGTGATATGTCTACCATATTTTGTGAAATTTGGTCTATTATTTCTTCAGTTAGAATGGATACTATTTATCCCGAATTATACCAAAATCTGATCAGTACCAGGATCACCCACAAGGGAATTACATACCAAATTTTATGAAATTCGTTCAATCAGTTTTTCAGTTAGAGTGGATACATACATTGCACAGATAGATAGACAGATGTCACGCTAAAAATGGTTTTTCGTGTTCTAGAGGTCTCAAAATGTGTAGATGCATCGAAAACTCGAATTGCGATTTTCGACACGATTCCAATACTTTCACTATACATTACCATATATTGCAGGGGAGGTAAAAATCTGATGTGAGTAGCACATGACTTTCCCTGCAGACTCAAATCCATTTTCTCTTTATTTCATTAATAATTCATTAAATTGAGTTTAATTGCATTAAATGACACGCATAATTAAATGAAATTACACTGAATTTGCACTTTTAATTGAGCTTTCGTTTTCATTTGGTAACTGGACTTATTCTCAAAACTGGTGTAGCAAAAGTGGAAAAAAAACTAAAATATCTCGAAAACGACACGACTAGTCCTGGGTGTTCATGCGGAGTACGATCACGTTAAACATGTGGGTCCGTAAGTCCTTCCGAGAGGTTGGTGGTAGGGGAAGGAGGGTACGGTCCTTGTGGATGCCTCCCCCACTGGGTTCCGGTCTAAATTGGGTGGCACTTCCCGGCCGTCCATACAGTTACCTTACACCTTTCTGGTAGGTCGGACGGTCTGGGTCTCAACAACAACGACTAGTCCTGGAGTTGATCTTATTCTTTTCATCATCAAAACTTATCTTTAAAACAAGCATTTAATTAATGCATTTGAGCACACGTAGTTTACACGTCATATTAGATTTTGACGATTTTTGCGGGCCATTTTGTAAAAAAAAGCAGATTATTTTATCCCGAATTGTACCAAAATCTAATCAGCACCAGGGTCACGCACAAGGGACTTACCTACCAAATTATATGAAATTCGGTCAATTAGTTTTGCAGTTAGAGTGGATACAATATCTGCACAGACAGACAGACAAACACACACACACACACACACACACACACACAGACGTCACGCTAAGAATAGTGTTTTCGTGTTCTAGAGGTAACAAAACGCGTAGATCCGTCGAATACTCAAAGTGCGATTTTCGGCGCAATTCCAATACTTTCCACTTGCATTATCATGTATTGCAAGGAAAATAAAAATCTGATGTGGGCAGCAGATGACTTTCCCTGCAGACTTATATTCACGTTCTCTTTATTTTAATTAGGTTTACTTCACTTTTAATTCACTTTTCGTTCTCATTTGGTAACTGGACTTATTTTCAAAGGTGGCGTAGAGAAAATACGAAACAACTAAAATATCTCAAGAACGGTTAGTCTTGGTGTAATGGGGTTGGTCTTATTCTTTTTTTCGTTAAAAATTACGTATAAAACAAGCATTTAAGGGATATATTTGAGCATACGTAGTTTTTTATTTTAGAATTTGACGATTTTTGCGGGCCACTTTGGAAAAAAGGCAAGTTATATTTTCCGAATCGTACCAAAATCTAATCAGCACCAGGGTAACCCACAAGCGACTTATCTACCGAATTTTGTGAAATTCGGTCCATTAGTTTTTCAGCTAGAGTGGATACAGGCTTTTGCGGGCCATTTCGCAAAAAAAGGAGGATTCTTTTATTCCAAATCGTACCCAAAACTAATCAGCACCAGACTCGCCCACACGTAACTTACCTACCAAATTTTATGAAATTCGGTCCATTAGTTTTTTAGTTAGAGTGGATACAAAATCTGCACAGACAGACAGACACACAGACACACACACAGACGTCACATTAAAAATAGTTTCTTCGTATTCTAGAGGTCTCAAAACGCGTAGATCCGTCGAAAACTCGAGTTGCGATATTCGGCATGATTCCAATACTTTCCCTATACATTACCATGTATTGCAGGAAAAGTAAAAACGTGGTATTGTCACAAAAGCGAAAAGCTCTTTTGCTAAAATGTATTGAAAAAATCAGTTAAAATCATTATTTCTTCAATAATGATTTATTAAAGAAAAAATTAATAGTTATAAATTGAAAAAATATTTATATCTATTATTTTCCTGTCTCTTCTACTTTATATCTAATAACCTTACCATCTTATAAATTAAATTTTATCTAAAATATGCAAACTACTTTAAAACTAAGCTCTGTGTTGTTGTTGTTGAAACCCAGACCGTCCGACCTACCAGAAAGGTGTAAGGTAACTGTTTGGACGGTCGGGAAGTGCCACCCAATTTAGACCGGAACCCAGTGGGGGAGGCATCCACAGGGAGCGTACCCTCCTTCCCCTACCACCAACCTCTCGGAAGGACAACTAAGCTCTGTGTGAAGGAAAATTCAAAATAAGGCCTAAGCAAAATAAAGGCCCGCAAATTGCTTCCCCAAGGGTCAAATTATCTCTGTACGCATGGTAAACGATGCGTTCGGATTTTTGCTATTATTCTCCCACAATAAGAGGTCATGCTTTCGACACATAATATATTTACTTTCCCTGCAATACATGGTAATGCATAGGGAAAGTGTTGGAATCATGCCGAAAATCGAAACCGGAGTTTTCGACGGATCTACACATTTTGGGACCTCTAGAATACGAAAAAAATATTTTTAGCATGACGTCTGTGTGTGTGTTGTGTGCAATGTATGTATCCACTCTAACTCAAAAACTAATGGATCGAATTTCATAAAATTTGGTAGGTAAGTCACTTGTGTGTAACCCTGGTGCTGATTAGTTTTGGGTACGATTCGGGATAAAATAAGTCGTCTTTTTTTTTTTTTACGAAATGGTCCGCAAAAATCGCAAAAATCTACAATAAAAGACTATGTGTGCTCAAATGTATCAATTAAATGTTTATTTTATACGTAATTTTTGGCAAAGAAAAGAATAAAACCAATTCCATTACTCTAAGGATAACCGTTCTCTAGATATTCGATTCTTTTTGCATTTTTGTTAAGCCGCCTTTGGAAAAATTTCCAAAAGTGCACATTTTGTGCAATTAAACTCAATTTAAAGAATTATTAAAGAAATAAAGAGAACATGAATTTAAGCCTGCAAGGAAAGTCATATGTGCTGCTCAGATTTTTTGCATTATAATACACAGTTACACATAATATTTCTTGAAATTATAATATACAGTTTGCATGCAATTATCAGAGAATCAGCAACACAATGTCCTTACATATCTATCTGGGAGACAGAGCACGATATTTTCCCAGGCTTTGGTGGGGATATTGTTCCGCAAAGATTGTGATCTGTAAAACACATTGGATTATACATTAACAATTGCAGAAAATAAATTTCAGACAGAATCTTTGGGCATACCCAATGAAAGAAATCTTATAAAACAGAAATTCGACCTCAGATCAGTTTTGCATGAAATTATGGTTCGTAAATCTTCCGTATTTAATTTTATGTTCTTGTAGTACAGGGTGCGGCAGAAAGAACTCCCCGATTTGGGAAGCTAATAGAAACAAAACGAAACAAGGTAGAAAAAAATCTTTTTATACCTGAGTAGTACACATAATGCAGTTTGAAATCAACAAGTTTTAAAAATTACATCACTTAAGTGGCGTCCTCCATTGGCGATACATTGATTTTGATGTGGCCCCAGAGAAAAAAATCGCACGAGAACTGGCCATGTCATCTCCTTGCGTGGTGACATTGGGTGGACGCCGCGCTCTCCAGATTTAAACTCGTGCAATTTTTACTTTCCCTGCAATACATGGTAATGTATAGGGAAAGTATTGGAATCATGCCGAAAATCGCAACTCGAGTTTTCGACGGATCTATACGTTTCGAGACCTCTAGAATACGAAAAAAACATTTTTAGCGTGACGTCTGTGTGTGTGTGTGTCTGTCTGTCTGTGTGTCTGTGAACGAAAATTGAATGAAAAGTGAATTAAATGTAATTAAAATAAAGGGAACTTAAACATAAGTCTGCAGGGAAAGTCATGTGCTGCCCACATCAGATTTTTTTCTCTAGGGCCACCTCAAAGCCAAGGTATACCAACATCGTCCCCAAACTTTGGAAGCTCTCAAGGCGGCAATCACTCAGGAAATTGCTGCCATTCCGCCTGAAATGACTCGAAGGGCCATGGAAAGCTACCGTGAAAGGCTCAATCAATGTATCGCCAATGGAGGACGCCACTTAAGTGATGTAATTTTTAAAACTTGTTGATTTCAAACTGCATTATGTGTACTACTCAGGTATAAAAAGATTTTTTTCTACCTTGTTTCGTTTTGTTTCTATTAGCTTCCCAAATCGGGGAGTTCTTTCTGCCGCACCCTATATCTTGGCAGAGCCAATTTAACTTTTTCCGGGGTCCACAGGCAAAAGTAAACTCTACCCCCCCCCCCCAATAAAACTTTTCATAATAAAAAATGTACATTGAGTATGGAAGACAGGCCCCAGCGCTTCAAGAGCCCCAAGAATTTCCGGCCATGGTCATCAGAACAAGGTCATTAGAATTTCCGGCCACGGTCCCGATCATGGTCATTTGATTCTGTTCTGCACTCTGTTCTGCTTTTGGACTACACCACTTCCTTGATGTAAGGAGTTCTCTTAAATTCTCTTAAACACTTCATTTATTTTTGGTAATGAAAATTGGATACAATCTGGTAACATCAAAACATGCATGCATGCATTTTTTTAATAAAATCAAGAATATCTCTATATAAAGAGCAGTATTCTGGAGTTCTACGTTGCGCATGACATCAGGTTCTGAAAACGAAGTTGGATATTGGACTCATTTTTAATTTATTGACAGCAATGGATATTATAATATTTTCTTTCGTATTGTGGCTAAGCAAAAAGTGATTAAGTGCTGTCTTTTATTATAGTATATACCCTAAAAGAAGTGGTTTTTTAAATTATTTACGGGCAGAATGACCGCGGATCTCATTAGTTATTAATAAACAACTTTGAGAAATATAGCGTATTGTTATAATTATTAATTCAAAATATAATAATTAATTGAATAGGAAACTGTTTCTGAAAAACAAAATGTTATTTCTTGTCATTGTACAAAATATGCAATTATTTTCTTTTATCAACTAAATGTGCAGCAGTGGCATTGCCAAGGGGGGCAGGTCGTGATCCCCTCCCCCCCATCGGAATCCATCGAAGATCAGAGAAAACATATTTGAGGAAATTGGAAACAAAATATGTTGTCCCCCCCTCCCCTCCAATTATTTCTGGCGACGCTACTGATGTGTTCGATGAGTACTATTTGATAATTTATTAACGTATTAGATTAACCAACAACTGTGGCCTTCACTATTCACTAAATTTCATATGAAATAAACAGTTACTTTATGCATAGCTAAACCTAAACGGCCTATATATTCTCGCCCTGAAATGAAATCGAAAATGATATTATGGGTTTACCTGATATTTGTCTCTTTTGCACTTTCTTTTTCCTTATTTTGAATGAATTTTTGATATGGCACGTTTTGAACCACCCAATTTCACTCCGAAGTGGATTATCAAAAATGCAGGAACAGTTGTTTCCGGATCTCGATTCACAACTGCAAATAAGAGTGTTTATTAAATCAAAAACAGCATTTATTCTAATTAAATAACATTAAATAATAGTTTTTGAAGCAAGACTGAGCCACGTGACTAAGCTTCATACTTTTGAGTGGATGCGATTTGCTTTCTTTTGTCCGTTTACCTGCCTGTTTGTCCAAAGATAACTCTTTAACATTTAACAGGATAGTTCAAAATATGGATGTGATGTAAATCAATGTTTTACAGACCGAGTTCATTGTTGAAGTATCGGGTGATTCAAAAGTTCGGAGCAAAAGTAAAACGCTATAAAAAATATCTATGAGTCGGAGAGACATGCGGTTTGCAGAGTAATATTCACCGTGGTGGGGGATTTTGTGTGGCATAAAAAAAAATTAGTTCAAATTCTCGACACTCGGGGGGGGGGGGCTGCGGCAGATAAAGCCATGGAGATGACTTATGCATGGAGGTGATTGCACACATGACTGGCTTGCGAGATCTCCAGATCTCACACCAGTGATTTTAGGTATCCCTCACAACGAGAAATCACAGGGTGTGAGATCTGGGGATCTCGCAGGCCAGTCATGTGTGCAATCACCTCCATGCATAAGTCATCTCCATGGCTTTATCTACCGCCCCCCCCCCAGAGTGTCGAGAATTTGAACTAATTTTTTTTTATGCCACACAAAATCCCCCACCACGGTGAATATTAATCTGCAAACCGCATGTCTCTCCGACCCATAGATATTTTTTTTATAGTGTTTAACTTTTGCCCCGAACTTTTGAATCACCCGGTAATTAGATGAAAGTTGTTACATCCTCATTACTGACATATACATTGTCCAACGATAACTTTAAAATTTAACTAATCATTTTTTAATTTGGATATGTGGTTAAATTAATATTTTAGGAGCAGAATTCTTCACTGAACAATTGCATGGGTTGTAGTATACCAGCAGAGCTAAGGATAATCAATGATGTCATTAACTAACGATTGGAAGGTCTAATTTAGGAACGCCCCCTATATGAGGGTTTTGTGACTATCAATAATAAGGATAACTAGTTTAAAAACTAGCCAATGTTGACAAAATTTGCATGAGATGTGTATTTAATATTGTACAGACAGACAGACACAGAAAATATTCGGATGTGGTATATTTTAATGAGTGAGCCAACGGCTCTACCGTGCAGAAAACACCGGTTCCCGTTAGATCCCCGAAGTTAAGCAGCATCGGGCGCGGATAGTACTTGGGTGGGTGACGCCGTGTGCTGTTGGCTCATTTAAGTCGACGTGGTGGCCGAACGGTCAAGGCGAGCGTTTCCAGCGATCGATCGGCCTCCACGTTGTGGGTTCGAGTCCCACGTAAGACATGGATGTTGTGTGTTGTGGGAGCAGTGTGTTCCGCCCCCCTCTGGTGCGCCTGGGGCAACGTCCTAGGACGGCAAAATGGTTCACGATTTCGGCCGTACATAGGGCAAACGGCGTAAGTCGACGTAGAGTCTAGTGCCTGGCCATTGGAAAAAATAAATAAATAAATAAAATAAAATAAAAATATTTTAATGTTTTTGAAGCGATAGAGCGAAGCAACTAAACTTCTTACATTTGAGTTGAACTCTGTTTGCTGTTCTCTGCATGCCTGATATAGGTTTAACGATAACCCATCTAAAACATGAAATTTATAGATAATAATATAATAAAATCTATAAAATTTAGAATTTTGTAAATTAATCGGAGAATTTGCGTATTTTATTAAAATGCCAATGACAAAGATGTATCGTTGGCGCAACAAAGGATAAGAGGCGTAACAAAGGCACAATAAGAGGCGTAACAAAGTTTGAATAATGCACCAAGTGCGGGCAACTGACAACGGTGGACTGACTTTATGATGCTGTTTCGTCTTATGATCAGTGGCGCAAGCAAGAAGGACAGTTTGGGTGTTATACCTTCACTACTGATTGAAAAATTATTACATTAATTATCCGATTCCATATTGGGAAACAAAATTTAGCACTGTTCCCTCATCCCCGCCTTCGGTCATAGACGTAAAAGATACAGGAAAGTACTATATATGTCTATGCTCATAACTAATATCTCTTTCCGAAATCCTGACTCTACCTACGGGTACAACTAACCTTATTCACTAACTTCGTATTATGCCAACGACCGTACCGTGCTGAAAACACCGGTTCTCGTTAGATCACCGAAGTCAGGCAGCATCGTGCGCGGTTAGTACTTGGGTGGGTGACCACCTGGGAACACCGCTTGCTGTTGGCACATTTCGGGTGCGGTAGCCCGGTGGTTTGCGCGCTGGATTTGCACGCTGCCACAATTGCCGCCGTGTTCATGCGGAGTACGATCACGTTAAACATGTGGGTCCGTAAGTCCTTCCGAGAGGTTGGTGGTAGGGGAAGAAGGGTACGTTCCCTGTGGATGCCTCCCCCCACTGGGTTCCGGTCTAAATTGGGTGGCACTTCCAAACAGTTACCTTACACCTTTCTGGTAGGTCGGACGGTCTGGGTCTCAACAACAACTAACTTCATATTAGTCACTATAAATGATTGCCGACAAAAATGTTTGCTACCGGTGCCGGTAACTGTCAATGTTGATGAAATATGCATTGACACGGCGAAACCGGTCCACTGATTTTGGCTGCTGCACTCTGAACAGGATTCCATACTATTTAAATATTGGATATATGCAATGATGTGCTCATTAAAAACATCAATATTATACTTACGTATAAAGCAATTCTGATCTTTCCTTTTCTGTACAATTGACCTTCTCGACGTAAGTTAAACACGCTTCTTCTGCAGCAAGTAAAAATAAAAAATTTCCCAAAGTAACTGCAAAAGAACGTGATATAAGAAACATATATTGAAATATTTCCCTAATAACAATATCTATTTCCATGTAAATGTATGCATTTAAATTCACATAGCATGCTGTACTTTTAAGAATCATGGCTCTTTCAGAAGGATTTTCATAAACTGAGTGATTTCTTTTCATCCCAGCAATTCTTAAAGCACAAACCATGCCGTTAAAAATCTCTAACTCTAAATTTGTTTCAAAATTAATTCAAATTTGAAATATGACCATTCATTGACTTAATAGCTGCTCTTGAATTTATAGCTGTCCTCAGCGAGTTATTGAAATCTACTTGACCCATTTTCTTCATGATTTTATTTTTAAATGAAAGGCAGTGGCGGCTCGTGAGGTGAAGCAAGCAACGCACGATAAGGGCTGCTTTACTTAAAGTTATCCGCTGAGTGGGTTATTATTATTATTATTATTTGGTTAATTTGCAAAGAACCTTGCTGCCCCAACAGGGAGTCGAATCAGTCGAACTGGCCAGCCGATGCTCTACCGTTGAGCTACTGGGACGAAATTGCAAGCTCTTATCGTCGAAGTGGGCTCTGCATTCTCCACCCTCTAATGTTAGATTGGCAGACAACTGACAATCAGACTGACCACCTCCTGCTATTTTTACCCCAGGTTATCCTCCTGTTACTATTTTTACCCACGCTAATATCCTGCGTGGTCGTTATCCTCTCATTGAAATCGGGGCTCAGAGTCCACTGAATCCGTACTGGTCGTACTAGGGTCACTTTCAGACCTCAGACGTTTGCAAAATGATCTTAATGATTATATTTCCACCAGGACTGGTGATCCGGCTAAAATCCTGTCTTACCTCCCTATCGTGAATCCTAATTTACAAATTTTTAATAAATACCTCATTTACTTTCTTATTGGTCATGGCCCCTTTCTTTGATTACCTATACTTTTTCAAAATTAAATCCACCTCTAACTGTATTTGCAATAAATTCGGTGACGTTGACCATTACATTTTCGATTGTCCTTTTTCTAAAAATTTCCATCTTTGCAAACCCTCCCCCTTTAATAAACCAATTTGGTTCTCCAATTTCGTTCAAATCCCTCTTCAGTAAATAGAATTAAAAACTGTATTCTTGTTGCCATGGAAATTTCTAATAAAGTGACCTAAGCTTATGAGTAGATTCTGCTCTCAATTAATTTTGATCAATGAATCCTCTTATTTCACTCTTATTAACTTTTATATGGACTTATTACGTTCCCTTCATATTTTCTGTTTAAGAAGAAGAAAAAAAAAATATTATTTTAACTGTTCTTATTTTCTCGGTTCTTTATTTTTCTTTTTTTCTTTTGACCCTTTTTATTTGTATTTTTTCTAAATTTTCTTTTTTAAATTTTATTCTAAATTTCTGTTTTTGTTAACACTTTACAACAAAGTTGAAAAGTGTTTATGACTTTGTTCATTCTGTCTGTCTGTCTGTCTGTCCGTTAGCACGATAACTGCCGTAAAAATGACTTAATCAAAATGAAATTTTAGTATGTTGTTCAGACGGTCTGTAGGACCTATGGGAATATAAATGAATAATATCACCCAATTAGTTTTGGATTGAACCCGGGTTGAAAAAATGAAATACATTGAGCCCTATAGGACCTAATTTTTCAAGCATTTTTTAAGCGGATTTAAAATTCACACATTGCTTCGAAATTTTTAGGCAATATTCAAATTGTTCCATAAAATATATAAAAAAAAATTCAGCGAAATATATTCAGTAGTTTTTTAAATAAAAATTAAAATAGTAATAACACCTCTTATATGAAGCGATCACGTGACCATGATATGAAACGATCACGTGACATACTTCAAAATGATATATGGCATCCATCTTGTCTCAAAATCATGATTTTTAAAGTTCTTTTTAATTCATATTGAGTGTTGTATCCGTCCTAAAACTACTTTATTTTTGCCTAAATTCTGTGCATCTACATACTATAACAACGCAATGACAATATATTTGTGTTTAAATGCTCATCCCAAATTTGATTATTTCTACAACTAAGCCTATTTTTCACCTATGTAAAATGTAAACAGCAAAATATGTAGAATGAGTTGTATTAGAATTGCTGTAATTCTTTAACACAAAATCATTTAGTCCATGGAGTCTTAGCTGATATGAATGAAATATTCATTGATTTTAGAAAGAGAAGGACGATATTTTTCGATGAAGTTTTACGCATATAGTTTAATTACTTGTAGCTCCATGGTCTTAATTTTTAAATAAAATAAATTCTTATAGTATTGTGATAAATGACATGAATGGGGGAATTATTTATGAATGAAATGTTGCTTTTATAGAGAGAGCCAGGCGTGTTATTTTTTCTATGACGTCATTTGAATGGATTTCAGTTGTTTTCGATGAAGTTTTCAAATATAATAAATTATCGTAGTATTATGACAATTCTAAAATTATTACCGAGGAATGTATCACATTTTAGAGATGTTTAAACCAGGCAATTTATACTTTAATGCCGTCATTTGAATGAAGTTAATTTTTTTTTATGAAGGTTTAAGGTTTCAAATATAAATTAATGTAGTATTGTGATAAGTTTTAAAATATTACCGAGGAACGTATTGCATTTTAGACATGTTTAAATAAAATTGCATTGAAGTTGGAAAGTGTTTCATAATCAATGCTTTAAGCATGATTGATCTTTCTTGTTTTCCATGTGCCTAATTTTTTTTTCCTTTTCCATATATTTTCTTTTTACATATTTTCTAAATTTTACTTTTAAAATTTTATTATTTTCTTTAATTTTAATCTATTTCTCATTATGTTAATATACCTCACTCTAAATTTTATTTTTCAATGATCTTTTTATCTGTATTCGCAATAACTCTTTTCCCATTTTTGAAAAATGGACGTACTTGTCAAGTTCAAATATAATGTAGAACTGTCTGTTTAACCACACTATTTTTCATCAATTGTTATCTTTTTAGACCTAAATAAATGTTCGTTTGGCGGGTTGGTAGATCTTGGGTGCCTCCTGAGTGCAGAGGTATCCTTTCCCGGCCGTGCAGCTAGCTACTCTAAACCCACTATGTGAGTCGCACGGTCTGGGGTCTTCAGACCTCAGACATCTTTGCACTAACCTACAGGGTTGATTTATTTGGGCGCCATTGTAAAGAACCTTGCTGTCTCAACCGGGAATCAAATCCTGGATTTCCGAACTGTCCAGCCGACGCTCTACCGTTGAGCTACTGGGACGAAATTGCAAGCTCTTATAGGCGAAGTGGACTCTGAAAATTTTTTCAGACTTATTTGACTATTTTTAGATAATACGAGCATTTGGCAACATTTGTGCCAGAAGCGTGTTGTGTTTTGATGATGTTTGTTATCGAGGAGGAGGGGGAATCCCGCCTCTGAATCTGCTTCACCGATTCCTGAAGTCACGAGCAGCCCCTGGTGAAAGGTTTCGACCTGTGCTTTCGCCAATATGCAAAATGTTTGAGCAAACTCGCCTATATGGAGAACGTACTCAAATTTGCAACATTGCTATTTATTGAATTCAAATGCCCCCAGCATGTTCTCGGAATCTAACCGATTTTCATGATTTTTACTTTCCATATATACATAATGTATAAGGAAAGTATTGTGACGGGGTCGAAAATTATAATTCGAGTTTTCGACGGGAGAGCACGTTTCAAGCATCCCTGATCACGAATCTAACATTTTTAAGGTGATATCTGTGTGTGTGTGTGTGTGTGAAAGTATGCGTGTGGGTGGGTGTGTCAGTGAGTCTGTGGAGATGATATCTCACGAACGAATGCAACGATTCGAATGAAATTTGGTACAAAAATTACAATCCGTGAATACTGGAAGCCTATTGTTTTTATACGTAATCGGATGTTCAGAAACCCTAAATTTTTGAGTGAAATTTTGAAAAAATCATCCAAAAATGAATACCTTTAATAAAGTTACGCAAATAGACATTTCTAATGTAATTTTTCCTTAGAAAACGATTGACATAAACTTTAGATCGCTAGCACGAACCGTTCTCGAGATATTGCACAATTTAAAAATAAATTTATCAAAAAATCCCATAAATTAAATAAAATCTATTAACTGTTGAGAAACATGTTCACTTTTCATATGTAATATCATGCGATATATTGGGTGACATCATTCTCGTGAATCTAGCTCGTTCCATTCATGAGAAAAGGTACTTTGAGTAATATTTTGGCATTTGAACGCCAATAATCATTTATATGCTATAAGAATAACTTATTTCTCCGCCCATAATGCTTGGCGAGATTTTGGCGCCGAATTTGGTGGAATGTCGCCAACTTGGTGACTTTTTAAAATGTTGCCAAATTAACGAAAATCTCGCCAAACGGATAAAAATGACGCTAAATCAATGAAAATGACAACTAATTGAAGAAAATTCAATACCTTGGAAAGAATATAAGTTTTTACTAGAAGAAAAACCTATTTTTTTGACTGTAAAAGTAGTAAATTCATTGCATTATATAAGGAAAGTCATGTGGTGCCCACATCAGATTTTTTTATACGAAATTGTTGATTACTAGATTAGTCCCAATGTTATGCCTAAATTGAGAATGCATTCAAATGTGCAGTATAGGGCTATTTTTTTAATCCATTCGTCCCCAGCATGTTCTCAAAATGCGCTCGACCGATTTTTATGCGCGTTTGAACGAAAACCCTCGTCAAGCAGATAAGCACAAAAGTTTCGCCTAAACTGGAAATGTATTCAAACTTTAATTATGGTATTGGTACGACGTATCTTCTGAAATAGTGTGAGCGCGCTCATGATACAAGAACTAACACGTTTATTCACAAGCACAGCGTAAATAGGATCAATATACAGTAAAATAACACTTAAATGCTCCATTAGTTTCACAAAATAGTCGGTACTATTCTCAAAACATTGACAAAAATCATTTCACAGAAAAAGCATCTATAATTCTTAAAACATTGACGAAAGTCACAGCCAATGTAGCTCGTGGGGTGTGATAGCCCAGTGGTCAGCCCGGGTTTGATTCCCGCCACTGCCCAAACTGCCGCCGTGTTCCCGCGGAGTACGACCACGTCAAATATGTGGGTCCGTAAGTCCTTCCGAGAGATTGGTGGTAGGGGAAGGAGGGTAGGTCCCTATGGATGCCTCCCCCACTGGGTTCCGGTCTAAATTGGGTGGCACTTCCAGGCCGTCCAAACAGATACATTATACCTTTCTGGTAGGTCGGACGGTCTGGGTCGAAGAAGAAGAATGTAGCTCGTATCTCGTCAACTGCTCTCCAACTGAGTGATGACTCCTTTTACAGTCTCTGACTGTAAAAACTTCTAGAAATATCTCATATCTCGTAGAATAATCGTTATTTCATGGTCCTTCTCGAACCTTCGGAAAGTCGCGAAAATTGGCGATATACCGCCAAATCTGGAAACCTTTCTTCGAATATCGGCGTATGGTAACCGTAGTCTGGTGTCATGGGAAGGATGCCTGTACGGGTGCTTTCTCCGCCTGGTAGTCTAAAGACTAAAGAGACGAAAATAAGGAGTGTGTGTGTGTGGGGGGGGGGGGGGGGATTTCACAGCATTTTACAAGTTAGCAACAATATTGAAATCTATCTCCAATGCATTCTGGGTATTTGCTCGATCAATTTTCAAAGTTTTATTTTTAAGCGTAAAGACTAGATCTTCAGATAAGCGCAACAATTTTGCCCAGAGACAAATTAAAGGATTCAGGGATAAAAACATCAGTCACAAAACTAAAATTTTCCAGGTGAAAGAAAATGAACTTTTAAATACTAAAACCCACAAACTTTTGTATCTTACTCAGTGAAAATGCTTGCTGTTTTATTTGAAACTACACTAATGATAGGATTCAAATTTATTTGGACAATTCATTATTTCACATTTCTTCTGTTTCAGTTTGATTCTGTTGGAAACTTAAATCATCATAGCCACGGTTTGTGTTAATCCAGGTCCTTTAAAAATGAAGATACTGAAGGAAAACCGAACATAAAAAAGTTGTACATAAATAAATGGTTTGAATGGATTTTTTCATCGGGTTCAGCTAGTCTATTAAAATGCCATAAGAAATCTTTATTTCGTTATATTTGTTCTGAAAAATAGATGGAAAGGCGGAGTATTATATACGATACCAATGGCATATCACGTTTTAAACACTAGAATCCATTTTCACAACAATGTTTTTAATTCCACACACCACAAAAAACAGCATTTTTCCCCATCCGGTAATTCGTCAGATTACCCTTTAATCACAGATTCTTACGTTAAAAAGCCATGATAAATAACTTTGTACTGATTTATAAAATAGTTTCTGATTGCATGTGCATGCACTTAACTGTGTAACCAAAGTTTAGAGACTAATATTAAGCTATTTGCGTCGCTATCGATCCATAAATCTCAGATGGCATTGTCATTTAAATACTAGTTTTGCATTTCCCGATATTGTGCATTATGTCCAAGGACGCTCACGAACAATGCAGTTGCTCCCACTGACTGAAATTCTATGCAAGAAATGAATGGGCTAGCTCCAGTGCAAATACAGTTTAGTACAAGGTCTATTGAAAGGTAAGGTTGGCCAAAGATTGTACGCCAACAGCTGGAATTCTCCCCTCCCTTCGCGACTGACGTCACTGGTCCCAAAGACAGGTCCGTAGCCCGTTGCTGTCATAAGAAATACATTGAATACGCAACAATTTTCTTAATTTAAATATACATCACATAGTATATTGAAATTTCTACCGAGTGAATGATAGATTACATTTCATTATTCACATATAAGAATATAATATTAAATAAAACTAGTTATGGTAAATTTTATTTAGGACTGTATTGTTAGAGTTGTTTTTAAGCATCTCTAACGATGACATTAGCAATTGAGCTGTTTAAAGTATGCTAAAATATTTTCTGCATTTTAAAATTGTTATTAGTTTTTCTTTAATAAGTACATAGTAAAATATCGGAGGATTTAGCTAAAATACAAGGCACTATTATTCTATCTGAGACTAGAATAATAAGCTACCAAAATCTGTCCATTTTTATCGAACTGCTTTAAACTATCATGCTTGTAGACTTAACATGATAAAATAAATTAGAAGACAGTGAATGACTTGCTGAATGTAATTCAAAAATAGTTTTCAGAATTATAGAAATAAATAAATATGTGACGTCCTTAAAGATTTCAGGCAGAAAAATGCTCGTATTATTATTTTTTTCATAATGAAATTGATATGTGTACGAAATCCAATTATTTAAAGACTTCTCTGAATGCGAACAAATGTGAAAATCATATTTTGTACGATACAAAAGATCAGTACAATTATTTTCTTTAATTATGTATTATTATTGTTTCATGATGGTCAAAAAATTGAATTATTCAAGAAATTAAATGAGCACTGAATTTCATATAACGATAGGCAATTTTTGAATATGGGTACTTCATGATAAAAAAAATTTAAAAATTAAAAAAAGTAAAGAGATAGGACGAGATATTGATTAAATAAGTTCAGTTTTGACCAGATTTTGAAAATGTCTTTCATAAAGGAATGTCTACCGAAATTGTGCCTTATTTACGCTATATGTTTGAAAATCAATGAAAGCTAACACGTCCAACCAGTCAGTAGGTTTTAATCAATTGCGTCGACAGAAAAAATGGGCGGGGGGGGGGGGTATATCTCCCAATACCTCTTTAGTGACTTTACTAGATTTGATCTCACGATCTTTCAACTAATTCTGGTGTTTCAAAGGTCAGTGATCAAATGACTGGGTTACGGATTTTGCCCTATGGGAGAGAAGGATAATTTTAAAATTGGCCATTCTATAAAGGAGGAATGCCTTCATGGAGGACTTTTTAAGGGAAGCTGCGTCACATTTATGTTACATGTTAGGAAAGCAATGAAAACCTAACACACGCAGCCCGTCAATTCCTAACTACTAGGTCATGAGTAAACCTTAAAATTTAAAGCTCTCTCTCCATTGCTTATTTTTCATTTCTTCACGTGAATGACCAGAAATTCTTTTAGCTTTTCTTTTCATGGCCTTTCTTTTCATCTGTTCATTTATGTGCCTTATTCGAAAGAAGGTTCTGGTTCTGGTATATGTTCTTACAACATCAAGAGCTATTTCAGGAAATTGTTTTTTATTTTCAGTTGGAGGTTCTCTAAAATATTTCTTGAATTAGAAATAAAATTTCCGTGTAGTTAAAAAAAAATATCTTATAATTTGGTGACTGTTTCTACCCAGGTATCATGTGGAACAATTAAACCACCTCTTGATAAAGATTCAATCCATTTTTTGTCATTTTCGGATGTTGATTCCACTAGATATGAATCAGTTCCTAACTGCGCTCCTTTGTGACGATATGCCAAATATCCTGCAAAAAAAACGCAAGGCTTCTTTTTCATATACAACAGGACTGAAATGAATGTCATGTTGAGGCTCAATATCTGCAGTGATGCTGCATAGTCTTTTTCTTCTAATTTGAAAAATAAAGTCGCAATTAGTGTTTGATCTTGGTCATTTTCCACATTTGTATTTATTGGCATAGGAAGCTTAGACCCAAGCAATAATGTTTTAAGTCGGGATTTGAAATCAGTAGTAAAAGGATGGTTATAAAATCGTACAAGACCTCTAATTTGGGAAAATATATTTTCTAAAGCATCTTGATTGACTCTAACTTGTCATTATGTATTTAATATTATTTTCTTTCATGTCATCATAAAGTCCTTTTAAGCTTGCTCTTGAAACAAGAATGCCTTTTTGGAAAGGCAGTATTGAAGTTTTAGAACTGACTCTGAGTTCCGTAATATCCGCTTGCGTTTGACTCAGAATTTGCATTTGGTCATTCATATTATTTTCAAAAGCTGAGCGCTTTGATTTATTTTCCTCATTAGAAACGCGAGAGTTAAAAACATCGACACATTTTCCCATGCTTCGGAAAGGTCCGGCTAGGGACCAGTGACGTCAGTAATTCCAAGAACTCTGGACAGGAGTAGGTTGCCAGAAACGAATGGCCTACCTCTCTTACTTCCATTTACCTTGGTTTAGTAGCTAGTTGACCCACCTCTAACCTAGGAGGATGGGTCGTTCTATTCTCCTAGCCTCTAACGAGGCATCGTTAGGCATGGTTTCTGCCTCGCTGATGAACAGAGGAAGATGTTGTACCCCAAGCATGTTGCCAAATTACCAACTTATCTTTCGGTCACGCGATAACGAACGATGATACGGATGAAATTCGGTAATGATTTAATTAAGGAAAAATAAAGGGATAGAATAAGAATGGAGGTAAAAGTAAGGAGTTAAAACTTCATATTTAGAAAATGCCAAAACCGTTTGAGACAATTATTCATGTGGCGCTTAGATAATATAAGTAGCCCTGTATTATATGCATTTCTATGGCAAAAGGCCTCTAAAATATTTATTTATACTGTAATTTCTGTAAAAAAAAAATAAAAAATATTAGCAGAATGCAACGTAGAACTGAAACAATAAGACTATTCCTACGTATTCAAAATTATTTCACCTTTCAATTTATTTTTATCTCCCTATAGTCAGTACTCTATCATACAACTATAAGCAAATACTGGTTAATTATACTCGTTATTAGAGAACCCTTAATATAAAAAAAAAATCTGATGTGGGCAGCACATGACTTTCCTTATATAACGCAATGGATTTACTACTCTTACAGTAAAAAAAAATAAATAAATTATTCTTATAGTAGATACTTATATTCTTTCCAAGATATTGCATTTTCGTCAATGAGTCGTCATTTTCGTTGATTTAGCGTCATTTTTATCCATTTGGCGAGATTTTCGTTAATTTGGCAACATTTAAAAAAGTCGCCAAGTTGGCGACATTCCGCCAAATTCGTCGCCAAAATCTCACCAAGCATTATGGACGGAGAAATAAGTTATTCTTATAGCAGATAAATGACTATTGGCGTTCAAATACAAAAGTATTATTCAAAATATATTTTCTCATGAATGGAACGATATAAATACATGATAATGATGTCATCAAATTTATCGCAGGATATTACTTATAAAAAGTGACCATGTTTCTCAACAGTTAATATTTTTTTTTTTAATTTATAGGATTTTTTGATAAATTTATTTGAAAAATGTGTAACATCTCGAGAACGGTTCATGCTAACGTTCTAAAGTTTATGTCAATCGTTTTCTAAGGAAAAATTACACAAGAAATGACTATGTGCGTAACTTTTTTAAAGGTTTTGATTTTTTGATGATTTTTTTCAAGATTTTACTCGAAAATTTAGGGGGGGTTCTGAACATTCGATTGTATTTAAAAACAATAGGCTTCCAGTATTCATGGATTGCAATTTTTATACCAAATTTTATTCGAATTGCTACATTCGTTCGTGAGATATCGTCTCCACAGACTCACTGACACACACATATACTTTCATGCACACACATACACACACACACACAGACATCACCCCAAAAATATTCGATTCGTGATCAGGGATGCTTGAAACGTGCTCTCCCGTCGAAAATCGAACTCGAATTTTCGACCCCGTCACAATACTTTCCTTATACATTATACTATGTATATAAGGAAAGTAATAACAAGAAAGATCAATCATGCATAAAGCATTGATTATGAAACACTTTACAACTGAAATGCTATTTTGTTTAAACAGCTCTAAAATGCGATACATTCAGCGCTCATATATTTTAAGTTATCACAGTACTACAATAATTTATTATATTTGAAAACTTAAAATTTAAGCTAAAAGAATGAACTTTATTCAAATGACATCATCGAAGTATAAATCGTCTGGCTCTCTATGTAAAAGCAGTGAATATTTCATTCATACATTTTTATTCCAGACTCCTGAGTTAAATAATTGTGCCTGAAAAAAATTCAGCAATTCTTATACAACTCATCTTACAATCACTTGCTTACATTCTGCATCCATTAAAATTAGGCTTCGTTGTAGAAGTTTGATGATTACTTAAACTCGAAAATATTGTAATTGCGTTGGCGCAGAATATAGTTGCACAGAAAGTACGTAAATAAAACGGTTTTAGAACGGATGCAACACTAAATATAAATTTAAAAGAATTTTAAAAATCACGATTTTTTCACTGGGATAAAAAATGGATGCCATATTTTATTTTGAAATGGGTCACATTATCTTTTTATATACTATGGGTGTCAGTACTATTTTAATTTTTATTTAAAAAACTACCGAACATATTTTGCTCAATTTTTTTTATATATTTTATAAGATAATTTGAATATTTCCTAAAATTTTTGAAGCAATTTGTGAATTTTAACTTCGCTTAAAATTTTTTTGAAAAATTAGGTCCCATAGGGTTTAATGTATTTCACTTTTTCAACCCAAGTTCAATCTAACACTAATTGGGTGATATTATTCATTTACATTCCCATATGTCCCACACACTGGCTCAACAACATACTAAAATTTAATTTTGATAAAGTTATTTTTAAGGCAGTTATCATGCGAACGGACGGACAGACAGACAGAAGTCATAAGCGCATTCCAACTATGTTGTAAAGTGTTAAAAACAGGGCTTCAATGCTGTAGTTGTTGCACTAGGAGGATAGTTTCTGGTATTAATTAGCTTGAAAATATACCGTCAGCAACAAAACTCATTATAAATTGTTGTTTTGACCTAGGGAACAGTGCTGTGCAGCTGATATTGCATTTAAAAATCTTATGTGAAAACTTGTTTAATATACGTTTAAACAAATAAAACCATATCACAGTGTCATTGGTTTTGAAATAAAATTAACCAAATTGAAATTTGGCGCTTTTGGCGACATTATTGGCAATAAACAAAATGTCTTATTCATACTCACGTGTAATACACAGATCATAATGAAATTGAAATTTTCTCCTGAAATAAACGAAGCAAATTGTTTGGCGTAGAAATACAAAAATATTTCAAAAAGTGTTTTTTATCATGAATGGAATGAGCTAGATACATTCACAATCCAATTAAGAATTTCAAAGCATTATTTTCAAGGGGTAAGACCGCCTAGTGGTTAGTGCCCGGCGTTTGCACTCGGACGACCCAAACTCAATTCGCAGCTCTACCCAAACTGATCCTGTGTTCAAGCGGAGTACGGGCATGTTAAATATGTGAGTCCGTACGTCCTTCCGAGAGGTTGATGGTAGGGGAAGGAGGGTACGGTCTCTGAGGTTGCCGTCCCCACTAGGTTACGGTCGAAATTGGGTGGCACTTCCTGGCTGTCCAAATAGATACCTTGCACCTTCGGGTAGGTCGGATGGTCTGGTTTGAAGAAGAAAACCCCACTTTCAATGTAGAAACATAATATTTCCGGGAACAATGTTTATAATAGATAGATAATTAAATGGAAATGTAATAGTTTTAAATACGATATGTATGTAAATAGTATTAACATAATATATGTTATTACAACAGCAGCTAAATGCGTTGTATTCATTGCCTTGTGTTGTATTCATTGCCTTGATATACTTGTTGCAAACGTGAAATAAAAAAATCTGATATGGCAACACATGACTTTCCTTATATAATGTAATGAATTTACTACTTTTACAGTAAAAAAATAGGTTTTTCTTATAGTAGATAATTATATTCTTTCCAAGATATTGAATTTTCGACAATTAGTCGTCATTTTCATTTATTTAGCATCATTTTTATCCATTTGGCGAGATTTTCGTTAATTCGGCAACATTTCAAAAAGTCGCCAAGTTGGCGACATTTCGCCAAATTCGTCGCCAAAATCTCATCAAGTGTTATGGACGAAGAAATAAGTTATTCTTATAGCAGATAAATGACTATTGGCGTTCAAATAAAAAAGTATTACTCAAAGTATCTTTTCTCATGAATGGAACCTGCTAGATCCACGAGAATGATGTCACCAAATTTATCGTATGCTATTACATATAAAAAGTGAACATATTTCACAATGTTAATATTTTTTTCAATTTATGGAATTTTTTGATAAAATTATTTAAAAAATGTTAAATATCTCGATAACGGTTCATGCTAGCGTTCTAAAGTTTATGTCAATCGTTTTCTAAGGAAAAATTACATAAGAAATGTCTATTTGTGTAACTTTATTAAAAGTTTTGATTTTTTGATGATTTTTTCAAAATTTCACTCGAAAATTTAGGGGGATTCTGAACATTCGATTACGCTTAAAAACAATAGGCTTCCAAGTATTCACAGATTGTGATTTTTGTACTAAATTTTATTCGAATCGTTCTATTCTTTCGTGAGATATCGTCTCTACAGACTCACTGACACACACACACACATACTTTCACACACACACACATCACCTCGAAAATGTTTAATTTCCAACTTCAATGCAATTTTATTTAAACATGTCTAAAATTCAATACATTCCTCGGTAATATTTTAAAACTTATCACAATACTACATTAATTTATTATATTTGAAAACTTAAACCTTCATCGAAAGAAATGAACTTCATTCAAATGACGGCATTGAAATATAAATTGCCTGGTTTAAACATCTCTAAAATGTGATACATTCCTCGTAATAATTGTAGAATTATCATAATACTACGATAATTTATTATATTTGAAAACTTAATCGAAAACAACTCAAATTCATTCAAATGACGTCATAGAAAAAATAACACGCCTGGCTCTCTCCATAAAAGCAGCATTTCATTCATAAATAATTTCTCATTCATGTCATTCATCATAATGCTATAATAATTTATTTTATTTAAAAATTAAGACCAGGGAGCTACAAGTAATTAAACTCTATGCGTAAAACTTCATCGAAAAAAATCGTCTTTATCTTTGTAAAATCAATGAAAATTTCTTTCATATCAGCTATGCAGACTCCATGAACTAAATGATTTTGTGTTAAAGAAATACAGCAATTCTAATACAACTCATTCTACATATTTTGCTGTTTACATTTTACATAAGTGAAAAATAGGCTTCGTTGTAGAAATAATCAAATTTGGATGAGCATTTAAACTCAAATATATTGTAATTGCGTTGTTTCAGTATGTAGATGCACAGAATTTAAGCAAAAATAAAGTGTTTTTAGGACGGATACAACACTCAATATGAATTAAAAGGAACTTTAAAAATTACGATTTTAAGACAAGATAGATGCCATATATTATTTTGAAGTGGGTCACGTGATATTTTCATATCATGGTCACGTGATCGCTTCATATAAGATGTGCTATTATTATTTTAATTTTTATTTAAAAACTACAGAATATGTTTCGCTGAATTTTTTTTTATATATTTTATGGAGTAATTTGAATATTACCTAAAATTTTCAAAGCAATTTGTGAATTTTAAATCCGCTTAAAAAATGTTTGAAAAATTAGGTCCCATAGGGCTCAATGTATTTAATTTTTTCAACCCGGGTTCAATCCAAAAGTAATTGGGTTATATTATTCATTTATATTCTCATAGGTCCAACAGACCGTCTGAACAACATACTAAAATTCCATTTTGATTAAGTCATTTTTTCGGCAGTTATCGTGCTAACGGACAGACAGACAGAATGAACAAAGTCATAAACACTTTTCAACTTCGTTGTAAAGTGTTAATAAAAAATACGTATATTATACTACGCCTTTCAACTAACAATAACAGCTTTATTATTTTGCTATCACTAGCGAGACCTACATATAATTCTCAAAGCATAAGCATTTCATCCATAGGAGTTTCTCCTTCTTTCTAACTCTATGAGACGTCTATATTTGCGAAAAATTAGCTTGACAGAGAGGTATTAGGAAAACTATGAGCCTCAGTTTATGTATTAAATGCAATTAATAATTAAAATATCGACGAGATGGATCCTTAAAAGTTAATGATTACACTAAATATACGAAATTCAAGATTTTCGTAACATTATTTGTAATGGAGAACATTGAAAAATCCTGGAACAATGATAGAGTAATTAACAATTTGAAATACATTATACACATAAAGAGTATAAATCAGCTTGATGCATCCAACTCATTCGCTTGACTGCAACCTACTTCATATTTGTTAAAATTTTAAAACAAAAATGAAAGCTCATAAGAAGATAACTCCCCCCCCCCCCCTCCGACCTCTGACTCTGATAGCAATACAAATAGGATAACTGATAATATACAACTGAAATGCAATTTCATTTAATAATTTCTAAAATGTGATACATTCAGTGGTGATATCTTTTACATTATCACAGTACTACAGTAATTCATTATACTTAAATATTTAAAACCTTAAATATTTAAAACTGTATCGAAATATAAATCATCTGATTCTCTATGCAAAATCAATGAATATTTCATTCATATAACTTGTATTCCAGACTCCAGAGCTAAATAATTTTGTGTGAAAAAAATTCAGCAATTCTTATGTAACTCACCTTACAATCGCTTGAGATATTTGCATTCCGCATAAGTTAAAATTAGGCTTCGTTGAAGAAATAATAAAAGTTTAGGGATCATTTAAAATCACAACTATTGTAATTGCGTAGGCACGGAATTTAGATACACAGATAATACACAGATACACTGATAATATATGTGTGTGTGTGTGTGTGTGTGTATTCAAAGTATTGGAATCGTGCCGAAGATCAGAACTCGAATTTTCGAAGGATCTACACGTTTTGGGACTTCTAGAACATGAAAAAAACTATTTTTAGGAAGAGGTCTGTCTGTGTAAGGGTGTATCTGTGTATGTTTCTGTGTGTCTGTGAGGATATTACATCCACTGTAATTGAAAAACTAATGGACCGAATTTCATAAAATTCGGTAGGTATGTTTTTTGTGGAAAACCCTGATGCTCCTTAGATTATAGTACGATTCGTAATAAAAGAATCTGCCTTCTTTGCGAAATGGTCGGCAGAAATTGCCTTTATCCACTCTAGCTAAAAACTAATGGAACAAATTTAACAAAATTTGGCGTATAATATTTCAATAACCTACAAGTGATTTATATACCAAATTTAACAAAATTTGGTATATAAATAATTTGTAGGTTATTCTTGTACGATTCGGGAAAAAGGAACGGGCCATTTTTGCGAAATGACCCGCAAAAATCGTTAAATATAAAAATAAAAGACTACGTGTGCTCAATTATATCAATTAAATTCCAATTTTATACGTGATGTTTGACAACAAAAAGAATAAGACTATCCCCATTACTCTAGGACTAGCCGTCCTTTAGATATTCTAGTTTTTTCGCGTTTTCGCTACGCCACCTTTGAAAATAAGTCCAGCTATCAAATGAGAACCAAATTTAAGTTTAACGTGAAACCCAATGTCATTTAAAATACTTGTGGCTGTTATTTTGTGCAGATAAACTCAAATTATTATTGAAGAAATAAAGAGAACGTGAATATGAGTCTGCAGGAAAAGACATGTGCTGCCCACATCAGAATTTTTAACAATATTACAACAATGACTTATAGAAGTGAACGGGGATTATTTGCAGGCCATTTCGAAAAAAATGTAGGATCTATATTAAAAGATCCACCAAATTTTTGTAGAATAAAATGTTCAACAAATTTAAGCTGTGTACCAAATTTCAACTCTCTAGGACGTAGGAAAGTGCATTAAAAATGCCATCAAATAAGTATATCATGAAGAAATATAAAATTTAAAAAAAAAATTTGAAAAATTGTTATCTACCAAATTTATTTTAAAATGTGAAGCCTCTCTCATATACAAAAAAAAAATGAACTCTTGGAAAAATATTTATTATCTAATACTCGTATATCTCTTTTTTCTTTCTGGAGGATATCCCAAAAGTCAGAATTTAATTGAATTTATTTTTCTCCATATATTAAATAATTTTTAATTAAAAAACTCTCTAACATATTTTACTGAAATTTTTTCATATATTTTATGGGATAATGTGAAGATTTCCTAAAAATTTCGAAGCAATTTGTGAATTTTAAATTTGCTTAAAAAATGTTTGAAAAATTAGGTCCCATAGGGTTCAATGTATTTCATTTTTTGAACCCGGGTTCAATAAAAAACTAATTGGGTGATATTATTTATTTATATTCCCATAGGTCCTACAGACCGTCTGAAAAACATACTAAAATTTCATCTTGATAAAGTAATTTTTACGGCAGTTCTCGTGCTAACGGACAGACAGACAGACAGAACAAAGTCATAAACACTTTTCAACTATGTGTAAAGTGTTAAAAATACGGTATATGAATGTATGAGAAATTCGAGTCGAAATTAACGTTTCAGATATTTCAATTTATAAACAAGAAGTTTAAAATCATTATTAGTACTTTAAAAAAAATGTATATCATTCGAAAGATTAGAAGCTTAAAATTCTAAAGACAATTAGGTAGCTGGATTCTTGCCCATTTTTAACACTTTACAACAAAGTTCAAAAGTGTTTATGACTTTGTTCATTCTGTCTGTCTGTCTGTTCGTTAGCACGATAACTGCCGTAAAAATGACTTAATCAAAATGAAATTTTAGTATGTTGTTCAGACGGTCTGTAGGACCTATGGGAATATAAATGAATAATATCACTCAATTAGTTTTGGATTGAACCCGGGTTGAAAAAGTGAAATACATTGAGCCCTATGGGACCTAATTTTTCAAACATTTTTTAAGCGGATTTAAAATTCACAAATTGCTTCGAAAATTTTAAGTAATATTCAAATTGTTCCATAAAATATATAAAAAAAAATTCAGCGAAATATATTCAGTAGTTTTTTAAATAAAAATTAAAATAGTAATTACACCTCCCTCTTATATGAAGCGATCACGTGACCATGATATGAAAAGATCACATGACCCACTTCAAAATGATATACGGCATCCATCTTGTCTCAAAATTGTGATTTTTTAAGTTCTTTTTAATTCATATTGAGTGTTGTATCCGTTCTAAAACCACTTTATTTTTGCTTAAATTCTGTGCATCTACATACTGAAACAACGCAATTACAATATATTGGAGTTTAAATGATCATCCAAATTTGATTATTTCTACAACGAAGCCTATTTTTAACACTTTACAACATAGTTGAAAAGTATTTATCACTTTGTTCATTCTGTCTGTCTGTCTGTCCGTTAGCACGATAACTGCCGTAAAAATTACTTTATCAAGATGAAATTTTAGTATGTTTTTCAGACGGTCTGTGAGACCTATACGAATATAAATAAATAATATCAGCCAATTAGTTTTTTATTGAACCCGGGTTGAAGAAATGAAATACATTGAACCCTGTGGGACCTAATTTTTCAAACATTTTTTAAGCAAATTTAAAATTCACAAATTGCTTCGAAATTTTTAGGAAATATTTACATTATCCCATAAAATATATAAAAAAAATTTCAGTAAAATATGTTAAGTAGTTTTTTAATTAAAATTTATTTAATATAGGGGAAAAAAAACAAATTCAATTAAATTCTGACTTTTGAGATATCCCCCAGAAAGAAAAAAAAAAAATTATTATAATAAATATCTTTCCAAGAGTTTAATCATTTTGTATATGAGAGAGGCTTCACATTTTAAAATAAATTTGGAGATAACAATTTTTCAAATAATTTTTTAATTTTATATAACTCTTCATGATATACTTATTTGATGGCATTTTTAATGCACTTTCTTACGTCCTAGAGATTTAAAATTTGGTACACAGCTTAAATTTGTTGAACATTTCATTCTACAAAAAATTTGGTGGATCTTTAAATGTAGATCATACATTTTTTTAGAAATGGCCTGCAAATAATCCCCGTTCACTTCTATAAATCATTGTTTTAATATTGTTAAAAATTCTGATGTGGGCAGCACATGTCTTTCCCTGCAGACTCATATTCACGTTCTCTTTATTTCTTCAATAATAATTTGAGTTTATCTGCACAAAATAACAGCCATAAGTATTTTAAATGACATTTAATTTGCACGTTAAACTTGAATTTGGTTCTTATTTGATAGCTGGACTTATTGTCAAAGGTGGCGTAGAGAAAACTCGAAAAAACTACAATATCTCAAGAACGGCTAGTCCTAGAGTTATGGGGTTAGTCTTATTCTTTTTGTTGTCAAAAATCACGTATAAAATAGGAATTTAATTGATATAATTGAGCACACGTAGTCTTTTATTTTTATATTTAACGATTTTTGCGGGTCATTAACGAAAATAGCCCGTTCCTTTTTCCCGAATCGTACTAGAATAACCTACAAGATTTATATACCAAATTTTGTTAAATTTGGTATATAAATCATTTGTAGGTTATTGAAATATTATTCACCAAATTTTGTTAAATTTGTTCCATTCGTTTTTAGCTAGAGTGGATAAAGGCAATTTCTGCCGGCCATTTCGCAAAGAAGGCAGATTCTTTTATTACGAATCGTACTATAATCTAATGAACATCAGGATTTCCCACAAAAAACATACCTACCAAATTTTATGAAATTCAGTCCATTAGTTTTTCAATTAGAGTGGATATAATATCCTCACAGACACACAGAAACATACACAGATACACCCTTACACACACAGACGTCTTCCTAAAAATAGTTTTTTCGTGTTTTAGAAGTCCCAAAACGTGAGATCCTTCGAAAATTCGAGTTCCGATCTTCGGCACGATTCCAATACTTTGAATACACACACACACACACACACACACATATTATCTTTGTATCTGTGTATTATCTGTGTATCTAAATTCCGTACCTATGCAATTACAATAGTTGTGATTTTAAATGATCCCTAAACTTTTACTAATTCTTCAACGGAGCCTAATTTTAACTTATGCAGAATGCAAATATCTCAAGCGATTATAAGGTGAGTTACATAAGAATTGCTGAATTTTTTTCACACAAAATTTTTTAGCTCTGGAGTCTGGAATACAAGTTATATGAATGAAATATTCATTGATTTTACATAGAGAATCAGATGATTTATATTTCGATACAGTTTTAAATATTTAAGTATAATAAATTTCTGTAGTACTGTTCTAATACAAAAGATATCACCACTGAATGTATCCCATTTTAGAAATTTTTAAATGAAATTGCATTTCAGTTGGAAAGTGTTTCATAATCAATGCTTATGCATGATTGATCTTTCTTGTTCACTTATGTAAAATGTAAACAGCAAAATATGTAGAATGAGTTGTATTAGAATTGCTGTATTTCTTTAACACAAAATTATTGAGTTCATGGAGTCTGCATAGCTGATATGAATAAAATATTCATTGATTTTACAAAGAGAAGGACGATTTTTTTCGATGAAGTTTTAATCATAGAGTTTATTTACTTGTGGCTCCATGGTCTTAATTTTTAAATAAAATAAATTATTACAGTATTGTAATGAATGAAATGAATGGGAAATTGTTTATGAATGAAATGCTGCTTGTATAGAGAGAGCCAGGCGTGTTATTTTTTCTATGACGGCATTTGAATGAATTTCAGTTGTTTTCGATGAAGTTTTCAAATATAATAAATTATCGTAGTATTATGATAATTCTAAAATTATTAAAAACATTACTTATTTTAGTCTTTCTAAATAATATTTTTCTTTCAAGTCAGTCAATAGATACGAGCTCACCCTATATATATTATGTAATACTAACAAAAGGAGCTTTTCAAAACTTGGATTCTTGATCCCAGGGCAACAATAAGACCGGTTTCACTCTAGTCAGCACCAAATTGCCTATAAATGCAATAGCTGTGAGCAGTTTATGTAAACAATATACAGTTTATGTAAACAAATGTCAACTTGTAATATAGCGGAGCTAGAGCTTTTGGGTAAATCCGGATAATAGCCCCCCCACACGTATTTTTTCTTAAGTACAAATCGCGCCAAGTTGGCGCATTCTCCCATGTTTTGAAAAAGAGGTTACCAGATTACAACATAAAGGGTGTTTTACATAAAATTACAACATATATAGTGCTTGCAATCGGAACACTTGGCGAGCGAACTAAAATTGTGATGGGTTATTCTCCGGATTAACCAGCTTTTGCTGCACAGGGGCCCGAAAAATTCTAGGCGGCACTGTCAAAGCCGATCAGAATAGTTACGAACAGTGACAAACGGACCCTATGCTAAAGCAAATAAGTACAGGGGCCACCTATAATATGACAATTTTATAGGACATCAGCCAGTGCTTATACGTTATGTAATTCAGTGACTAGTGTCGTCAGCGGTTGATTCAAGGGCAGTGTTTCTTTCAGGACTTTGCACCCCCCCCCCCCCCCACCCGGAGGCATTTTATGTTAACCTAGTTTCTATTTATGTGACACAGCATTTAGATATATTTATAGAGGACAAATAGAAAACTTCCTCCCTTAAAATTTCATCCCCCCCCCTCGGCCAAAAAGTCCTGAAAGAAACACTGTTCGAAAGACTCCCACAATTCACAATTTTCGAATGAATTTTTAAAAATACCAGGATCTTCATTAATGATAAATAAATAATCATTTCTGATGTAATTTTAACATCAGAAAACGAATAATATAAAATTTGGAACACCAACATGAATGGCTCTCTAGATATTGCACGTTTTTCAAGAAAAATCATAAAATTAAAGTAGTTGGTATCGCCCAACATGTTTACTTCCCATGTGCAGTATTATGTAAAAACTATGTTACCGTCATTCTAGTAGATTTGGTTAGTTCCAGTCATTCATAGGGAGGTATATTAAAAATGGCTCCCCAGTTAAGTTTATGCTACGCCATTGTTTCTTTTATACATGACCAATAAAATGCGGTTTACTTGAACTTGATTTTCCAACTCTTAAACACTATGCTATTGAAGTAAAATAAATATTTTTTGCTCTACTGAGGCATTAATCCTATTTTAACAATTTATGAATGTGCATAAAAAATCATCTTTGTGCAAGGACCAGAAAGTTTGATTAAATGACAGCAAAGTTCCAGTAAAATTTCACTGCATTTAAATACTGCAATTAACAGCTGCGACCTGGCTGGCCAGACGCAGTTATTAAATAAAAAATTTAAATTACTAATTTAAAAATTTGAAATATAAATTTTTGTTTTAACAGATTCAATCTACATACTAACAGCAACAATAACAACAAAAAAAAATGTGGCGGACAGCACACAATTAGTTTATTTGCACAAAATGACATGGATGTACATTTGAATTTATATCCAATTTGCGATTTAAATGCATCTTCTTTTTCATTTGCCAACTTAACTCCTTTTACAACATTACCAGGTCCTAAAAATTTCCAAAAACTTACATATTTCGAGAACAGTTCATCGTAGAGTAATGGGAATCTGAATTGGTCTTATTTATTTCGTCGTCAAATATTATGTATTACACAATAATTTAATTAACACATTAAATAATATTTAGTCTTTAATTTCACATTTTGACGATTTTTGTGGGCCATTTCGAAATAAAGGCAGATTTTCTTTTTCTAAATAGTACAAAATTTAATCAGCACCAGGGTAATCCAAAAGTGACTTACCTACCAAATTTTGTGAAATTTCATCGAATAGTTTTTGTGATAGAGTGAATATATGCATTGTACAGACACATATATAGACATCACGCTAAAATTAGTTTTTTTTGTGTGTGTGTGTGTGTGTGTGTTCTATAGTGCTTGAATCGTGTTGATTCGTCAAAAACTTGATACGATTTTCAACACGATTCCAATACTTTCTCTATATATTACCATGTATTGTAGGGAAAGTTAAATGATGAAACTGTTCTAAAAATGAAAAATCTTCACCCTGAGATGTTGGTTGCAAAAATTTTAGCTGTGCAACGGGCCTGATTATAACATGTATAAAACTCGTAAATTCGTTTCTTCCCATTAAAGTTCTTGCTTTATTCCCGCCTCTCAGCATTATCGGAGTTTTTTACTTTCTTTATATACATAATGAATAAGGAAAGTATTGTGACGGGGTCGAAAATTCGAATTCGAGTTTTCGACGGGAGAGCACGTTTCAAGCATCCCTGATCACGAATCAAACATTTTTGAAGTGATGGCTGTGTGTGTGTGTATGAAAGTATGTGTGTATGTGTGTGTGTGTGTGTGTGTCAGTGAGTCGATAACTGACGAACGAATGGACCGATTCGAACAAAATTTGGTACAAAAATCACAAGTGAAATTTTGACAAAATCGTCAAAAAATCAAAACCGCTAATAAAGTTACGCAAATAGACATTTCTTATGTAATTTTTCATTAGAAAACGATTGACATAAATTTTAGAACGCTAACATGAACCGCTCTCGAGATATTGCACATTTTTCAAAAAAATTATCAAAAAGTTATATAAAATAAAAAAATATATATTTCCTATTGAGAAACATGTTCACTTTTCATATGTAATACCATGCGATAAATTGGGTGACATCATTCTCGAGGATCTAGCTCGTTCCATTCATGAAAAAATATAATTTGAGTAATACTTTTGTATTTGAACGCCAATAGTCATTTATCTGCTGTAAAAATAACTTATTTCTCCATCCATAACGCTTGGCGAAATTTTGGCGACGAATTTGGCGGAATGTCACCCACTTGGCGACATTTTTAATTATTGCCAAATTAACAAAAATCTCGCCAAATTAATAAAAAATAACGCTAAATCAATGAAAATGACGACTCATTGAAGAAAATTCAATATCTTGGAAAGAATATAAGTATCTACTATAAGAATAACATTTTTTTAATTGTAAAAGTAGTAAATTCATTGCATTATATAAGGAAAGTTATGTGTTGGCCACATCACATTTTTTAACCTTAGTAAAAGGGTTACAATTTACTAGAATTACCAACATTTGATGACCGATGTAAAATTCCGTTTTTCATGCGGTTAAAATGACCGCTCCGGTAATTCTAGGATTGCTACAAAACACTTGAATGGATCGTTTGGATAAAAAGAGAGAACTATATTACCTGCAATTGTTAGTATCCTAATCATTGCAACATTTAGTGTTTATCCCAAATACTCAAAACTGAAGACATACTAATATAAGCAAGAGTCTGGAACACTTTCAAAACAATAAAGGAACAATGTCTAAATTTCAAAGCCGCCGCACAACCCTATCGTGGTAAAACATAACCGAGTATACCGCGATTGGAATACGTCATAGATGTGGCGTCACTGGAGGAAATTCGAATTGATATTATTATTCTCTTGGTAAAGGGTAAAGCAAGATACCATCTACTCAAACATTTATGTTCCTTTAAATTTATTTTTGGAGGAAGTTGTGGTGCAAGATATTATTACTGCCTCAATGCATGAAATGTATATAATATACATACTGATCGGTTCGGTGGTTCTAAAAGATAGTACTGGCCGATATTTGTCTCTGCTCAGGTAGGAGAGCTTAAAAAAGAAATGATAAAACATCTGGAGTGTGAAGCTGCAAAGCACTGGACCCTCGCGTACATTTATTCTTCATATATTTTTAGGTCCACTTGAAACCAGTATAGAAAAAAAAAATCTGATGTGGGTAACACATGACTTTCTTTATATAATGTAATGAATTTACTACTTTTACAGTAAAAAATAGGTTTTTCTTATAGCAGATACTAATATTCTTTCCAAGATATTGAATTTTCGTCAATTAGTTGTCATCTTCTTTGATTTAGTGTCATTTTTATCCATTTGGCGAGATTTTCGTTAATTTGGCAACATTTCAAAAAAGTCGCCAAGTTGGCGACATTCCGCCAAATTCGTCGCCAAAATCTCGCCAAGCGTTATGCACTAAGAAAAAAGTTATTCTTACAGCAGATAAATGACTATTGGCGTTCAAATACAAAAGTATTATTCAAAGTATATTTTTTCATGAATGGAACGAGCTAGATCCACGAGAATGATGTCATTCAATTTATCGCATAGTATTAC
Organism: Amaurobius ferox; assembly: GCA_951213105.1. Classification (NCBI taxonomy): domain Eukaryota; kingdom Metazoa; phylum Arthropoda; class Arachnida; order Araneae; family Amaurobiidae; genus Amaurobius; species Amaurobius ferox. Next base: position 20,635,341 of record OX578143.1, read on the forward strand.
ATATGAAAAGTGAACATGTTTCTCAATAGGAATTTTTTTTTATGTGACTTTTTCATAATTTTTTTGAAAAATGTACAATATCTCAAGAACTGTTCATGTTAGCGTTCTAAAATTTATGCCCATCGTTTTCTAATGAAAAATTACATAAGAAATGTTTATTTGCGCAACTTTATTAGCGGTTTTGATTTTTTGACGATTTTTTCAAAATTTCATTCGAAAATTTAGGGGGGTTCTGATCATTCGATTACGTATAAAAACAATAGGCTTCCAGTGTTTACGGATTGTGATTCTTGTACCAAATTTGGTTCAAATCGGTCCATTCGTTCGCCAGTTATCGTCTCCACAGACTCACTGACACACACACACACACACATACTTTCACACACACACACAGACATCACTTCAAAAATGTTTGATTCGTGATCAGGTATGCTTGAAACGTGCTCTCCCGTCGAAAACTCGAATTCGAATTTTCGACCCCGTCACAATACTTTCCTTATACATTATGTATATAAGGAAAGTAAAAATCAAGTATATCTTTTATAAACTTTCGTTCGAAATTATTCTTTTAAAAGTTTTATTTATTTTTTAATTTGACAACAATTTACTGGCGACGATGAATTGAATACTTTGTGTTAATACAGGGTGATTCGAAACTCTCTGTATAAACTTTAATGGAAGATAGGATAACACCAAAACAAACCTTTTCCGTTTCTGAATCTATGACCGCAGACATCACCCTATTAGTGCTAGAGGTCGCAGTTGGTCGGCGCGATAATTGACTGTTTATCGCCATCGTCATTCTTAACGCGGACTTCGTAAGTGTAATGTGGAGCATCTTACGAATGCTGAAATGGCTGGGGCAAGGATAGCTAAACGGTTAAGGCGGAAAGATCCCATGCTGTAATTCAGAGTTCAATCCTCAACGCCGTCCTGCACTATTCCTGCGTCTACACGGATTATAGGCACGATAAGCTGTGGGTCCGAAAGTCCACCCGAGAGGTGTTAGGTTGGAGGTTGCCACTTGCATTGGGTTCCGGTTTAAACCGAGTGACACTTTTCCGGCCGTCCAAATACATACCTTAAACCCTCGGGTAGGTCGGACGGTCTGAATAGAAAGACAGAATGCCCAGATGGCAGACATACATCTAGAGTACACTGGTTCTTATTTTCTATATAATTTTCCAAAATATAAGTACAATATATATTTTGGAAAATTATATAGAAAACATTTATGCAAAAATATTTTATGTTAATTATATGCAAAAATTTAGTTATGACATAATACAAAAAAAGTATTTACACATCTTCTTTGTGAACGGTGCATAATTATAAGAACCATGATTTTTTCTTTGGTAAGTTCATTGATAATTTGTTGAACCACCTTTCTCAACCAGGCATTGTGCAACACTTTCCACCAAATTTAGTAAATATTCAGCGAGACGTTCATCTCGTGTAACATAAACACTTGCTTTTAGTTCTGTAAGGAAAGAAAATTGCCCACCATTTGCATAAATTTTTCTTACAAGAACATCCCACACATTTTTGATAATGTTTAAGTCTCAGGAATTGGGTGGCTACAGTTTGATATCTTTTCCTTGTAGCTTTGGAAGTTGTTGTTGAAATCCAGACCGTCCGACCTTGTAGCTTTGAAAGTGTGACTCGAATCACTATCTTGTTGAAATACTCCTCCTAAAGACCATCCTTGTCCCAAAAGTTGTAGATCAATTATCTGCATATATAACTATGAATCTATTACAGCAGGTACTATGTAGTATTGAATCTAAAGCTTCTAAATATTTAGGAGCCTTAATTAAATCAATCATGCCACGCACAGAAAGGTCACGCAAGAACATCCGGATCATAGAATAATCTTTGAAATAAAGGCTCAATCTCATGTCATTTTCTCGCCGTAAATCATGTCAATAACTATGTAAACCATCGGCTCCATAGAGATTGAAACGTTTCTTAGCGGAAAATATAACGATTTTCTAGTTGACATTCTTTTGCATCCATTTGAGTACAGCTTCTCTACGCATCATTTTACGAAGCCCAGAGGGCTCAGAAATCGCGTAATAGTAGAGTGGAAAACATGTATGTTCACATTGGTTGCAAATGTTTTACAGAACCGCCATGCGCACGATACAGGGTGTCCCAAAAAGATTGAAATGCGCTTTAATTTTTTACCTGTTGGAGATAAGTGGACAATGTAAATTGCAAAAATGTTGAAGTAAGGTAGGAAATAAGACTACGTTCCTGAAATAGTCCTCCCATTCATTTTCAAAAGGTTACACTTTTTAAACTTTTATACCATCCCCTTAGACAATATTGGTCAATCAGAAAATTTTTATTTTTAATGCAACAAGATCATTAAAAAAACCCGCATATCTGTATCTTTAAAATTGAGCGAGTTATATTTAATTGAAAACTGAACATTATGAATGGGGACCCTATATCAAATTAGAAATGTCAATTTGTGACATATCACAAAAAAGATAAAACTGGACGATAATACATAGGATACCTAACCGCGTAGTGAGTACCACTGCTTTATAGGATCTCTGTCAGTGTAATGCTTTATTTATATGCATTTGTGATAAAAATTTTGACACATATTAATGTATTTTTGATCTAAACAATTTCCATCGTCAATTTGTTTATGATCCCTATTTTCACTGATGAAACAGCTTTTCACATGGTACGGAAAAGTGGCATAAATCAGATTGTTTCCTTTATTATAATTCAGTTGATTTTAAAGATACAGTTTTGCGGGGGGGGTTTTAATGATCTTGTTGCATTAAAAATAAAAATTTTCTGATTGACCCAATTTGTCTAAGGATATCGTATAAAAATTTAAAAAGTGTAACTTTTTGAAAATTAAAGGAAGGACTATTTCATTAACGTAGTCTTATTTCCTACCTTACTTTCAACATTTTTGCAATTTACATTGCCCACTTATCATCTCCCAACAGGTAAAGAATTAAAGCGCATTTCAATCTTTTTGGGACACCCTGTATATCTCCTTTATGCACCTGTTCTTCTCTTTACAAAAACCATGTATTCCTCTCTCTTATCCCGTTATTAACAGCGCCGTTTGACAGTAATATAATTTTAGCAATATTTAGAATACAGAACCTACCTCGGATGAGTCAATTTCATACGTTTCGTACCTCCACATCATTTAACTCCTTTCCTCGAGACGTTTTCATAAGAATCTGCCAACGAAGAACTATGCCGACTGTGAAATACACGCATTAGGACCGCAGCTATCAAAATTTGAATACATAACGAAAATCAATTGTGTAATAAATTAAAATACAAATAACTAAACTGTCCTTATAATTATGAACCAAATAAACGATGAAACATTTGAATGCTTTCTAGATTATTCTGTAATTTGTTACATAATACTGTATACAAAACTATGGTAACGAATTTTTAATATTATTGCATCTAAAGTTCTTACATCAATGTTTTCAATATAATTTTCCGAAAAAAAGAATGCTCTTATAATTATGAGCAACAGTATATGGGGGGGGGGGGGGGGGGGTTACTAATGGAAACGAAAGAGCTGCTGCTGTAAGTATTTACGAAATACCAGGAATTTTTGAAAAGGTACAGTAATCAATGCGTTAATGCTGTCAGATATGCATTACCTATTGTTGCTAGCCGCTGTTTTGAACGACTACTGTACTTAAACTATAAAACTGCTGTAAATGAAAAAAAATCTGGTGTGGGCAACACTTGACTTTCCTTATATAATGCAATGTATTTACTACCTTTACAGTAAAAAAAAAAATTGGTTTTTCTTATAGTAGATACTTATATTCTTTCCAAGATATTGAATTTTCGACAATTAGTAGTCATTTTTATCCATTTGGCGAGATTTTCGGTAATTTGGCAACATTTCAAAAAGTCGCTAAATTGGCGACATTCCGCCACATTCGTCGCCAAACGTTATGAACGGAAAAATAAGTTATTCTTATAGCAGATAAATGTCTATTGGCGTTCAAATACAAAAGTATTACTCAAAGTATCTTTTCTCATGAATGGAACGCGCTAGATCCGCGAGAATGATGTCTCCAAATTTATCGCATGATATTACAAGCGTCATTTTTATCCATTTGACGAGATTTTCGTTAATTTGGCAACATTGTGAACATGTTTCTCAACAGTTAATATATTTTTTTTAATTTATGGGATTTTTTGATAAATTTATTTGAAAAATGTGCAATATCTCGAGAACGGTTCATGTTAGCGTTCTAAAGTTTGTCAATCATTTCCTAAGGGAAAATTACATAAGAAATGTCTATTTGCGTAACTTTATTAAAGGTTTTGATTTTTTGATGATTTTTTCAAAATTTCACTCGAAAATTTAGGGAAGCTCTGAGCATTCGATTACGTTTAAAAACAATAGGCTTCCAGTATTCACGGATTGTGATTTTTGTACCAAATTTCATTCGAATCGCTTTATTCGTGAGATATCGTCTCCACAGACTCACTGACACACACACACAGACATCACCTCAAAAATGTTTGATTCGTGATCAGGGATGCTTGAAACGTGCTTTCCCATCGAAAACTCCTATTCGAATTTTCGACCCCCGTCACAATACTTTCCTTATACATATGTATATAAGGAAAGTAATATTGATCACACATTCTACCTTTCAGTTAATGTACTGGTCAAGCCTTTTTGCACCAAAGGATGGTATCTGCGGACATGGATTCATATACGAAAGATATTTGTTTTAGTGCTCCATATCACCCATTAAAGTCTGTACAGAGAGTTCTGAATTACCATTTCCTAAGAAGCACTCCCAACAACTTCGGAATAAAAAGTCCCGGAGTATGCACGTTAGATCTATCTATAGAAAAGTGACTATGAGCGATTGAATAAAAGAGATTGCAGTGCCCCCAACGAAGAATTGAAGAAGTTATGAATATAAACTCTGTAACAAAACGAGATAGAAGAAAAATGTCAATTGCAAAGTTGTACAGCATTGTCTAGGAATCGCCACTTAATCGGTTACAGGAGGAATTTATGTGATACAATAGGGTTATAGGCGAATTGCTGCCATATTCAGGATTGATACAATAAACAACAATTACATGCGCAGGAATCTAATGTACAGCTTGCTCAAAAGTCCTCCGAAATTCAGGATGTACATCTCAATTAACGAAAGAATGTTTCACTATAATTACATATAATTAGTAGCTACGCATCAAGCAACCTATGACATATAATAGGAATCTATTGCTTTCTATATACATGTTGTTACTCGTTAGACAATGTTCTGCATCTTTGTAAATGACACATTTCTTCTATTACTTTCCTTATGTACATAGTATAATGTACACGGAAAGTATTGTGACGGGGTCGAAAATTCGAATTTTTTCGAGACCACTTTCAAGCATGCCTGATCACAAATCGAACATTTTTGGGGTGATGTCTGTATGTGTGTCAGTGAGTCTGTGGAGACGATATCTCACGAACGAATAGAGATTCGAATGAAATTTCGTACAAAAATTACAACCCATAAATACTGAAAGCCTATTGTTTTTAAACACAATCGAATGTTCAGAACCCTTCTAAATTTCAGAGTGAAATTTTGAAAAAATCGTCAAAACCGTTAAAGAAGGTACGCAAATGGACATTTCTTATGTAATTTTTCCTTAGAAAACGATTGACATAAACCTTAGAAAGCTAGCATGAACCGTTCTCGAGATATTACACATTTTTCAAACAAATTTATCAAAAAAATCCCATAAATTAAAAAAAAAATTAACTGTTGAGAAACATGTTCACTTTTCATATGTAATATGATGCGATAAATTGAATGACATCATTCTCGTGAATCTAGCTCGTTCCATTCATGAGAAAATATACTTTGAATAATACTTTTGTATTTGAACGCCAATAGTCATTTATATGCTATAATAACTTATTTCTCCGTCCATAACACTTGGCGAGATTTTGGCGACGAATTTGGCGGAATGTCGCTAACTTGGCGACTTTTTAAATGTTGCCAAATTAACGAAAATCTCGCCAAATAGATATAAATGACGCTAAATTAATGAAGATGACGACCCATTGACGAAAATTCAATATCTTGGAAAGAATATAAGTATCTACTATAAGAAATAATTTTTTTTTATTATTATTTAAGGGAAATTTTAAATTTAAATATTTTTTTGTATCAAGTGAATTTGTTGTTGCATCTACTATGTAAAAGGAAAAATGTCAATACATGCTCCTAACTTAAATATCCCATGAACCACTTAGTGGATTTTGATGAATGTCTTTCAGGCAATAAGGCAAAGTTTAGAGAATATTCTGATATAAGTTGTATCACCTTACAGCAACATGACTATAGAGCACATAAATATATCAAAGGCAGTTATTGTATTTTGGAATGCATTCTTCATGCTATGCCAATTTTTTAATGTTAAGCATATTTGAAAATTGCTGATTTTTTTTTCTGTTCATGTGAAATTCAGACTTCGAGTGCTAAGCACATAAAAACTCCCATTTTATGGAATTTCTCTTTCACAATGATCAAAAAGTTTTATTCAAAGGTTTCCATTCCTTTAAAAGAAATCATGTTCACAAATTCTCACATATACAATTGCAAAGTGTTGATTTATGCTTAGGGGTGTCAGAACCATGTAAATTCTTTAAACTTTAACAGCCAAATTTTCAATCTTATAACAAATACCTTCCCTTTAAATATGAGAATTTTCACACACAAAAAAATTTAATCTTTGATTGATGGGATAACATCATTTATAACCATATCGTGGCAAATATCAATTAAGCCTTTTCATTACATAAAATTTCAAGGCTACATCAAAAAGTAAAATTTTGTTAGCCTACGCATGAAACAGCAGATACGAAATATTAGCATGTAATTTTAGTAAACTTATTCAATCCGATTTGTCTTGTAATCACAGATGTATAGAACAATGGTCTCAACTTTTTTTTAATTGCGTTCCCTTCTAAGACCTACTAGCTTACCCTTATGGTACATACCGTTGCAAGATTATTTTTATTTTTGTTTTGAAATGGATGTTGGTTCTAATATCTAGGTTCCGTATTAGAAAAGCGCAATAATGTTCTTTGTTCTAAATGGGGCATTTTAGTAAAATAATATTTATATAATATGAAAGTCCTACTAATACAATCATTATTGTGTTTCTGATCATATAATTTAAAAATGCAAATTAATATTTGTTATTCTTTAATTAATTTTTTTATGAACATTTTCTTCTGATGATACAAAATTTGTCTAAAATATATATATATAAAATGAAAATATTGTTTTCTTGCTTACTCCCACATATTGATTCGCACACCCCACTTTAGAGACTACTGATATAAAGAATACAGCTGCAGAGGTCAGGCTAGATTTCTTTCATTAAATTTATATTCATTCTGAGGTTAAAATTAATCTCTGTTTTTATAAATTATCAAATTTTTCCTCCAACAATTTAATGCTTTTAAGAAAGAAGCATAAAATATATTACAATTGTATGTTAAAACATATATATGCAATTTGAACCACATTAGGTACTTTTATTGATAAATTCAAAAATCTAGTTAGTAATTGCTAAATCAACTTTTTTTTTCTTAGCAAAATATAATCAACAGTATAATTCCTGCAACAGTGCACATGAAAAAAGAAAATCCAGAGAGTAAAGAGTCTGATGAGAAATGTTTATTATCAGCAATGAAGGATACAAAATCATCTACACATTTTTACAAAATACAACCTTTAACACACTAACAAAATACTGTACATATGAAGCTCTATTATGTATATACAATAATACTAATGAGTCACCACAGAAAAGTCAACATGTGCGGAAGACACTATCTATCCACATTAACAGCACAAAATCTAAATTTATTCTCATGCTCTATTTGTGGGCATAAAATAAAACTATACTCTGTTAGAACTTGCTAGGAAAATATAGTATTCCATAATTCAAACAATCATGCTACAGCAACAACATGCTTCAACGGTCATAAAAATTCTAGTCGTACAAACAGACAAACAGGTTCATCAGAACATTAGAGGGATGCAAATGTTTCAACTTGAGCAAGCTTGAGTCATGAGAGTAGAGAAGTGGTCATACTTTGATGGCATGTTCACTTTGAAGAGTTTTCAGTAGCTAGGGTTGCTAGACATGTTTTTGGAACTATAGTTGCAAAATATGACTAATAGAGAAAGATGTAACCCAAGTTATCCAATCACTGTGATGTAGGCCAGTAGCCTGCTTGCAAATGGCTAGAACCCCACCCCCTCCCAAATATATATTCTAAGTAGTTGAAAAGCAAGCATTTCAGTGAAAATAAATGCTTGCAGAAAAACTCACCACCCACCTTCTTGGCAAAAAAAAAAAAAAAAAAAAAAATCAACAGAGGAATTAATTAAAAAAAAAATAAATAAATTCAGTTTAATATTCCTAATATGGAATTTTAACCATTTTATTCTATTATCTGTTTGGGGCAGGCATTCGATTTTTCTAAAAAGAAAATACTTTTTTTACATGACAACTAAAGATTTAACCTTCTGGTGGTTTTAAGTTTTAACATATTAAAAATCCTTTTCATTTTAAATCAGAACTTCTTTAATGAAATAATTTATTCAAACTGTTGCAGAAAAAATATTGCTAGTATGCAACATAAACCTGAATTATAAATGGTATTAATCAGTTTTGGAAACAAAGAGTAAGTATCCTTCCCCAGAAGTAGCAAAGCACTATTAAAAACAGAAGACATCAAGATATACATTAATTTCTAATAACAATTCAAATAATTTTTTTTAACAATAAATTTTTATTTTATGTCATTCAAACACTCAATTCCCTCGGCTAGCTCAGGATCCCAGCGTGTATACATACAGCTTCATTGATTCAAGGCCAGTGTTCCTCGGAGCACAGTTAGACCCTGCCTACTTAAACTCCTCCCCCTTTTATTTCTCGAGGTAATTTGCCTCCTATTCCAAATTCTGCAACTTGAGCGATCTGAATTGTGATTCGTCACAATACAGATACAAGAGAATCACCAGCTTTCTGAATTTTTTTGTCTGTAAATTACATTTTATTCCTATTACCCAGCCATCCCTTAAATTGAAGTATAAAGGCAGCTCTCGCTGTCCTGGGAACTCCGTTAATTGGAAATCTTTGAATGAATCAAACACTCATTTATGTTCTGTTGATTTTAATCATCCCCTCCCCCAATGGACAGGAACTTGATTATTAATCATACAGCTATACAGTGGCCGAAGTGTGAACCATTTTGCCATCATACAATGTTATCCTGGTGCACCACAGGGAGAGTATCACAATATGCCCTTAAACCACCCAATTTAAAAAATAAATTGTATTAGTTGGTATTCAAGTGCACATACTGAACAAATCATACTCATAGATGTAACCAAATACATTTTTTGTAATCATATGTATGATTATATGATTACAAAAAATGTAATCAAGTATCTAATCTAACTAAATGTTTCCATCCTGAATTCCCATTCATTCGTTTTACGACAAAAAGGCTTTTGGAAAATAAATTGGAAAAATTTAGTAAATTTGAAAGGCCACTTGCCAAATACCTGCTGAATACCAATAGTCTTACTATAATATAAACAAACCTTGATTGTGAATGTTTGAAAAATACAATTTTTCCAGTTATTGATGAGTATTATCAAACTGCTCACCCATGCACATATTTTCAAGTCTCTATTTCACTTAGAGAGGGTAGTTATCATTTATTTGGCCAATCAAACATACCAGTGTGCGGCATCCTTAACCTTTTGCTTACAGGTGAGACAGCACATCAATCCCAAACGAAGAACCTTTCAAAAAGACAGGTATTTGACATACCATATCCCAAACAGTTCGATCCCCCTTTTCAGGAAGCCAATGTCTTGGACGTCAATGTCTGCAAAGGGGGGATCGAACTGTTTGGGATAGGGTATGTCAAATACATGTCTTTTTGAGAGGTTCTTTGTCTGAGATGGATGCTATCCCACCCATAAGAAAAAGGTTAAAGTAACAAATATAGCAACACAGTAATATTCTTCTTTTTCTACTATTATATGACTATTCCTGATACCAAATTTAAAGTCTTTATCTCACTCAAAAAAAGACATTTCTCATTTATTTAAAAATTGAACATTTTGATGTTCAGCACCCTTAAAGTAAAGAATATTGGAAACTGAAATTAACCTTTTTTATTAAATGACCAACCCTTGCACTAAACTGTAACTCTCTATCTCATTACAAAGTATAATTTTATATCATTTTGCATTTCGAATATTTTAATATAGAACACTCTTTTCAAATAAACATTTTTGAAAAGTCTGATTTTTCTTGGAGGTTTCAGCAAACATTTGACCCGTGTACTAAATCTCTATTCGGCAGGGGGGAAAAAATAAAAAGGCAAGGCAGATAGACAGACAGGCATTTGAGAATTTAATAAATATATGGATTTTTGTAACACCTTACATTTCATAAAATGTTATTCATCAGTACTAATGTTAAGGCCGTAAGTTACAAAGAATTCTGAAAAACCACTTTATCTTTTAGGTTTAAAAATATTGAATAAATATTAGACCCTCTGAAAACTATCAAATAACACCATTTCCCATCTACACTAAGAATATATGATCAGGATTAATGTTACAAATTTAGAATGTCTGGCAACCCCAGCAGTTAGTGTGGACAAGTTTTAGGTGTAGCTAAGGTGGACGTTTAAGTGAAAAGTTGTTACATTTTATATACAGAGAATGAAGTCTAGCATTAAATAACACAGAACACTAACAAAATATAACACACAACAAACATTTTAAATAAGCACTGGGCAAAACAATGATGTGCAGAAGGTATACAAAGAATATTGAAAGCAAATGCCATGGCTAAAAGTGTCAGTTTACGGAAATTTAACTGTAATGTGCAACATTAAATTGCTGAACAACACTTAAAAAGAAACACAGATGACTAAAAATTGATAATATAATTTATATTCAAAACTTTAATTTTTGGGAAAAATATTTTTTGTACTAAACATTTAATTACAATAATTACTATACATGTTAAAACATGTATAGCAAAATTCTTTAATTACAAAACAATTGCATAAATCTAATAAAATCAATTTAATAAATTTTCATTGTATATAACATATAAAATTGTAATTTTGAGTATATATATATATATATTCATATGACAGCATGTGCAAAAATGTGTACACAGAAAAAGAAAATAAAAGGATTTTTTGTCTTTATACAAATACCGGAGTCTTAACAAATTTCTCCAGTTACGTTAAAAAACAATTAAATTGACCTTAGGACTGTTTAAAAATGTTTTAATAGCAATACTTTCTTTTGTCCTTCAGTAATTTGGGAAAGGATGTTTATGACAATTTACAAAAGACAATACTTTAGTTCGTTTTTATATAAAATGAATATAACACAAGCCCTCTAAAATATGCATTTGACTCTGAATACTAACTCAATAATTTCCGTGACTTAGTTTTTTCCAAATGATATTTTATAATATAAACATATATCTATTTTATACATATATACAATTATTGAAGTTTCATTATGTATTTTTTGCATATTATGAAACTATAACAAGAACTAATATTTTATTCTCAAAATGCAAATGTTCCATATTTTATGATTGCACATGGGGGATGTATTTCCACAAATGCTTTTGTACCTGGCTCAAGATATTTAAAAGTATAAACTTCGAACAAAGCATAATACATACATATTAAAGTTTCATAACATTTGCTTTATATAGAGAAAATATTAATAAAAAGGAACAAGATCAAATTTCATGGACAAAACAGAAATTGAAACACTACTCTAAAATATAAAATTCTATAAGTTTATAAAAGCATACAAAGAAAAAAAAGCTAAAAAAGGAAGAAAACTTAACAATTCTATACATATTGCACATTATAAAGTAAAAATGTCACAACTTTTAAGAAAAAGTAATTGGAAGCAAATTCATATTATGAGCAAGTTTGAAAAAGCCTTTCATTCTGAACATGTTAATAAAGGAATACAAATAAAAATATTAGCTGTACACAAAATAAAAAAAATAAATTAAAACATTTTTGGTTAAAAATTTCTTATTGGGACCCATAATAAATTTCCATGCACCACAATTATGAATAATTTCACATGCATTTGGTAAAAATGTAGTTTTTTTTTAATATAACATATTAGAAAACTTACCCATCAATGTTCTCAATTAAATCTATCATATTCTGATTATAGGTATATTTATCTCAACAGTTGAAAGTAACATTTTTATAAAACTTTACTTCAAATTTTTATTCTACTTAACACTAAAATGAAAATAATTGAAAACTCATTATTAGTTTATAAAATTTCAAGCCCATAGTTCACTTAAAATCCAGTACAATACATTCACTCTAATTACTTTAAGTGTGCAATAATACAAATTAAAAATTAGAATGTGGGTTACTGGTACCATAAAAATATCAAAATTTTAATAACTACATTTTACCATTATTTTACATATCTATATGCCCAGCAACAAAATTTAACTGCTTTATCTCGTCATGTGTGTTTCCAATAAATTCCAGGATTTGAACATTTCCAACAGCACTCCATTAGTATAAGTTTGAAGTATTTTATTTTTCCATTTATTTTATCGAATGATCTATTTAATTACAAAATTTTCAATATAATATCACATTTGGAAATTATTCTTGTTATTGTTCTCATATAATGATCTACTGTAGACTATTTCAAGCTCCTATTTGAACATATTTCAAAATTCAAATGTCTTAGTAGTCTACAGCATTTCTTTAAATGTATAAAAGTGATAATTTTTATTTTACTGTTTCATTTGTACGACCCTTCTGTCAATTACATCTTAGGTCTTTCATCCTGGGTCCAAAGGACCCTTAGTTCCACCTCAAAAATTAGAAAATGTCCATGGAATGGTTTTTCAGATAATGGATGTAGTTTGCTTATGCACTCCAGTTGATGGGTGCTGGATGGAAGTCAGTGACAGAATGATGTTCTTCGTCTTCATCTTGGAATGACTGCTAGGATGTAGTTGAAAGGGGATGGGGGGGGGGGGGGGGGGGGTAGGCCAATAGAAAATTTAGTAAATTGTTGCATGAATACAAGGTCAGAAGTATTTACTTTAACGTAAATATGGTATAAAACAATTACAATTAATTTAAGAGTTAATATTGTCAGACCTGTCTATTAAATTTCAGGTCCCACTACCTTTCCAAAATCCCACTACTTACTTCATATTGACTGGTTTAATTAGCATATCAAATTTCAAATTTGGTTTGAGCTGGATGAATTTGTATAGCTGGAAAGACAGGATTATAATATAGATATATTCAGGTTAAACAAATCATGGATGCTGGGTTGACCAGAACTAGGTTATAAACATTTTCAAATTTTTGGTTAGCCAAAATATTACATTTCAGGAGACATCCAAGTTCAATCCTTACACTTTCAGTCAACATCGGAATTGTATTACGATTACTTGCACATGTGATCTCTAAATTAAAAAAAATATTTAAAGTGTTGATCAAAACAAGGTATCCACATGCTAATTAGACAAAAATATAACTTCTATTAATGTCAGCATATGTAAATTTTTAGCATTTTAGTTAATTTATCAAATGATGCAAATGACACTATACACATTTTTTGTATTACTTTTTACATTTAAGTAAAAATTAAAGCAAATTAGGGCTATAATAATCATGCAAAAATATAATATGACAACACATAAAGATGGCTCCTTGATATAAAGAGAATTTGTAAATAAATTATTCATACTGTAAGAAATTGTCACTAGATATGTTTTCTAATACAAAAAAAAAAAAATAATAATAATAATATTGATTTATTATAGGAAGAATTATACATTAAATATTTATTATTTAATGTATGTATAGAAATAAAACAAGTTTATTTTCCCTAATCTTTTAACCTTTTGAAGAATGTGAATTTTATGTTGCATTGAAAATAAACACAGAATTATTATGGGCCAAATATTCCTCAAAGCATTTTTATATAGCGAATTTTTAATTATTATTCCAAAAGATTTCTTTTGCTTGTTTTAAAAAGAACTTATACATATAACCAGCTCTTAAAATGCTCAGTGATAAAAAAAATATATATCTAGATATTGATTGTCAAAGAAAAAATTAGAAAATATATAGTCCTAAAAACTTGCAAATCACAATATCAAACTTCTACAGTAAACTAAAGAATCAGAAAACACAATACTTTAAAAACAAATCCGGTTGCAACATACACATAGACGTGCATTTGAAAATAATGGTACAGAGAACCAATATGCTGACAGAATTTCAGAAAATTAAACTAATTTTTATATATGCTCATTTAGTACAAGATTTCACAAAAATAATTAAATACGATATTGAAGCTTTATAGAAGTTACCGGAATTAAGGTAAAAGTCAACAGCTAAGATGAGACTTTTTTCAATTAACTACTTAGATTTGTATTTCTCTATACTATGATTAAATACTTTAATGTTTTCTGGCCATGCAAAAAAGTGGGCCTAAAATTTAAATTTATCACATACTCAGTGTTAGTTAAGACCAGATGTGAATGCTACATTATTTATCAGGTTTTCTCTCAGAGCCATAACTGAAGAATAAATCCCCATTGTGGTCATAATCATCTGCACATTAAACTTACTAGATGATTCCTTATGGAAAACAAACTTGAAAATGTGTTATCCTCCATGTATCGATTTCACATCATGTTCCAGAGATATCCAAGCTGACGATTTGCAAATTTGTTGGTATCAAAATGAAAAATGTGTCCTTTTTGTATGTGGGGGAATAGAGTGCTAGATCCACTAGAATAATGTTAGGTACTTGATTTACTGTATAATAATACTTGATGCTTTTTGTAAATCTTGTGTAACATTTTTGATAAATTTATCAGTAATCACATAATGTCTTAAGAATGGATCATATAACTTTCTAAAATGAGTGCAATTTAATTTCTTATAAAAAATTACATATAAAATGGCCTTTACATTTTCGGTTATCATATTTAACACTTCCGAACATAGTTGAAAAGTGTTTATGACTTTGTTCATTCTGTCTGTCATTTGCACGATAACTGCCATAAAAATGACTTTATCAAAACAAAATTTTAGTATGTTGTTGAGACTGTCTGTGGGACATTTGGGAATGCAAATGAATAATATCATCCAATTAGTTTTGGATTGAACCTGGGTTGAAAAAGTGAAATACATTGAACCATATGGGACCCAATTTTTCAAACATTTTTTAAGCGAAGTTAAAATTCACAAATTGCTTCGAAAATTCCAGAAAATATTCAAATTATTCCATAAAAAAATATAAAAAAAATTTCAAAATATGTTCGGTAGTTTTTTAAATAAAAATTAAAATAATAATTACACCCATATTATATAAAGGGATCATATAACCCACTTCAAAATAAAATATGGTATCGATCTTTTTTCCTAGTGTAAAAATCATGATTTTTAAAGTTTTTTTAAATTTATATTTAGTGTTGCATCTGTCCTAAAACTGCTTTAATTTTGTGTATTTTCTGTGCATCTATATTCAGTGCCCATGCAATTACAATATCTTTTAGTTTAAAGGATCATCAAACTTTGATTATTTCTACAAAGAAACCTAATTTTAATGGATGCAGAATGTAAACAAAGGATTGTAAGATGAGTTCTGTAAAATTAATTGCTGAATTTTTTCCACGCAAAATTATTTAGCTCTGGAGTCTGGAATAAAAATGATATGAATGAAATATTCATTGCTTTTACAGAGAGAGTTAGACAATTTATATTTCGATGATGTTATTTGAATAAAGTTCATTTTTTCGATGACATTTTAAGTTTTCGAACATAATAAATTATTGTAGTACTGTGATAATTTAAAATATATCAGTGCTGAATGTATCGCATTTTAGAGATGTTTAAGTAAAATTGCATTTCAGTTGGAAAGTGTTTCATACTCAATGCTTTATGCATAATTGATATCTCTTGTTTTTTTATTTAATAAAGGGGGGAAAAAAGCTCAGAAGAGTTTGTGGACTTTTGAATCCTTGATTACGTTTAACATAAATGTCAGTGCATGTACTCCAGAATACAATGTCCAATAGCTTGTTTTCAGGTTGGTTTTTCTCCAGGAATCATCCAGTAGGTTATTTGTATGGCTGATTATGACTACCTTGTATAATTATTGCACAATTAGCAACATTTTAGGAATGCAAAATATTTTATTAATACATCAAATCTTTATGAAGCTACTGACATCATTGCAAATAAACCACAGGCATCTTGTAGCACTAGTATGTGGGTGTCAGGCAAAACATCTCTGGACAAGAGACATTTATATAGATATATTGCTTATATGCAAAATAAATGAAACTATCTTGAGAAAGGTAGATTGCTAACAGTTCATAAAAGGTACAGAAAATCAAATATTTATACATAGTCACTTCTAAAGACTAAAATTCTGTCGGAATATCAGCAGTTTAAGATAAAATAAACAAAATATTCAATACACAGGTAATGGCAAAAGCTCGTAGAGCCTGCACAGAATCTAACTACTTTCCTGAGTGTCAACTTGTTTCATTTATAAACATAAAATATTTCAACAAAAAATAAAAATAAAATTATTGCTCATAGAAAACTTAATGCTGTGAAAATAAAAATCAAGTGAAAATGCAATATAAAATCCATCAACTGATAATACATTTTGCATATATATAAAATACAACTAATTCTAAGGAAAAATAGGAGAGAAAATACTCTGCATACAGCTGCCACAGACCCAATTTAATCAAGGTTTTTTTCATTTAATACATAGCATATCTGTTGGGGGAAAAAATGGGATACTCATAGAAAACTAAATTTTCTCTAAATCTGCATTAAAATGTTCAACACTACAATGAACAAATATATTATAATTTAAAATTCTTAAATACTCTAACAATTCATCCACATCAATCTTCCTAAAAAAATTTTAGACTTTAATCTGAAACAGCAACTAGTTGATGAATAATGACTGCCAGCATATATTTACAACCATACAATATACATAAAAAGGATCAAGTGTATTAATTATATTTTCTATGAAACATTGTCAATTGTAATTAAATATGAGGTATAATAAAAAAGTTTCCAGAATGGTCACAAGGAATTGCTATTGTACATGTGAGGCTGTTACGACATAGCGTTTTTGAGAGCAGAATTTCCTAATTCATTTCCCCATGTGACTTAGCTTCCTATCTTGATTCAGTGTCAAGTTAGACCCCATTATTTGAACTTGTGTCCAGTGCTCGCTGCAATTTTATGACCATGAGAAGATGCCTAATGTAAAAGAACAGTCTGTGTGTATCAATTTTTTTTTGTTTCAAATTAGAGAAGACTACTTCTGAGACTTACGAAATGTTGAAAAAAGGTTTCGATGATAAAAAATTGGGCAAAACACAAGCATCTAAGTGGTTTAAAAGTGGTGTGGTGTCAGTTGAAGAAGTTGATCATTCAGGACATCCTTCATTAACAAGCAATACTAATAAAAACATGGAACATGCATAGGAAATTGTAAAAAATGATAGATGTTCTACTATTCATGACACAGAAGCTCAAACATATTTCATTTTGAAATTGTCAGGAGAATTGAAAAAATGGGGACTGATTAGAATGCCACACCACACATACAACACCTTTTGTGTATGAACTCATGGTAAAAAAATGCAGTGGTTTCTACCACACACCCTTCTTCTTCCCCAATTTGAACCCTGGGATTTACTTTCATTTTCAAAATGACGCTCTGAGGAAAAATATTTGAGGACATTAGCTGTCATTCAGAGAAAATCGCAGAGGACCATTAAAGCATTTGAAAAATGCTTTTAAGAATGGTACAACAGCTAGGATCCATCTATCATCTCAAAAGGAGTGTACTTTGAGGGGGACAGGGTAGAATAGCAGATATATACTGTTTTTGTTGACTTATATGGCTATTCTGGAAACTTTTTAATCACACCTTGTATGGGTCTTATTAAATTATCACATTTCTGATATTTTGCTTTTAAAAACATTATGTACAAAATTGATTTCTGATAATTTCATACAAGCTACTATACAATTTTGAAAATGTACATATCTTTAACAGTTTGCTACAAAAATATATAGTATATTTTTATGGCAAATAATCTATTTAATTTTATTGTATAGATAGGAAATGTAACAGCTAAAATCTCATATTTAACTATTTTTTTTTTCAACTAACATAGAAACAAGTTATGAGCTTAGAGAAAGCATGAAAATGTAATATATTTTATATTAATTAATACATATTCAACACTAGAAAGGAAGCATTTGTGCAAGTCAATGCAAATAAAATACAATTTTAAATTAATTGAAAAATTGATAATCATTAATAACAATACATAAAAGAAAACCTTGTTAAGTAAAAAGGAATAACATCATTGCATTTCATTCTAGGTACCTAAGTATTACAGTATTCCCAAATATTACATAGCATTTCAAGTAATTTCAACAGATCTTTAAATATAATCAGTTTATCAAATCCGGCATACCAGAAAAAGCGGGTGGTATAAAAAATCATACAAAAAGATTGTTTTGCATATTTTCCCATTGAAATACAATGTAACAAACTCACCTCACTATTTTCTGGCATGCCGACTAATGCAGGGGAATACAGTATTAATAACATTTAGGATTTGCATTTCAAAAAGTTGAGTGTCTAATGGCAGTATATTTCATATAGAATATGATTCATATTATCTATCCCTTTTTGCAAAACATGGTGTTATTTTCTGTGTAATTCAATATTTAAATAAATACTAAAAAGCAAAATTTTGTAGGTTAGCAGAATATTTGACTTTACAATATTTAATACAGTAGAGCCAAATCTTAACTACAGACAGCATACTCTATATTCTATAGGTATTCCTGCAGAAAATGCTATTCCTGTTATAGAATTAACAACATTTTAAAGTCAAATACAGTAAAACTTCTCTAAAATCACCACCTGGCATTCAGACAGAAAATAGTCATTTAAAAAGGATGCATTATGAAAAGAAAACAAAGGAGTATATTACTTCAAAATTTTATTATATTCACTAAATAAAGTTTAATCACTTAAATTTAATTATCATCATATCTGGGAGGATGAGAATAAAAGTAATAAACAAGTAAACGTCTTATAGAAATAATGCTTATCCATAAAGTGGTATAGGTGCAACCATAGGCTCACCCTTTGCATTTAGTCTCAAATGGCTTCTGGGAGAGTAAAACCTGAGAGTCAAAAAGGGGGGACAATTCCATGGGAGGCAGAAACATTGTTGCCTTCTCAAATGCAATCTGCAACTTTATTCTTGGAAAGAATGGCATATGCGTCAATATGAGCTCATACAAAATGGGGAAGAAAAGAATGAATTCTTGCAACTCCAGCCTTTTCTGAAATGCAAAGTAAGAAAAAGCTTAACGCCTTGTTACTTAATAGAGTTTAACATACATTCTAGAAAAAAAAGGAGGTCATTAAGAGAGGCTTCACTGTAATTCTACTTTCCAATCATAGAAAGTTTTACAAATTTTGAAGTAGGTGTACACATATTTTTAATTTTTGAAACTTTTCAATGTACATACATCTTTAATCATTACAGAATAGGATAAGCCTCCATTCCAAATGAGAAAAAATATAGCACAACTTTATTTTGTGTCATAGTCAAGTGATACCATTTCTTTATTTTGTGTTGAACCAAATCTTGTTAAAAAAAACATATATAATTTGAGATGCTAAGTAAAATTAGTTAGTCACTTTAATACGTCTCAGATCTATGAAATGCTACCTGAATCAAGTTATAAGATTTTTCTTTATATATTGGCAGTAACTGTACCATTTCACAAAATGCAGAATAGTGAATATATAAGTAGATAGCTTTTAGACACCTCATTCACATATTTGTAAACACTGTAGGAAAAATAATGGAAGAGTTGCCACTCAGAATAGAACAAAATTAAAAAATGTTCAGATAAATTAAAAAAAAAATTCAGCCTATTAGTTACACGGAGTAGGCCCTCAATATATAGCTTTTATCAAGACAAGCAAATGCAATATCTTTGAGAAGTTTTACAGGATGAGATTATAAAAATTTTAAAATCCTGTGACATTTCCAGGTTTTAAACGTTTTAAAAGATTTTCCTGACACTTCCTTGATGTTTTGGATAATTTCTTAAAATTCTCTAACAGTTCCAAGTTTTATAGAATTCTTTAACTTTTTTAATAGAAGTAGACGTGTGAAAATTAGGTGTCTATAACTGTTTCAAGAGCAGTATGAGGCTCTTTAATCAGATCAGAAAAAATGTGTCTTACATAATAAAGATGTTTGTGTGTATTGTCTGTAGCGGAAAATCTATACACCATACAGCCATGAAATTTGAATTACAGATACTTCAGGACCCAAACGATGCACATTGGCCATATTTTTTTTTAGCTATTTTATGCTTTAGCATGATTTTAAGCACTTTTTACACAAATCAGTTCCTTGGTGATAAAAAATATTATCACAGAGTTTCCATCTTGAAACCATCAGAAATATTGAAGAATATTCTTTCCATCGATGTTTGATTATCCATAGGAGAAATGTATTTATTTTTTTTAAATATAATAAAATTTGCATTTTTTAGGCTATCTAATACTCATTTGCAGTATCCATAAAAGTTAGACCAGCCCAATACTATAATTTGTAAAAAGTTTCTAGTTTCTCTAGTTGTAAAATGTTTTCTAGCTGCTCTGGTTCTTGAGTTATTCCCAAGAAATGGCTGTCTTCCTATTGCTTGCCCAAGACAGACTTAAACAGTAAGATCCAAAATATACCCAAAAAATAAGGACATATAAAATTTAAAGTTGCAATGTGTAGTGGAACCTAGTTAGTTAGGGTCTTTAAGATTTAAAACACGACAAATATGGGAGTAATGAAAACAGCAGATAGACATGTTTATCGATTGACTGTTGTTGCTTGAGTATAAGGTGACTGTGCATTTTTTTTTCAGCTCTATTCCCAATGGAACATGTTCTGATGTGGCGAGCCACTTTGAGATATGTCTCTCCCGAACAATACAAGCAGGGAAAAGGAAACATACACTAAGTGGAGTAAAACATTTTTGACATTTCCTTTCATTTATTTGCACAGAAAACATTTCATACATTTATTTAGAATATTTAATTAAAATAAAAGTTACTTGGACATAAATTATTGGTCATAAATTATTGCACTGTCCACCTTGTCTAGCCTGATGCTTCTCGCCTGCCTGTGACATCATGCAATGTAGAGTTAGTTGACTTTTTCAAATTATAATAACATTTTCACAGATTGAAGATTCTCTTTTACACCAGCAAATGTATTTGAAATGTATTTGTTAGTAAACTGCCATCAATAAACAAACGAGAATAGTGAATGAAAATGTGTCAAGTGTTTTTGTAAGGTATTTTTTCATGTTCATAAATTGCAAGTTGTGTGTCAGTGAGAAGTTTTGTACGTAAGCTGTTTTGTTGTTTTCCTTAACAAAACCATATATAAACATGACTGGATGAACAGCAATTTTTAACTTATGATTAAACTATTTCAGTAAATTTTTTAACTTTTTAGCACTTAATTTTAAGTGCTTATTTTACCTTTTTAGTGCCCAATTTACTCTTTTTCATGCCTATTATTATAGTGTCTATATTGTTATTTTTAGTGGCTATAGATCTAATTATGAGTCTCATCATCAGATCAGAAACAGTGAATACTAATAAGAAAAAATACAGCTGCAAAAGTAGCAAACAATGAACAAAAAATCAAAGCAGAAACAACAAATGAGACATCAGCCACATAGATTGAAACCACAGTAATATGTGGCTTTCATTCTGCCAAAGCGGCTTCCATTCTCATCCACACATGTGCTGGATGAGGAAAAAAAGGCCAAATACTAATAGGAGATTTAAAATAAAACTGAAATAGAAGTATTAATAAGGATTGTAAAATCATTAAAATACAGACAAAAAGAAAAAAAAAAGAAAAAAAAGGAGAGAAATTAGGGGAAGGAAAAAATAACTCTTGTAAAGAAAAAATAGCAAAATATGGAAAATAGAATTTTTTTATTAGCATACACTGTTGTTTCTGACCTACTAAAGGGGGATGACAACACCTTTGAAACAATTGTAGTTATCTAATTTTTATGTCTGCTTCTATTAAGGAAGTACAAGGATTCTGCATTCTCACAAGCATCAGTTATGTTCATTGTAATTTCAGGTAGAGTGGCAACTCATATTGAGATTAATTAGTAATTTTAAATAAGCCGAATAAGAATAACAAATTTAAATTGCCAACAATAAATCAAACAGTAACCAACCAGTTGAAGCTATAAAAATTGAGCAAGCTAGGTTCTTGATACATCAACTACTAGATTAGAAAAAGAAATGACAACTACTTGAAAATTATTTTTCGTTAGTTATAAAATTTTAGAATGATGTATAAAATGTTACACCATTTAAGAAACACAGAGAAAGATGAGTAGGAAAACATTAAAAGTTAATTACACAAAAATATTGCAAATACATTTTAAACAGATACCAAAAAGCAGACTTTGGTTTGGTTATAGATATGGTAAACACTGCAGAATAATAAAAATAGTGAGGGTCATTTCATCGAAGATGATTTTAATGCACAGCAATTATAAGAAACAATAACAGGAACATTGCATATAAATTTAGAAAGACAATTATATAAACAACTACAAACTTAACAGATATCCAAAATTTATCTTCACAGAAAAATAACTCCATTTAAAACATTTTATGTTCAAAATGGTGTTTAAGCATTTTTATATCTTTAACAAATCAGAACTGAACTACAAAATATTTGGTATAATTTTCTATACACTACTATTAATAGTATAAAAATGAATGTTAAAAAGATCGCTTTGATTGGGATTTAAATTTTTACTATTAATTAAAAATTCAAGAGAACCTGATTATTTCACTTATTTCAAGAGAACCTGAAATCTTCAAAGAATGAGCTAGAATGTTTTATAAAATGATAGAAGATTGAAAGATTAAGTTTAAAACATGAATTCAAACATGGATGAAAAAACAAAAAATACTTTGAACAGTACAATGTTTGTCCTATTAAATGGTCGTATATCTGTCCCCAGCACTTATTTCTGCTAGCTGTACATGGAGATAGGTCATCTCCCTTTTTGCCAGAGACAAGTCTGTCGTCAATTTGACTTCTTTCTCTTTTAGTTTCTTGATTTCTCTTTGGCAAGCCTAGGGGGAAAAAATACTTGTGAATTTTTACCTTCTCAGATTGTAAAAAATGTATTGTTTTTTCAAATTTTTTTTTAATTCAGAGATTTTGTCCGAAAGCATGTTTTAAGATCTTGTAAACCCATTTTGGACGAATTCTATCCGTGTGTATGTATCTATAAGATGTAAATTCAATAACTTAGAGTATGCATGTCTTGAAATTTTATGCAAGGATACATTATGTAAAAAAACTGGAATAAGATATAAATTTTCGTAAGGCCAGATAAGGCAAAATTTTCATAACATTATTTCTTATGGAATGCAATAATTTCCAGAACAATGATGGTAGTACAGTCTATGTGGGAAAAGAAAAGTTTCAAATATACTATTGATGTAAATAGTATTAAAATAGTATACATAAACATAAATCAGCTGAATGCATGCAAATCCTTAGCATGGCAGATTTGTTGCCAACTTAAAAACATAATTTATTTTAAAAAGAATATTTTTGAAAAATTTTAAACGAATAATTTATGGATCAAAGTTCATAAAAAGATACACTTTCTGTATCCTGATACACACTATGATAAACTGGAGTTAAACAATATATAAAATATGAATGCATGAGAAAGTATGAGTACTATACATAAATTGAAATGTATATTATGATTTGGAAGGTTTCTTCCCAAAATCGAAAAAAATAATTAAAACAGAGAAAAAAGTAACTTCAGTTGACCGGACTGAGAAATGCTAGGGACAATTTGTACTCTCTTTTAACACCTCTTAATCTGGAATGAACTATGCCCTGTGGCAGAAAATTTTTCTGCTTTCTATAAGCCTCTTTAGCACCAAAATCTTTCAGGAATACGATATCTTTAATGATAAAAGTACTGTACAATAAATTTACAAATAATACAGTTAAAAAAGGAGCAGTAATACATTCAGCATTTTAAAGCATTTCAGATTTCCTTATTCGTTGATCTAGTTTGTAAACATTTTGAAAATACTTTATCCCACAGGGTATATGTTTTAACATTTTCTGCAACCCTATTCATTTTTTCGGGTATTTGATGTGCTATAATGCAGCAGCGGTGTTAAAATCATTTTGTAAGGGGTCGTTCTTCTGTGACAATATCGCCATGTTTTTGCTATGGGGGAACTATGATGCTCATTTTTTAAGGTCACTTATTTGAAATTTATAAATTATTATCAAAACTGGCTCTGCAAAGTATAATAAATCCTTTTACAAAGTATAATACAATTAGGTTAAGGCAAGTTAGGTAAAAGGCAAATAAAATAATATGTGTGGTACACATTAAAAACTCTTAAATGTTTAAACATTTATTACTGACCACATTTTCAAAATGCATATACTGAAATAAAAGTATATAAATTTTTATTCTGAAATATTAACATTACACAAAATCTTTTTTTTTAAAATTTTTTTTAATTTTTTACAGTGGTAACTTAAATAACTAAAAGCAGCAACTCGAAGCCATAACAATGTTTTCTTAATTGCTGCAGTTTTAACTCAATAAGGAACCTGGAAACATATGCCAGAGTTATAAAGTTTAATGTGACCAATCAGACTATAATCACATAACATGCATCCTTTCATGAAGTTGCAATTCCACAAATAAAAAATTGTCCTATCACAACTGGACAGACAAATTAAATTTCTTTCACAGAAATTAAAACATCAAGTTCGTGTTGTTTAACCCATTAACAGTTAAGTTTTTTGTCACCATTTGAATTTTTAATTTAAATTTCAACTTATATTTATATATACTTAAAATAATGACTTACCAAATTATGCTTTAATAAATCTAACTTGTCACTTTTTAATTTATTAACTTCCAGCTTCAGGGCTTCTAATTGTTTGACTACTGCTAAAATTAAAATGCATACAATAAACTATAGATAAAATACATGATGACAAATAATCAAATGACATAAAAAATGATGATAAATAAACTACATTAGATGTAGTTTGATCGATACAACATGAAATTATGCAGGCATAGAAGTCACTCAGTGTGAAAGCCCCAGGCCGTCCGGCTCGTCCAGAGGACTTGGAGCAACAAAATGGAAAGTCACTCAGTGTGAAGTACTTTAACCGCTACTATTTACAAATACAAAAGTCTTATGGATGTTATAAGACCAACGATAGCTGATTTTAGACTTTTTTAATAAGTGTAGATCTATTTGACTTAGTAAAAGTCCAGAAACACATTTCAAATCAGCTCTGAAACCTGACTCAATACCTTAAATTAGATCAATAGATCAGGAACATAGATACACACATCTCTAAAAGTTAGAATTTAAAAATTCTACTTCTTCTCCACTGACAACTATACTGTCAAAATTAAAACTTGAGAATATCTCAAACTTTGCCAAATTTTGTTTTGTAGAATACTAGGTGCTCTAAAAAAATAATAAAATTTCATTTCAATAGTTCATCCAAAAATTTAACAAATTTCTCTAGGAGAATATAGTAAAATGTTTCCTATTTAGAAGATTTTATTTTTTTTTTAATTTTGAACTTAAATTGTCTGTGCAGCAATTATGCTCTTCTATGACGCATTTTTATAGGGCTTTCTGATTAAAGACTTGAAATTAATACATCAGGTTAATTGTTAATATTATGTTGCTACACATGGCTTTATTGGAAATCAATCCATTACATAACTGGCATCTCACAATGTTACAAAGGTCAATAACATAATATGCATGGAAAAAACATGTGAATTTTCAAAAATTCGAATAAAGAGGTGCTACACAAAAACCTTTGAAATATAGATTGATTTCATACAACACTTATCAGCAAAATATTTAAGTTTGGTAATACAATAGTGGTCGGCAAAAAATAAATGTTTCGATTTTTTATGTTTTTTTAATTTCTTGAATCCTAATCTAACAGCTGATTTGTTTTATCACCCACAGGTTTTTACACAAATATATTTTACCAAATATTTATTCACATTATAAAAACTAAAATTGATACCATAAAATTATTTACATCATAAAAAGTTAAAGGTGACACCATAAAATATTAATACAGTACCTGACTTCTTATCCGGCGTCCCAATATCAGGACTCTCCCAAAACCGGAATGTGGCAAAATAATGCCAAATTCTGCACCAACACTCAATTATTCGCCAAAAATTGCACCAAATAGCGGTTTTTTATTTAAAATCCCGTCAAATGATTTTTTGCTTTAATTAGCAATATTAATATTATAAAATAATGCATTGAAATCTACATTTTTCTCACTTCAACTATTTGCGATCCTGACATAAATAAAGGTCTGGCTGAATCCACAACTTACCACACCGGAAATGCTGCTAAAAATATTTCCAGAAGAAGAGGAAAATTACAAGTATCATGGAGGTAAAAGTGAACTCTACCTCCATGGTGGATATATTTGTTCCATGTCAGATAAACATACTTTCGACGAATGACAAAACAGTTTGTTTGTGAAACGATATAAAAAATTTATATTTTTAGAAGAAAAAAACATATTTTCTTTTTTAGAATGGGTGCGCATTCGTTTGATGCCTCGATGACTTCGTAGTGGTAAAGTGACATCATAACGTTTTTCACTGCAAAGTGACTGGGGCTTTTGGGAAAAGCTACGGAATCTAAAGAAATTTGCAGAGATTTTTAATTTTTTTTTCTCGTGTATTAGTAAGTTTATAATTTTCAATTTATGGATTCCATTTTCACATATTTTTGAAATTCTTAACATAAAAATTAACTTTTGGCATTTCCAGTTAACCGTTTTATTAACTGTATGCCGTTTAGAAAACTATTTTACTGTTTTAGAAAAAAAGTGTTCCGAATTAAGGAAAAACCCTTATCCAGAATGCCTGAAGTCCCAAGCATTCTGGATAATAGATCCTGTACTGTACTGACACTAATAAATCCCAATCTATCAACACAATTCCAATTCTGATATTTTTCTAGAAGGTTTTATTGTTGAAGGTGTGAATCTAGTAGCTGGGATTTAGTTTTTTGAAGGTTTAAATCCTGAACCAAATCATTCAATTCTGTCTGGGTGATTAAATGTGGCTTTGTTGCAGGACTAACTACTCCAGGGTTCCACTAAATTGGGAATAATTTCTAGAAATAATTTTTCAGTCTTCAATTTTGATATCAAGATCAGATTGTATTTTGAAGGTGGTATTGATGCAGACAACATGTCATCATGAGAAACAAGTTTCAATACAGATGCCATGTTAGGGCACTGTATTTCTTTTTCCCAGTAAAGCTTATGAATAAAACAAATTCACAACAATGTCATTTTCTCAAAAAGCCCTTATATTAAAATAGTTCCCGATACAAAAACATTTGAATGAGATTCAAATTCTGCATCTTCAAATCTTAAAGTGCACCCATTTCTTTATGGAGGATTTCTTTGTCAACCAGCAATTAGACTGTTCAATTTAATTATTAAATATATCCTGTCAGTTACAAGAACAGCTCATTAAATTAAAAAAGTATGATAAAATAAAAACCTCATATGCAAAAAAATGAAATGAAATTATAATCCAATAAGCAATAAGTAATCAAAAATTGTGCATCTGCAAAAGATTGAGCTAACAAAAAGTGAGGAAAAAGTCATGGAAAAAAAAAAAATGAAAAAAGGTAATTTTGTGAAAGATTCAAATTCCTTGTTTACACAAATTAGAATAAAAGATTATAAGCTGATCTTACCCTCTGTATCCACACACTGAGAGCACATAGCAACATTAGAATTAGTTTCACTACTGCTGTTAAATGTTGACTCTGTTGCTAAGTCTAAATTGCCATTCTGCACTTGTTCCAGCTCTAGGCTATTGACACTTGAAGAATCCGATTCAGAGGGCCGAGGTTTGAAGTGAGGAGGTGGAGGTGTGTCAGGACTTGATATAGGAGTTCCGGGACTACTATTGGTCCTGACCCAGAGGGGTGTACCACCAGAGTTCAATGAGTCTAAACTCCTATTTCGGAATTCCCTACTAAGAAAAATTCCAGTTACCTACTTTACTCCCAAGATAAATATATTGAACACATATTTTAATATATAAATTATACTGTTAAGCTTCATATGGCATATTTTACATATTGAAACACATTGCTACATCTAAAATAATTTCCAAAACAAAAGCTGTATATTTTAGATCTAAAGTTAATATTTTATCAAATAAGGCTTATAATATAAGCTAAAAATATATATTTTTTCTTTCTGTTCACTTATATGGCAGTCAAATGTAAGTAGCCTGTGTTTATGGAATTCAATATTTTCAAGCTATCTTAAATGTCTTACATTCAAATTTAAAAGATCAACTTTACAACTGTTTTCCCAACTAGAAAACACCAATTGACTCTTCACTCTTTCATTCTCTATGTATATGTTCATTTAAGACAAATTCAAT
This sequence comes from Amaurobius ferox, assembly GCA_951213105.1. Classification (NCBI taxonomy): domain Eukaryota; kingdom Metazoa; phylum Arthropoda; class Arachnida; order Araneae; family Amaurobiidae; genus Amaurobius; species Amaurobius ferox. The sequence goes on from OX578143.1 coordinate 20,664,118, forward strand.
TGTTGTCGCATAACAATTATTGTGTCAAAACTTTGACTGATTTAATAAATAATACAGTTGTCTGAGGTCTACACATATTGGATACATTAATATTACAATTATCTTAAGTGTACCTAGAAGTCTAATGTTTAAAGAACAAGTAATTCACTTATAAATTTACTAATTAACTTACGTTCTGGCTGAATTTGGTGATGAAATTTTCAATAATGTTTCTTTTGGTACTTTGGAAATCTAAAAAAAAGGGTAGAAAATTTTAATAATAAAACTTCCATATAAATAATATGAAATTAATAGTCAAGAAATGAGTTTCTACATAAGGAAGGCCATATTTATATGAGATTTATATAGAAAGCAAAACATATAATACAGTAAATATAGAATATGACTTTACACACAAACATTAAATAATTCACAAAATTCTGTGCAAATAAAATGTAAAAAGAAGACAATTTTGAAAACATGTTAAGTCTTTCTCTTTCAGTGCAAGAAAGCAAAGAGCTACAGGCTAAATTAGTTGGCATATAGCTAATGGCTTGCATGCAATGAAGAAAATCATAATGTGTTTTCAAAAAGATCATATGCTTTTCCACATGCTATTTGTGCAGCATTTTATGCTGTGATCTATTCATTTAAATGACACAGTAAATGCATCACAGCTAGGAAATTAAGTTCAAACTTGCAACCTGTGTAGCTGTAAATCTTACTATTTAGTGTTCCCATTGCTAAATTCTAACTAATATGCAAACATTGACAAGAAAAGTAATTCTGTAACAAAATCAAAAACATCTTCATTAGCATTTTTTTAAATAAACATAAGTCCAAGCAGTGTTCGTAAAAACTATAAAATTTTTATAATGAATCCCAAAATTTGGAGTTTGAGAGTTTGTTTTTGTTTTTGTTTGCACTACTCGACCTTCTCATATATTCACATACCAAATTATCTCAGCATACTTATGGCATGATTCAAATAGTACTTAATAGAAGTCTTTAAGCCTTCTTTTGCAAGTTTTCTTTTTATATATTGGCAACAAACCAGCCACGACATTAAAATAAATGCAAATAAGCTAAGTCGTGTTAATATACTATCATCAGTAGCGTCACGAGCATTTATAAAGCCCCAAGAGATTTTCTATGAAAGGTCATATCTAAACAACAAATGCAGTAAAACATTACTAATGCAAAAACTCTATTATTTGGCAGTTTATTTATGCAACTTTTATTAGCATTTAGAAGTTCAAAAATATATACAATTTCATGGTGTAAATCTTTTTACTTTAGGTTCTAGCATAGAATTTTTCAAAAAGAAGCAGAGATGGTGAGACTAGGAACAGTAATTGTTGTTCGGTATGCAAAAACAATAAGATCTAGGTTTAACCCATAACAAAATAAATTTTGTTATAGGTGAGTTGTGGCAAATTAATTGGAATTTGTGGCAAAATCTATATAATGCAACCCTATAGTAGGGAAATTCTTTGGGAATATCTTTAAAACTATGTAGAATTTCCTAATGTATAAAGAAGAAATTAATACTGATTTGGCAAAGACGAGGCTATTTAAACTCTATGGGACCCTGAAATTATAAAATACTAAAACGGGAAGAGACCAAGTGATGAAAAATGCTATTGAGTCCGCATTAACATTACTAAATTACATTGAAAAAGTACAATGTTTATAACATCAAAATTTCAATAACAACATGTTGAACTAAATATCGATCAAATTGTCCTAGTCAAAGTGTTGTGTATGTAGATAGGTGAAAACTGATACACAAATGACTAAAGTTGAAATACACAATTTCAGGAAAACAACTGGAGGAGCTACTATGAACTAATGAACCTGAAAAATCAATTCAAAAGAGATCTAATAAAAGTAATAGACTATTTTGTGACACTCTGCAAATACAAGGCTTTAACCAATTCAGATTATTTGGTCCTCAGAGAAACTCCTTACTATTTTAATACTTTTTAAATATATAATAATTTCCAAACTGTAAGACTAAACTACTACTCATACAATTGGGAATGATAATTGTTTAATCACAGATAATGCTATCAAAATTCTAAATTTAAAATAATATCTTATTCATATCCTGTAAATTATATTAGTTTATTATTTTACCAAACTGGTAGTGATGGAATAGTGTGCAATAAAATAATTATAATTAGTCAAGTAGATAAGAGTCACAGGATTTTAAAAAAAAAAATTAGATTTTTTCCAAAAAATATATATGAAGATATAAACTTTTCTGAACATTTTAAAATATTTCGCATGAAAAAATTCTGTTAATAACTGAAATTATAGCCCAAAATGTCTTAGATCATATATGGAAAAATGCATTGAGAAATAACTTTTTCGTTGCATTTCGTTCAACTGAAGTCGTTTTTCTCAGAATGTGATTTTTTTTTTACCTTGCATGCAAAGTAACTCTGAAATTTCTTAATATTTTTTTATGAAATTTTCAGAATATATAATGTATGTTAGTCTCTATAAAGCGAACCTAAATTTTCTAATTACAAATATATTTTTTTAGCATATAATGCTGTCAAAATTTTGAAACTTTGGTAAAAGTTAAGTGTGCAACATTGTATAAAATAGAAACATGCTTTAAATACATATTAATTTAAGTTCACAATAAGCAATTGCTCTTCAAGTATAGTTAGATACCAAAAATTGGTTTTTGATGTAACATTTTCTGAGTAATGTTGCGTGCAAGTTGTTATACCAATGTATTGTTCGATAAATAGTTCATTTCTTCCAACTCTATAAAAATATTTCTTTATATTATGTTTAAAAAAATTTATACATTAAAAGAAAACATGCATTTGTCACTAGAAATTAAAAGTATGTTTCTAAAGTGTACACTTTATAAAATATACAATGTTCAATATGATGAATTTTTTTCACTTATCAACATTTTGAGAGTTCCATGACCCCTTTAGCAATAATACCAAGGTGATTGTGATACTGTTAAAATTCCCAGAAAGGTACACAACAGAAAATTTCAGTCCTCAAAATGAAATAACATTAATTTGCAAATATATATATCTAACAATATATATATGTAAATTTGACATGAAATGTGACAAATAATCCTAAATAACTACATATGGAATAATTACAGTATGCAATGAACAGTAAAAAATTCTGCTATATTTTCAAATTTTTTCTGCCCAAATTTCCAGATGCATAGAAACTAAAATTTTCAGAAATTTCCACACCATAATGACTCTTGAGAACATGAAATATATCAGGCAGATCTTTTTTTAGCTCATTGTACATACAATCAAAGTTCAAATATAAAAATAAAATTTACAGTAAACCTAAAAGTAAGCTACAAGAACAAACACCCATTTAACTGTAATAGGCTTCAAAGACAAAGTATATTATGATTGTAAATGCAGCAATGAAAGAGCTAGATTTGCACCACTCTTTTACTATCTACAATTTTAGCTACTGATTTGGTGTACCAAGCTGTGCACCAAATTTCAAATCTTTAAAATGTATGTTTAAAATGCCATCGAAGAAGTTAAAACAAACACAGATAGACAGACAACCATCGATCATGACGAATTCAATAAAAGATTTAAAAAATAGATTGCAATAGAATCATTACATTAGTTTCTTCAGATCATAGCATATGCATTTTTATTACTTTCTCATACTACTGTATAGAGAAAGTATTCTTTTCCAGAATATTTTTGATTTCAATGGATAAACATGTTTTAAGACTTCCTGAACCCATTTCAACTCTTTTATAACTATGTAGGTCATCAGACAAAGCAACCTGTTTTGCTGAACATGCACTGCCACTGCCGGAGGATGCATTTTCCTATCAAAATGTTTTAAAGCAGTAATCGCCCCATATTGCTGGAGCCGAGCAAATCAAGGTATTTGGCAGGGTTTGTCAAGAAACAGTGACCAAGGGGGCAGTAGCCCCTAGTATAGATACTTTACATTTTTATTTCCCTTTAGTAAGATATAAACTTTGTTTAATTATAACTTTCAACAGTTTGAACTTTATGTACTGGTGAGCTACACTTTTGTGAATTGGTACTAAATTTGGCCTAGGGGCATGAATATCTCATGATTCCTAAATACAAAGACTCAAAATCAGAAGATATACAATTGTTAGCACAACTTACGTTTTGCGAAACTTCACCAGCCACTATCGACGATAGACTGCTATTACTTGTACTGGAGGATGAGCGTGTTTTCATTACAGAGTTGGCTAAATTTGTTTCAACAGAATGACTGCGTACTCGACTAGTTATAGCTTTTCGCACAGAGTCCAAGAAGCGATTGCTGTTGCCATTAATCTCTGTTTTACCACTGTCTCCAACAATACTACAAAAATCTTGGGTTTTCAATCTCACTTCATCGAATAATGACTGTAGAAGAGACATGCGTGTGCGCTTCTAAATTAAAGAAGAAAAAAATAGAATTGTAAATTTCAATAAAATTTATTAAACTATTAATTGCAAAAGATAATACGATATTATACACATAACAAGCATGTCTGCATACTGTACACTATAGAAATGCACTATATGGATTGGAATAGAGGACATATATCTTCTACATATCTTCCTTTATCAGAAAACTAAAAATATCTTTCATTAAACAGAAGAACATAAAAAGTAAATTGAGAAATTTGAGATTATTTTTAAATTATCTTAGTGAAATGACAAAAACATATTAAAGCAAATTACAGTCAAACATTATAATGAGATGCTTTGGACCTAAAACCATGATTACAAAAAAATGAGTTCGACTATATTAAAATAAAAAATTAATTAGAAATTTAAACTGAAAAAGCAAATTATTACTATACAATATTATACTTACTTTAAATGAATATAGGTGAAACTTACTTCAAGTTTTGAAAACTTTTCAGCTTTGTAACAAGCTATCTCAGCATTAATTAGTTTTGTTAGAAGAAATTCTCGAAATTCTTCGCTCTTTGGGAAAACAGCAGGATTTGGTAAATTAGGACCAAACACAGGAACACCTTCACGGGCTGCAACTGACACATTATACCTGAAATTTTATTACAAAAGATAGTTAAATTAAAGCTCTAGATATGAAATTAAATACAGTCAAAACTGCATAAGTACACATTACATAATTGCACATATCACAAAAGTGCATAAAATATCAAATCCTCAAATTTTTATCCTATTCTTTTAATACCAACTTAACTGCATAAATGCACATATTTTTTTAGGCAAACTGGTGTTTTGGAACTTCAACCAGATAAGTGCACAGAAAAAGAAGTCCAATAATGCAATTAGAGATAAGAGGAATTTTATGATTTTGTTAAAGCGGGTGAAGATTTGGATTGCTAGGTGAACTCACCAATGAAAAATTCTCCATGAAGTTATAAATGCTAAACAGAATTTAGATTCTGTGGATGAAGAATCTAGAAAAGAAGTTGAGGTGAAAAATATTCCTATGCGTAAAGGAACTTTATATGCTTCATTTGTCCACATTCTATGAAATGTGTACATTGGTAATTCCAGAATGAATGCACATATCCCAATGAAACTTTTCGGTTGAATACATTACATACCAAGCTTTAATTAGATAGCATTTTTTCAAATTTATATGATTAAAACACATAATTTTCAAATTTAAAATTTTTGTAGCATTATTCCATATCAAGAAAATAATTATAATGCATAGAGCATTGTTGATAGTATAATCTATGAGTAAATGACTACACTATGAATGTAAACAAAGATACTAAAGCAGCATGTATTAACAAAAAGCAGCCAAATACACCATATTCATCAGTGTTGAAGACCCAGACCACACGACTGACCCGAAGGCTTACAGTAGCTATTTGTGTGGCCGGGAAAAATATTCATCAGTGTTGTTGTTGTTGAGACAAAGACCGTCCGACCTACCAGAAAGGTGTAAGGCAACTGTTTGGACGGCCGGAAAGTGCCACCCAATTTAGACCGGAACCCAGTGGGGGAGGCATCCACAGGAACCGTACCCTCCTTCCCCTACCACCAACCTCTCGGAAGGACTTACGAACCCACATGTTTAACGTGATCGTACTCCGCGTGAACACGGCGGCAGTTTTGGCAGTGGCTGGAATCGAACCCGGGCCTACCGAGTGCAACTTCATCAGTGTGAAAGACCTGATTCAATCTTGGGGGGGGGGGGGGGGGGGGGGGGGGGGGGAAATGTTTTAATGTTAAAAATTGTTTTTGAGTGCAACTCCAGCGCGCTAGCCAATGGGCTACCGCGCCCAATATTCATCAGTGTGAAAGACCTGATTCAATCTTGAAAAAAAAAAAAATTGTTTTAATTCCAATACTTAATGACACCAGTAAGCTTAATTAACATAGAAGTTGAATGAATTGGAAAAGTTGAGTGGGGACTTCCACTATGGAAATTACACTGAATTTGTAATGGACATATTTTTAAAAGAAACAAAAATGTGAAAATGTTTTAATGGTGATGGGGAAATGTTTTAATGTTGGAAATGATGGGGAAATGTTTTAATGTTAAAAATTGTTTTTGAGTGCAACTCCAGCACGCTAGCCAATGGGCTACCGCGCCCAATATTCATCAGTGTGAAAGACCTGATTCAATCTTGAAAAAAAAAAAAATTGTTTTAATTCCAATACTTAATGACACCAGTAAGCTTAATTAACATAGAAGTTGAATGAATTGGAAAAGTTGAGTGGGGACTTCCACTATGGAAATTACACTGAATTTGTAATGGACATATTTTTAAAAGAAACAAAAATGTGAAAAAACTAAATATATCTTAAGAACAGTTAATCCTAGAGTTATGGTATTGGTCTTATTATTTTCTTCGTTAAATATTACATAAAAAATACACATTGAATTGATACATTTGAGCATCTGTGGTTTTTATTTTAGAATGTGATGAATTTTGAAGGCCATTTCACAGAAAAAAGCAGGTTCTTTTTTTTCTTAATTGTATCAAAATTTAACCAGTACCAGTGTAACTCACACGTAACTTACCAAATTTTGGGAAATTTGGTTAATTATTTTCGAGCTTGAGTGGATAAATACATTGCACAGACAGACACACATACACATAGATACCATGTTAAAAATAGATTTTTAGGGTTCTAGAGTGCTCAAGATAAGTAGATCTGTTAGTTGCAATTATTGACACGATTCCAATACTCTTCCTATACGTAATGTATATTCATGTAAATGCATATTCATGTAATTCAGGGAAAGTAAAAATTATTTCATGGAGATTAAAAAATTACCTAACGTTTGGTGTGAGAGGCTCCACAGCTTGGACGACAATATAGGAGTGTAGAAAATGTGAGGCAATCATGGAGGGAAGGAAAGGTGTATTAGAATCTTGAAACACTATAGCAACAATGTCATTCCCTATGTGTCGCTTTCTTTGGAGCTAAATCCCAAATAGAAAAGTGGATTAATCAAGGCTTGCATAGTGTAACACAAGGTTACCACGTTTTTCATAAAATTAAATAAGTGGGTTAGCAGTAGAAGTCTGAATGAGCTGAAATTGCAGACTTTTGTTTGGTCTGTCAGTACGAGTGTTCAAATCCAGCTCGAACCCGAATACATTTCTAACTGTATACAACCTAAATACATTTCTAATTTCTAATTGTAAAACCTGAGCTTAGCCCGAAGACCCTTGAATCTCACCCCTATCTGGCTAGAAAAGTTATTTATCTAAATATATCAGAAACATAAATTTGTACAATTTTTACACTCAGAAATAACATAAAAGAAAAAAAAAACATTTACCTTAAGTTAACTGAAATCAACAAACTAATTTCATGTGCTCTATTAAATTTTGTTAAAAAATTTTCAAACATTGAATAATTCTGGTCTGATCGGAAACCGTCTTAAAAGTAATATGGCCTGGTCCAGTAGCCCACGGATGATCAGACCTAAGTGTGGGCTTAAGCACATGGACCAGACCCAAGCTTGTTCAGACCTCTGTTGACAGTAGGTACATTGCTGTACTCATGACTTCCTTCACACATAAATTGCAGCCTTTCTTTTTCAAAAAGTGCCATAAATGTAGCCACTAATTGTGCATGCACAGTTGAATACATACTACAAAAATCTAATTTTGGTTTTGAAATACTCATATCAAATTATTTTAATATATTTAAAATTTGCCAGAAATTAAATCTAAACTTTATATTGGATTGCAAACATATTGTGCAAGTTTTAAATAAGCAAGTATTTCCAAATATGTGACTATCTCTGAATCAAATTTAGCTACAACTAGTTGAGTAGTAAAGGATATTGCTAGAGGTCACAAAATGTATATGCTTATACTGTGCATGAATTTATTACCAAATTTATATTTTAAAAATTCCAGATTTGTATTCACATTCTTGTTCTATTTCATTTTGTTTAATCAGTATGGTTTAACGTTAACAATATTCGACATATTTGCTTTAGCCGCTATTCAGATGAGTTGCATGGAAAAACAGCTATATGGCTGCTCTGCTAAGTTATTACGAAGCATACTGTTATAAAACAAACAAGAAATGGAAATAGGTGACAGTTATGTGACAACTGGTTAAGCCTTTCGCGACGGTTGGCATGCCCGCGTGCCGGCTGCGAACTTGCATTCAAGGACAGACGGCACGCACTCGTGATGGAGAGAACTTTACCCTAAACGGCGAGTGGCACATATCGGTGTTTCTAAGTGAAACGTATTCATTTGAATTTATTTGTCTACTAGATGGAGTTAAATGCCCGTGGAAGCAACTTAAATGTATTTTGCAGATGCTTGACATTGGCACAAGGAGAATCTAATGAATTATTTCTCCATTTGGAATGGTGAAACATGGCTTTGTAAAGTAAACAGACAGAGCATTTCTCGCAGGATCAACAATTTTATAATTGAGTTCCGGGTCTCCTTTTGATTTTAGCTTTTAATGATTTCGTTGGTGAATTACAGGAAAATAAGAGAGTATATTTTTTTTTGGGGGGGGGGGGGGGGGGGGCGTAAAGGAATGTGCGACAGTGAAATGATAAGGTTATTTCGGATAAAAGTATGGCTGGTTTGAGAAGTTTCCTTTCTGTGGAAGAATATACGCGTATGGTAAACGAACCAAACAGTAATGAAAGCAATGCAGATAGTAAAGATTCGTGGAAGTGTTATTTCTGATGATGAATATGAAAATGCAATTGATTCTTTAGATTCTGAGCGTACTATTATTACAACGCCGCCAGCTTCAGTTGCTGTTTTTTCGAATGATGTTTAGACATGTGATTTGAAATATCTGAATTGTTTGGAGTCTTTGAACATACCTGGAATAAATCACAATATCATGCCGCCTAATTTAGATAAGGAACTTGATTTTTTAGCATATTTTTTGATGATGAACTAGTAGAATTTATCATAAAAGCAACTAATGAGTTTGTAAAGAAAAAATGGGAGAAAAATCTCCTCTCTCCTTCCACATTGAAGACGCCACCTGTTTCAAATGTATTTACACCTGTGACAGGAAACGAATTTCGTGTGTTTCTTGCACTAGTAGTTTTGATGAGCATTGTCAGAAAACCAAATCAAAAATTGTATTTTTCTAAGAATCCAATTATCAGTACTCCTTTTTTCAATTCAGTTATGAGTCGCGATCGATTTATAGGAATATTATGTTACCTTCATTTTACTCTTGATAGTAATGCTCAAAAACTAGATAAATTGAAACCCGTGTTAGATGCATTAGTTTCAAAATTTAAATCTATATACACTCCTAGAAGAAATGTGTTCATTGATGAATCTTTGTTCTCATGGAAAGGAAGGCTGGGATTTCGTCAATATATCCCCTCGAAAAGGTCCAGATATGGAATAAAAATATATAAATTGTCAGAATCGGAATCAGGCTATATATGGAATTTCCTTCTATATACTGGAAAGGACACGGAATTATCAAGCTCTGATGGTGGGTATGGAGAATGTGTTGTGAAAACACTTCTAAGTGAACTTTTAGGAAAAGGATATACTTTGTATTTGGATAAATTTTTTACCTTTCCTGTACTCGCAAAGTATTTGTTGTCTAAGAATAAGCATATATGTGGTACAGTTTTAAAAAATCGGAAGGACATGCCAAAGAATTGCCAATGCCATCTGTACCTAAAACATATATACACTAAAATTTTTAATATTTTGATAAAAGAAAATTTGTATGAAAAATATACATCAAATAGAAAATAAGTATTTCCTTTCTTCCTGAAAAAAGTAGAATGCTGTGTTGAACGGGTGATTTTTAGTGAATTTTTTTCGAGAGTTAGGCTTACCGCAAAAAATTAGCCGTCTTTTGGGAACAGTTCGGAAACGAAGCGCTCCGTCCTTTGGGCCACGGCAGTTTCAGAATACCGCCGTCCCGAAAGGGTTAATGTAATAAAATGCAATGATTAGGCTTGGAAAGTATTTTGTATGAAATTAATACTACAGTCAATCCATGTAAAATTTACATATTAAGCAGTATCATAAACAAAATTATACTTTCAATAGAAATGCACAAGCATGACTCAAATTATGTTTCATCCCAAAAAGTTTGCCACAACAGTATTCAAGTTAACATTTTCAAAAAGAGATGATCACCTTTTTATTAAGACAATCCATATATTAAAAACGCAAAAATAAATAAAACATCGTCAAGTACAGCACTTAAACGATAAAAGATATTGACTGATTTTGGAGGGAAAAACCTATTTCAGGATGATAAGATAAAGCAACCACCTCAAGAAAAGTTTCACTTATTTTCTGTGATTGAGATAGGTGCTTTTCTTTACGATACTGAAAAAAGAGGTGTTTGCCTCTGAAACCAGTTGATACTTTATATAACAATTAAGTACAATCTATATATTTGTCAAAAACCACTGAAATGTATGAGAAGACTGAACTTTGCGTTCATTATGAACAGTATATATGAGTAATTAAAAAATCACATGTCATTATTCCACCAAACTCAGGTAAATGGAGAGGAATAGTAAAATAAATAAGAGGACCTCTATATGCTGTGTAGAACCAGTAGAACTGATTCTGTATACTTGTTTATTATATCAATGTTGGTATGAGTTGAAGCGAATTATTTCATTTCTCTTTTTGTTTTAATTTATTTTTTACATTGTTGAATGTCTTTATGTTTTGATATTAAATATAAGTTTTATTGTACTTGTTTTAGTCAATATGTGTTTATGAGTTTAATGATTATATAGTACACATCATACCAGAGCATGATAAAAGTGTAATGATATGTCGAAGCGTGATGAATAGACTTTGGTTAGATCAGCAGTTGATTCTGAAATAGTAAATTAAGATTCAACTTGAGGAACGGGGAATAAAACTTCAGGGTTGGTTTCTCTCTAGCTTAAAATATGTGGTAGTCACTAGCCATCTGGCTAATAAACATTTGATTAGGAGCCATTGTGCCTATTAACTTATATGCATTTACCAGATAGTACTAGCAAACCCGCAGCATTATGAATCCTAATAATCCAATTAAATCTTTAGAATTAAACAATTGCATATTTATAAAGTTTGCTCATTCTCTTTAGTATGTGTTGAAGTCACAGAGGCTGACCCAAGGGTTTACAGCAGCCATTTGAGCGGCCAGAATCTTTAGTATGTGTAACATTTACAAATTATATTGTAGTGTTTAAAAATCTAAGTGTGTTAGAATTTTTTCCTCATTAAAAGTGGCCAATGATGCACCAGTATTGTCTTGAAAAAGTGAAATTTAGTAGTCAGTGGCTAATAAACTACAGATTTATAATTTAAGCTATACTAGATTCCAAAGAGATGCTCTCCCAACAGCTCTAACTACCTTCTTATTCTCCAAGTGATGAAGATATAATTTGAAATCAAAGAACTGAAATATATTTCTAAGAGAGATGGTCGGCTGCAAGCAATAAAAATGGGAACAGATAGCCTATAATCAAAGCAAAATCAAAACAGTCAATGAAAAAAAGTTTCCATAAACTTGATCTCACTGACAGGTTTTCAGCATTGATTGTTTCAAGAATTTGATTTTATGATCATCAATATAAAATTCTTGGAACACAACTGTTTCCTGAATAATAATATAGGCAGTACTTTTTAACTTGAGAGCTATTATGAAACAAAGTCACTAGTATAGTGAAACAGTCTTTGCCATTCTTATGTGTTGTAGAATTTGCTATGACAGGAAGTATAAGAGCAGCCAAATATTTATCTGTTCTGACAGTCAGGCTGCTCTCATGGCTCTTGGGAAGTTGACTATGACTTCTTCCCTTGTATGGGAGTGCTATAATGCACTCTGTGAAATTGCTAGCAATAACAAAGTCATTCTTTACTGGGTGCCTGGACATTCGGGCATTCCAGGTAATGAGTTGGCTGATGAATTAGCTAGAAAAGGCTCAAGTACTCCTTTTGTTGGCCCTGAGCCGGCCTTGGGTATCCCCAATGACCTTGCTAGAAGAATTGTTTATGACATCTTCAGGAAGCTTCAATGTAAGAATTGGCGTAATACTAAGGGAGGCAAGCGAAAATTCTCAACTGCAATTGCCCTAGTACATGTCAAAAGGAACTTTTCAAGCTCAGCAGAACTGGCATCAGGAGGGCTGTTGGGCTCCTTACTGGGCACTGCATCCTCAAGAGACACCTTAACATCATGGGCGTCACCAAAGATTCGCTTTGCAGGGGCTGCAAATACAGCGAAGAAACTGCCACTCACATTCTTTGTGAATGTGAGGTTTACTCTGCTCACAGATTCGAACACATTGGTCGACATGTGATTGAACCCTAGGAGCTGAATGACATTCCTGTCAAGTGCTTGCTTATCTTCGCATCAGCTACTGGTCTCTTTTCATAGGGATCTATTCTGTCTGGGGTAGTACAATAGACCTCTGGTCGATGTGCTGGGCTCTTCTTGAGCCACCCATCTCTCATTTCATTTCATTTCATAGTGAAACAAGATTATACCCCGGCAATTTAGAATAAGTGAAAGAGCCAAATTTTCAATCTGTATAAAATGTAACTGCGGTTCCAGGGAATCGATGCAAAGATTGATGCCCAATAGTATTGGGTGCACTTGATGAAGCATTGCACAACTATTTTTGAGTGATTTTAATTTACCATTTAAGTTGAAAGTCTTATATTTTAGCATCAAATATTAAGCTTTATTGTAATTGTTTTACTTTAATAAGTATTTTTCGAGTGTGAATGAGAATCAGATATGTATCATTGAAAACCCTTAATAAATATTTCTGCCACCTTATTTCTCTGTATTTAAGAAAAAAAGTGATTTAGAGGAACATTCTATTCTCTAGGAACCCTATTTTGTTTAGCACCCATAGGTCTATTAGCAGATCTGGCTATAATTAGAATTACACATTTTCTGCTAAAATGCATATACTAATCAACATTCTTATATCATACTTGCATTACTGACTTGACTATAAGTAAACAGTATGGCAATTAATTTGAATAAAATTGAGGAATGTCACTGAGAAAAAAATTGGAAGTATCAATAATATAATCAGAAATTTCAAAGTTATAATAATTCACACTTTGCTACCTGTTGGGAATCTCCTTCTGTGAATGGCAACATTGTTGAAACATGGAACATGATTTCACTATCCTTAAATTGAGTGTACACGGATTCCTCTCCAGTCTGACCATAGTGGGCATCTAAACCCCCTCGGAATCTGAAAAGCAGAATTATGAAAATTGAATGTATTTTAGTATATAAAGAAAAACTAAACTTTTAAGTTTGCTTTTTATATAATCAGCCCTCTAGCTATACAGCTTGCTGTATCAAAATTCAATAAACAAAATGATAATTTTTTAACATTGCTTGGTTAATTGATCATAATAAATGAAACTGCTGTTTGTGAGAATGCAATTTCCTAGTACTTTGTTGAAGAAAACAGGGATAAAAATTTGTTCTTATGTCTGCTTTCTTCCAAGGAAGTAGTAAGAAGTTATAATTGTTCAATGTTTACATAAAACAGATTCAGAATACTAACATTTTTTAAAGAAGATATTGAGACACTTGATCCGATAAATATCATAATAAAAACACATCATGATAATCAGATCATGACATGAGAAAACTGATTTTAACATAGTAAAACATTAACATTACAAATTGCTATTTATGACAAAGTTTTCCTCCTGCATATTATTATCCCATTTGTCGCAATCAGCACAATTACCAGCAAACTGTCTTTCAAATATCCAGGATAAAAAATAATGGAAAGACTAGATGAAATACATTAGGTAAATAACATAAATTAAAGATAATATTTAAGATTACAGAAGAAATTAAAGTATAATACAGCCAAGGTAGATATACATTCTGAATATATAGAAAATGCTTACAGTTTTAATGTAAAATTTTGCATAGAAGCATTACATAACTATGTGAACACTGTGCATACCCTTTAAAATCTTTTAATTTAATTCTGTTTCCAAGTACATCTAGGAATTCTTCCATTGCTGGACTGTGTTTCCTGTTTCCAAATAATTCTTCTTCAGTTGTCTACAAAGAAACCAATATAGATTTATTACAAAACTAGAACACTAAATATTCGTTTTATTATGTCACACTAAAATACATATTTAGGTATAACTCAATTACAAGAATTTACTTTTAGTATAAATGTGTTTTTAACTTCTGAGCTCTGACAGGTAATAAAGCTTGCAAATTAAATTGCATTTTTTAGTTGCAGGTTTGAATGCACCATTTCAAAAAACTAACAGTGGTCATCAAACTTACAACATCTACAAAATTTATTTTTCTAAACAATATTTTTCTATTTAATACAACATACTTTGATCTATGTATCTTTACTTACAAAATGGATAGTGTGTTTTCCATATACTGTTATATATCAGAAATAGTGTTGCATATGCTTTTCAACAGATGGTGCTGTTCCGATATATGTCTTGAGTGCCGGAGTACAGAAATGCGCACATAGACGATTCCGGAACTTGAGTTATGTTGGTTTTGCTATGTTTTTATGTGTTAAATAAATATTTTGTGTGGACACCTCACTCTAACACAACACTAACACAAGATAGAACATTTGGCAAAAGATAGGATAAATGTTCCATCTTGTATTAGTGCAGTATTAGGATGAGGTGTCCCTTAAGTAGAAAACATAAGCATCATGAGATTTTCACAAGATATTTATTTTATTAAAACTATTGTAACATGAAATAATGAAAAGTGAATAAATGAATGCAGTCTACAATACCCAAAGCGGGTGGGTGCAGGTGTTCATAGTAAATTCTTATGAATATAAGCTTTACTTTTCTCATTTATCCCTTGAACTCTAGGGGTGCTGTATTAACATTGCTATTTTGCCAAATTGCAGCCGAAACAAAATAATCCATATTTCTTTGAAAAGCATGTCTATACAGTGGTTAAGTATATAATTCTTGAAATTTTGTCATGTCATTGCTGAATTAAAAATGTTCAGACGGATAATTTAAATACATTAGAATTCCATAAAATATCTTTTATGCCAATTAAAGGAATTAGCCACTTTATTGACAGTGAATTTCACTGTCCATGGGACAGATGCTTTTGTTAGAGGATCTAAGGATTCATAAAATAATTACATTTTGTTATGAATTTTATTGTAATTATGTTTCATTAGTGGGCCATATAGAGATTTTCCTGTTTAAAACCAATCATCTTTGTTGAATTTCCATTATATAGGCTAGAATATTCTGAAACTTTTTTAACTCACCAAATATTGTTTCATCATGTAGGATATTATGGCACAGTCCCTATAGTAAGTGTACACCTATACACTGTATTAGAGCCAGTTAAAGGCTATCCCTACCAAGGTTGATTTTGTGAACAATATAAGAAATTTTTTCTAATGGTCCTAAACTCTAGCAGAATTGTAAAATTGTTGCAATTACTGATTCAATAATTTTAATCTTAGTTTATATTACTTACAATTTACTTGTTCCTGTAAAGTAAGTACAAATATTTAGTACTTACTTTACATTTTTTATTATTTTACCATTTTAATAAAAATATTTTTTGCTGTTTCCTTCACGACACAACTACTTAATTCACAGCACACCCTTTTAGAATCGCTGGGCATTACATACCTATATAGAAAGCAAACTTACTTGGGCAAACCTTTGATATATGATTCCAAATTTGAATGTATTGACTAGGACATGTTCATCATAAGCCACAAGCATTTCTGAAGCCTGCAAGATAAAAATACTTAAGAAAATGTATTAACTTTACAACATCACTTGTAGTAAACATGTTTTTATTTTTTTATATACACACTAGGGGCCATGCCCCTAATTGCTATGTTTAACAATCCTTATTTTCAACACAACACATCAAAATGCAACTTTTAGCTTATGGGTGGGCCAATGGTAGTCCTAAATAAAGAGCATCGTAAAAAATATGTGTGCGGGACACATGTTATGTCAAGCATTTGGACCCCTATTGCTGGCAGCTGACATTCATCCATTACAGATAGTGAATGCACAATATATCAGAGGAAATGCATCTCTTGACCAAAAAGCACATATAGACAGAGAAAAAGGCGAGAAAAAGGAAATTTTTACAGTTTTGAGCAAGGAAGAAAAAAAAAGGGACCAACAGTAGGAGGATTAGTTTAATTATTAATCAAATATATTTTGTTGCTTATATATTTTCTGAAAAATGTGTTACATTATTCACACATTGCTATCTCTTTAATATTTGCAAGCTTTAGAAGTTTGGGGCATAAAAGCAAGTCTATGCATAGAGTCGGAGAACTTTCAATCTCAAAATAAATTATTTTATCTACTGCACAATCAGAATCAGTGAGATACTCACTTATTCTTAGTCCAACACACAGACTTCAAACTTTATCAAGTAGACAACATACTATACATCTATTACCATACCATTTTTGAAGCAACAATATAGCACTTTAAGACTTATTTAAGATCAAGCATTTTTTTCTTTATGATACTTTTGCTTTAGTTCCATTTTAAATATAGAAGGAAAGAATATTTTCTCAAGGTTGGTGAGCTTCAGTGAACTAAGGGTAAAACGCCAATGATGTAATATGACTGACTGTGTGGTAGGTATAACGGAAGAGCTGGCAAAAGAGATTCAGTTATTACTAAGTAGCAGTGAACAGTAACTGCATTAAGCTAAAGAGGTACAACATGGCATGAATCTCAGAATTTTAGTTCTACAAGAGATGGTTTTGTACGAATATACTTAGAACAAACATAAAACATGAATGCATAAAATGCCTTAAACAAAATACTACTTACTCGAGGAAATAAAATCGGAGTAAATTTTTCAGTTACTATATCTTCCAACATAATCTAAAATAAAACAAGATTAAAGTGTAAAATTTGGCTTTGAATAAACACATTTCTTTAAAAAAATAATTTTTTGAAAGAATATATATCTTACCTTTGATATTTGTACAGGACTTAATGACGTTATGGTAGCATGATTAATATGAAATACATCATGTAAAAGTCCATCTTTGGTTCTAGGGATATAAAATTTTAATGAAAACATTAAGAAGCAGATTAAGTCTACAATTATGCAGGCAGTCATATTATATTCTAACAGTTACAATGAATACAATTATACATTAGTTTTAAGACATATATTACTAAAAAATGTTAAAGCTTAAGTAACATAAACTTAGGTATGAATTAATTAGTGAAAAAATATAGAACATATTTTCAATATTCCATTAACAATATGATTCAACAAAAATAAGTAGCTAGTAACTCTATTAAAGTACATAATTCCAAATCTAGTCATTGTTACAGTAATAGAATGTAAGCAAAACATAAAACCAAGAGTTTAAGTAGTTTAAGAAAATACAGATAATAATCATTATAAATGCTATTGAATGAGAATTTGTAACTTATATATTTGATAAATTATTAATATAAAAAACAATAACTATTAAAACTATTAAATAGTTTAATAATCTATTAATAACTAGTTTAAAAATCTAGTATTTATATACATTGTACTGCCTGCTAACAAAATGAAATAGGACTAAATAGAATTTAATTATGCTAAAAAAAATTAAATAGTTTAATAATCTATTAATAACTAGTTTAAAAATCTAGTATTTATATACATTGTACTGCCTGCTAACAAAATGAAATAGGACTAAATAGAATTTAATTATGCTAAAAAAAATTAAATAGTTTAATAATCTATTAATAACTAGTTTAAAAATCTAGTATTTATATACATTGTACTGCCTGCTAACAAAATGAAATAGGACTAAATAGAATTTAATTATGCTAAAAAAAATTAAATAGTTTAATAATCTATTAATAACTAGTTTAAAAATCTAGTATTTATATACATTGTACTGCCTGCTAACAAAATGAAATAGGACTAAATAGAATTTAATTATGCTAAAAAAAATTAAATAGTTTAATAATCTATTAATAACTAGTTTAAAAATCTAGTATTTATATACATTGTACTGCCTGCTAACAAAATGAAATAGGACTAAATAGAATTTAATTATGCTAAAAAAAATTAAATAGTTTAATAATCTATTAATAACTAGTTTAAAAATCTAGTATTTATATACATTGTACTGCCTGCTAACAAAATGAAATAGGACTAAATAGAATTTAATTATGCTAAAAAAAATTAAATAGTTTAATAATCTATTAATAACTAGTTTAAAAATCTAGTATTTATATACATTGTACTGCCTGCTAACAAAATGAAATAGGACTAAATAGAATTTAATTATGCTAAAAAAAATTAAATAGTTTAATAATCTATTAATAACTAGTTTAAAAATCTAGTATTTATATACATTGTACTGCCTGCTAACAAAATGAAATAGGACTAAATAGAATTTAATTATGCTAAAAAAAATTAAATAGTTTAATAATCTATTAATAACTAGTTTAAAAATCTAGTATTTATATACATTGTACTGCCTGCTAACAAAATGAAATAGGACTAAATAGAATTTAATTATGCTAAAAAAAATTAAATAGTTTAATAATCTATTAATAACTAGTTTAAAAATCTAGTATTTATATACATTGTACTGCCTGCTAACAAAATGAAATAGGACTAAATAGAATTTAATTATGCTAAAAAAAATTAAATAGTTTAATAATCTATTAATAACTAGTTTAAAAATCTAGTATTTATATACATTGTACTGCCTGCTAACAAAATGAAATAGGACTAAATAGAATTTAATTATGCTAAAAAAAATTAAATAGTTTAATAATCTATTAATAACTAGTTTAAAAATCTAGTATTTATATACATTGTACTGCCTGCTAACAAAATGAAATAGGACTAAATAGAATTTAATTATGCTAAAAAAAATTAAATAGTTTAATAATCTATTAATAACTAGTTTAAAAATCTAGTATTTATATACATTGTACTGCCTGCTAACAAAATGAAATAGGACTAAATAGAATTTAATTATGCTAAAAAAAATTATATCATTGTTAAGTATGAGACTTGCAAATTTCTTGCATAACTACTTTAATAATTTTGTACATAGTATTCTGGAAGTAATATTTAAAAGCCAAAAGCAGCAGAATTGAAAATATTATAAACATATATTAATATTCAATGTTTACACTGATCAGGTAAAGATCTAGGGGGATGATCGAAGTTGAGATGGATTTCTTGTGTGTACAAGGACTTTGAGGTGTTAAGGATTAAAAATTAGAGAAGCACTGCTTCAACGGAGGCAGCTTGGAAAGATCTGCTGAGGAAGCCCACAGTGGGCTGTTAAGCTATTGATGATAATCAGCAATATTCAATAGGGAAAGTTATGAAATTAAAAAAATCATATCTTTTGCAGCAGATTTATATTTTTTGTATCGAGAAGAATCA
Organism: Amaurobius ferox; assembly: GCA_951213105.1. Classification (NCBI taxonomy): domain Eukaryota; kingdom Metazoa; phylum Arthropoda; class Arachnida; order Araneae; family Amaurobiidae; genus Amaurobius; species Amaurobius ferox. The sequence goes on from OX578143.1 coordinate 20,683,992, forward strand.
AAATTCATATTAAATATAAAACATTCAGGTATGCACACTACAAGACAAAGTTTTTTAACATTTTTATAGTCACCATCCCATTATAGAAAACTAAGTTTCTTGGCATATTATAACATGTAAACATTTCCTTTTGAAACAAATTATATATTGTTTAATATATAAACCTTTTTCAATATTTAAAAGTGTGGGAAATGTGATGTCTAGAACTTTGCCACCCCTTAAGATTATATAGTCCCATTCAAATGCAAAAACATCCCAAACCTATGCACTAGAAGAACACAGGAAGATCATCATCAGTAATATGTAGTCATAAGCTTGTATTGGATTGTAAATATGGAGAAATTTTATTATTAAAATTTCTGTGAAGGTAAAGCAGAAACTTCTGTAATTCAAATTTCAAGAAGAGTACAAACATATTTGAATTATCCAGAAACTCATTATTTAAAGAATAATAATAATGGATTTAAATTATTCAATATTTAAATTAATCACTTTTGAATTAACGATGTTTTACTGTTTACATTTGGTAAGATTTACAATAGAAAGAATTTAAATTTTCAAAATAAAATTATCTATTTAAATTAACATCTGAATACTTAAAATCTCTTAATTAAAAAAGCAATATATTGATGAGTAGACACACAGAATTATCCATAGGTCAATGATATGTAAAATATGATAAATCAAATCTTAGCCAATAATATCTTAAAAAGTAAAAGTAAAGTAGCATACCTGATTAGAACTCTCAGCTGTTCTTGACTAGAAATAACATCTACTTTGAGCGACATGACCAGTGGACCCCAATTATCATCAAGGGCAATGAAATTGAAGTGTTCCTGGAAAATTAAGATTTCACTTAATATCATGCCAGAGTTTGAAAAATTTTATATTTATTAGCAATAAAATCTAGCATTTAACACATATTTTACATTTCTTGAGAAAATAATACATCGCCTTAAATTTTTAATTATGTATTTATTGATCTATCCATTAATTATGAACAAGAATTATAAAAATAATATTCCTGTTAAATCAACATATCATAAATTGAAATGTGGCACTTTGTTGTCGGCGTAATGCAATCTTATCACAATGTGCTTAAATAATTCTAATATTTTCTTATTTATATGCAGATGCAACAATTATATAGGAATATGGCAATATTACATGGACTATTATTTAGTTGATGTTGAATGACATTGAAAACTATTACATAAGTGTTAACATATGCTTAGTTGCTTGGCAGTGACCAATTTATTTGTTGTAAAATATTTCATATGAAATATCAACTCAATACATCATATTTAGTACATTTAAAATTTAAGACTTTATTAAATTATTTTTGAAAATATATACTATCTCAAGAACGGTTTATACTACAGTTCCAAAATTTTTTTTTGTTTTAACAATGGCCAAGCACTTAATACACTATCATTAACCTATAAATTGGCCAGAATCATGAATCATTTAACCATCACACATGACGTTTCCCCAGCACACCAGTGGGAGAGGAACACACGGTGCCCAACAACACAACATCCATACCCACATGTGGGATTCTAACCCACAACCTGACAGTCGAGCAAGCACAAAGAAACACTTGCCTTTAACCGCTTAGCCACCGTTCCAGCAGAGTTCCAAAATAAACACTATTCATTTTATAACAAAATAAAGTATAAAATAACAATCTATTTAACATTATTGGCCAGCAATTATTTATATATAAATTATGAATAATTACAGAATATTAATAAAACCTCCAGTTCATGCATATTGCAAACCCTTTTATTCATTTGTTGGTCATCTTGCCCTAAAGACAGGAATTCAAAGTATCCTCGAAACAGCTGTATGCTTCTTTGTTTTATTAATTTATGCTTAATTATGTTTAGAGTTTTTTCTTATCCTTTGTACAAATTGTTTATATTTATTTATTTCATTCATATTTAAAAGTAAATTAAACTACAGATAAAAGAATAAAAAATGGTGCGATGAAAGAATAACACACTGATGTGTTTCTATACTTGCAGTATAAAGCTAAATTGACTGTAGGAAGGTATAGAAAAACTATACACTTGTGCTAAGATATCTATCAATATAAAACTAAAAATTTTCGATATTAACTAAAGATTTAAGCCGAAATCAACAGACCTGTTGATTTGAAAGGAACCTGTTCCTTTTATTAAAGTTAAAAATTATAATCAGGATTTTTCATATTTAAATAAAAAAAAATATTCTAAATGAATATTCAAAATAAATTCTATTACTATGGAAATCATCTAGTCAATGTAAGCTTAAAGGGCATATAAAGACAACACTGAATTAATAGCCACTCATAGCTTCTACAGTGTATCCTAGTTAGCCTTACCCAAAGTAAACATATTTATGCATGAATCATAACAATGTGCATGTGTTGTATTGCTTAATTAAAAATAAAATGTAGGCATTAATCACTGATTTGATAGCAATAAAAACAGAACAATGTGTATGTATGTATATATATATGTATGTATACATATATATATACATACATTATATATATATACATATATAACGCTATTTTATTGCCCACGGTTTGATACTGTGTTTACTGATTTGCACTCCTGCACTTTTGTATTTGTTATTTTAATTTATATATACATATATATATATTAGAAAAATGTAATAATAAAAATTCAAGTAATATTAAGATCACCATAGAAGCAAAATCATGGCCATATTGCCGATAAGAGAAAAAAACAGCACCGGCCCAAATTCGGTAATTAATCAGAATTAAATTCATCTTCTGGTCTGAGTATTTAATTCTAATTAACCCAAACAAATGCCTGTTTCAGATTGAGCAATAGTACATTACTATAAATACTCAAACTCAAACTACAGACATCAAAAGATGAAAAAATGAAGATAAGAAACATTAAGGAAATTTGTATTACCATGTGGCATGAACCCTTCTTCTTTCACCATGTGTATACGCGATCAACCTCAGCAGAATGAATTATCTAGAAGCACCGGAATGAGCATATCGAAATACAACCAGGGAGGCAGTACGAACATTCACAGCAACACTCCCAGACCCGTCCAGTGAGTCAGAGCAGGAGAAAGAACAATTACCCGTATAAGCATTTCAGAATATGAACATGACGCAAAGATGAAAATTCTTAGTAAACAAGTGATTCATAGAAGAAATGGATAAACTAGAATGCCACTATACACCATTATAAGGGCTCTCAAATTGTAGTTTCAAACTGGCTAAAGTTACAATTTTTTAGCAAAAATAAAATTCAAAACATTAATATTAATGCACCTTATTTTCCGATTTTTCTAACTATTTTTAGCTTATTTTATTAATTTTCATTTTTATTTATTTATATAACTAATAAATAATTATAATTTTTTTTTTTTTTTGTTAGCCACTATAATTGGGAAAGTTGTCTTGAATGTTATCGAGTGGAAGTTGATACACTGAGTTGATAATTTTAATAAATTCATGAATGTAAATATTTTAAATATAATGCATTAAGATTATATGTCACTTAATGATTTTTTAACAAGAAAAAAAAATCATTGCACTTTTGAGTTACCCAGTTTAAGAGGTAACATGGTATCAAAATTAAAATGATTCCTCACCATGATAGAATATTTTAAATAAATAGAGCCAAAATTTAATTTTGAATTTAAAAGTGATTAATTATAAAATGACTGACTGCTACTTGTTTAGTAAAATGACTGATTGCTACTAAACAAATCAATACAAGAAAATCATTTTAAAAGATTAAGCAAGTTACCATTTTAAAAAAATACATACTTTCTATACAGATGAGAAAAAAAATATACCTGCAATATTTCCTTACTCATTTTATTTATGGAGTAACATGGTACAAAAATTTAAATAATACATCCACAGGATAGAATATTTTAGACAAGTACAGCTAAAAAATTGTTTTGAATATAAAAGTAGATAATTATTATACAAAAATTGGTATTATACAAAATAAAAACACAAGAAAATCATTTTAAAAACTTCTAAATTAAGCTGTTACCGTTCCAAAAAAGTACTTTCTATACAGTTGAGCAGTTTCATCTCGCTCAATTTTTGTCACAAATTCATGTTTTGGTATAATAGGTTTTCCATTACTATCCAATGGACAGTTGTGGTGTATGCCATCTATCCAATAACCCCCTCCAGGTGGCATCACTACGAGGGGGTAAGGACCAGCCTTCTTCAGAATCTAATAAAAAATAAATAAATTTATTCTAATGTTTAAATGAGTTTTATAGGTACTTACTAATTACAAATAATGCTTAATGCCAAAACAGCCAACTCTGTTGCACTGAGTGCTCATTTATCATGCAAAATTAAGAATCGATAAAAACAGATAATTGATGAATTTAGGAGGTGGGAGGGGAATGATATGTACTAATCCGGCAACTTTTCCATAGATATAAGGAGAGTATAATACTTAAGTACCGTAACATTAAGATTTTAGATATGTATCAACTTTTAGCACATTAGTTTTACCAAGGTAAATATGTAACAATTAGAAAAAGGAAAACATCCATAATGACATAACAATAATTAAAATTAACAAAATATATGTGGTCAAACCTACTTAAAGTACTCCTTGGTAAATTTTCCTGCTTAAATATTTGCCTTGTCTGAGGTCTGCAGAACAATCTAATAAGCTTCATTTTGTTTTTTTCCCATCAATGTTTTACCATTTAAAATGTTCATTTTATGATAAAACACTGACTCTTAACAAACAATGGTCATAATTTTTCTATTAAGTTTTATTCATTTATTGGCAAATTACTTAAACAAATTTATGTTCAGTAAAATTGACATACAGTTAGTTCTTTCTATACGGAAGCAGATAGAGAAAGATACACCATGCAATATTTTCTTTGATCAGTTCTACTTTATAGTTTGTTTTTAGCCACTTTTCTCAGCACTATAAGTTCAAAGAATCCACTTGTTGCTCTAATAAACGCATAATGAGAAAAACTAAAAAAAAAAACCAGATAGCAACCTGCAATTTTTTAGAATATATTTTAGAATATTCTATTTATAGCAGGTGTGTCATTTTATTATAGCAAGGTATGAAAGATTATGTTTAAGCAAATATAATCTTAACAATGCGGTTAATGTGTGTTTATTTGAATTTAAATAAACTTAAACACACAAACTTCAACATTTTTTAAGAATTTATGTGAAACAATGTTTTTAGATTATCTAAATACATATTAAACCTCTAGTAAAAGTTAGAACATTTATTCATTTACCTTATAACAAATTTTGTACTTCACAAATATTTTAAACTGTCCATGGAAAATATATTTACGCATGATTGTAACATAAGACAAGCATTTATAATGGATAAAATACCAATAATATTTGTACTATTTCTAATTCTCGCTGTTTTATGACCATAAGACCAGAATCTGCAGTTAAAATAAATTTTGAACTATATGCTGAAAAATGCAAAGTATACATACATTATAAATTTAGTGAAAAGACTGATAAGAATAAAAAAGACAATATAGCTGCTAGCAACTGGCTAGCCAAACTGTGTTTGTAACACATTGCACACTATGTGGTTTAAGCGACAGGGCATCAAGGTGTTTACTCAAAGGTTGCTAATTCAAACTAAGCCAAGAACAAATTTTCCTTTATGAATGATTTTTCCTTTGTGTATATGTGTGTGTGCATTTTTATTTTATGTTGTATGCAGGTTTGTTTAAATTTTTGGTTAGAAAGACAAAATTATCAACATCTAGTCTAATGTGTTTGTCCTTTCAGCAATGAGTTTTGATCCAAGTTGCTTAGATTTGGCTACAGTAATGGAAAAAACATTTAATCTTGAAATGGAAAAATCACACTAAACCTTGGTGTATACTCCACAATGCAACAAATATCCCTCAATGCAAAATATTAATTTTTAAGCTCTTACATGTTAGTTTCACCCCTGAAAATTACAGTTCTCATAAATGTACGTTTATGATAGTATTGTGTTATGGATAAGTACAAGGAGCCATAGTAGTTGAAACATTTCAAGTATTATAAAAATGTTAGAAACTGGAAATCAAATTAATACTTACCTCCTCCAAATAATCATTTTCTTTCTTCATTTTTTGTTGTGCAGCAGGGCTCTAATTTAAAGAGAAAAGAATATTTTCAGAAAATTGTACTTTCATTTATTTGTTTATATAAATTTATTATCTTTTATAAACTGAACTTAGAATTAATGAAAAGCAAGCATAAAAATGTGGTTATTGACTTAATCAACATTTATATGGGGTATTTTCATCAAAGGCTAGAGATGGGCAGCCAAGCATATATATCTATCTACATGGATGACTGTAAATTCGAAACAAATACTTACATTAATGGGTTTATTGAAATTTGTAGGGTGTTCAAGTTCATTAAATAAGCTCAAGTTCTTAAGTCAAATATTGTGTTCTGTATTCATTTAATATAAAATACAACTTTTATCTGTGTAGTATCTATTATTAAAAAAAAAAAACATGAAAATATGTTACCAATTTAATATGTACTTAAATTACTAATTTGAAAAGTTAGCATCATTTATGTGTATTTATGTATAATATAAAAATAATTAAATGAGAACAAATTTTAAAACAAGAGATTTAATCTTTTTACAGCTAAAAAATTTTGTTAAATATCGCCATAATTTTTTAACTAATTAAATAATACAAAATAATCTCAATATCTGGCTTTACAATTTAAAATATTATAATAAAATTAAAATATGCAATATATAAATTCATTACTGCTTAATTACTGATATTGCATGTATATTAAACTCTGTTTACTTTCTAAGATATGCAAAGTTTAAATATTTGCATTTCAAACTACAATTTCCCTTTAACATCTTATAGGTACAGAGGAGGAACTACTAATTATACACATGGAATATGTGTATGGATAGCAATATAAAAGTAAGAATAAATTAAATAAACTGTATACCTTAAATCAACAAATCTCTCATATACTAACAAAAACAAAACTTCCAAACCACAGTACAGCATAATGCAATAAAACATAATAAAGCCACTCAGTTGTATGTAAACAATATTGCCACCCTAACAAGCCCAAGATATTTACCATCAGATAAAAAGCCAGGTAAAAAATACAGGAAGGAATAAACAATACAAAATTCTGCTCATGCAATCAAGTGTTATTTTTTGGACAGGAAACTACAATCACTTCTTATTATCATTCACCCACTAATTTGTTCCATGACAGGATGTAAGAGCCATGCTAGGGAATAAGAGGATGCTGTAAAGCACAGACACATACACACACATGCATACACAAGGAGGGGAGAGCACTACAAAACCAGTCTTGAGTTTCCAAGGCCACAGGTGGAAGGTGGAGAGGGAGAAGGGGGGAGCCACGTAATACACCTGCAGTGAGGCATGAATTCAATTGGCCCATTTTGACTGGCTCAGTAGTAGCAAATCTGAGCTTCAAAGGTATGACACAGTTATTTCACAGTTAGTGCTCTATTTAGGGTTGAATCCAGGAAAAAGATTCCCTCTGGACACAAAATGGTTTATTTTTAATTACTGTCTAATCGTAGAAACATAAAGATAATTTCTATCATCCAAATTCTTCACTACATCACATATTGGGTAGAAAGAGGTTCTTATCAGAAAGAAAAAGTTATTTGAGTAAAAGTAAAATTTTTTTGTTGAGATGAGATTTTTCATAATATAATTTTAATAGATTTTGTTTGAGAAAAATAGAATAATATACTTATAGTTACAACAAGATTATTATTACATAATTTAAAATGCACAATAAAACATATAATAAAAGTTTTATTGAAAATATAAATTAATTTTATATATGCACATAACTAAAGTAAGAAAAATCCTTAAAACAGGATGTCAAAATGGCTCTTCTATCTGGATGTTCAAATGTTAATATTTAGGAAATTTTATTCAATTAGAATACTTCATATATTTTTAAATTATAGACAAATTGGTTTTTAACTTTTTCTATCTTTTAATGCATCATACACATAAAGTATCCAACTGTAGATTCAAAATATTCAGTCAAATTTGCCCACAACAATTTAGACTTATCCGCCCCCTCCCAATCATGCAGAACTGTTACAAAAAAAAGAATGAAATTTTCCAGAATGAAAATATCAATAAATCAAATTTAACTGTACAGCTGATTAATTTAAATTTTAAGAGACTGATAAGATTAAATTGTTATTATATATCAAGGTTTTAAAATTCATATCAATATTTTAAAATATATATTCTCATAAATATTCTTTTAAAATATACATTTTTATACAGATATATTAAGATTTCATCAAAATTACACTAAAGCAACTTTAAAATTGTTTGGATTTATAGTGTATCCACTTTTATTATTTATATAGAAAATTATTTGTTGTTCTAATTATGTATGGAAGTAAATAATTAAAAACATTTTTACAAAAGCTAAAGTATCTAGTTATAATTCATTATTAAAGTTTTATCTGAATATTTTAGGAAGATTGCCGTAGCATTTAATTTTTTATTTAGAAATTATGTTTTATGGAAAACATAGTTCATAAAAGTTTATATATCTTAAACCCTTGAAATAAATTTTTCATTTAAAATTTGATTAAAATTCCCACACAAATTTTGCTCTAACTGAAAAGTGAGTGAAATAGCTATTGTTATTGTAAGGAGAAATAGAGCATGTTGGGGCAATTTTCATTTTAATATTTTGTTGTATAGTCTCATTGCTGCATTTTATTTTTAGCTCATAGAATGGAAATTTTTGTATTAAACACAATTATATATTATATTATAATTAAAAATCTGATGTAGGCAACACATGACTTTCCTTATATAATGTAATGAATTTACTACTTTTACAGTAAAAAAATAAGTTTTTCTTATTGTAGATACTAATATTCTTTCCAAGATATTGAATTTTCGACAATTAGTCGTCATTTTCATTGATTTAGTGTCATTTTTATCCATTTGACGAGATTTTCGTTAATTTGGCAACATTTCAAAAAGTCGCCAAATTGGCGACATTCCGCCAAATTCGTCGCCAAAATCTCGCCAAGCGTTATGGACGGAGAAATAAGTTATTCTTACAGCAGATAAATTACTATTGGCATTCAAATACAAAAGTATTACTCGAAGTATCTTTTTTCATGAATGGAACGAGCTAGATCCACAAGAATGATGTCACCCAATTTATCGCAATGTATTACATATGAAAAGTGAACATGTTTCTCAATAGGAAATATTTTTTTTTCATTTTATATGACTTTTTGATAATTTTTTTGAAAAACGTACAATATCTTGAGAACGGTTCATGTTAGCGTTCTAAAATTTATGTCAATCGTTTTCTAATGAAAAATTACATAAGAAATGTCTACTTGCGTAACTTTATTAGCGGTTTTGATTTTTTGACGATTTTTTCAAAATTTCATTCGAAAATTTAGGGGGGTTCTGAACATTCGATTGCGAATAAAAACAATAGGCTTCCAGTGTTTACGGATTGTGATTTTTGTACCAAATTTCGTTTGAATCGGTCCATTCGTTCGTCAGTTATCGTCTCCACAGACTCACTGACACACACACACACACACACACACATACTTTCACACACACAGACATCACTTCAAAAATGTTTGATTCGTGATCAGGGATGCTTGAAACGTGCTCTCCCGTCGAAAACTCAAATTCGAATTTTCGACCCCGTCACAATACTTTCCTTATACATTATGTATATAAGGAAAGTAAAAAGAAAATGAATTTCCACATGTTTGTAGTGTCTTATGATACCCTACATTGGGACAATTAAAAGATTGTATGGAATTTTAGGAGAATTTTCATGGAAGAGCATTTCTTTTAATAAAAATAATTTTCATTTATAAAAATGCTAATATTATCTCTTGAAACAAAAAAAATAAATGACTTTTTGAGAAAAGGTATTTTACATAAATTTACTCTGTTTATCAAGAAATATTTAATTGTTGCAAAATACCTTTTGAAATCTAATAAAAACTCATAAGCATATTAAGATATTAATGAAATTTGGTCATTAATCCAGGTCATAAATTTATTGGGGGAAACCAGAACAACAATTCATAAAATAAAACTAAGAGAATAATAAAATCAATTATAATGGCTAGCAATGGACAGAAGGAAATAAAATTATAAAATCACCAGGATGCGCATACAGTACATTGTCCCCAAGGTACCCTATAGTCAATATGTTTATGAGAGCAACTTTGGGTTTTTAGATATTCAATTGGATAATTTTTTGTTGAATTATATCTCAATAGCTTTTCCCTTAGAGTAAAACAATACCTCTAATAGAAGCTCAAAATTATTCTAACTATTAAAAACATATAAAAAGTGATATTTCCTCTATAGATCTAGTGTCTCCAAAAAGCAGCAGAGAAAAAAAGTACTACATACTTTAATCTTAATACCTTTTTCTTTAGAGTAAAGCAATACCTTTAATAGAAGTTCATAAAGTTATTCAAGGTTATCAAAAACAAATATAAAGTGATATTTCTCTATAGATCTATCTAGTGCCTTGAAAATAATGCTACATACCGTAACTCAAAAGCAGTTTGAGTTAATCTCAAATTACATTAAAAAAAAGGTGTCCCATGTCCCATAGACCACTGCTAAATATCCAATAAAAGAAAGAATGTATATTTAAATTTTGCACAAAGTAGTCAATGATCAGTAGACTCTGATTCACTTAATCATTTTAACTCAACAAGCTATGAAAAGGCAACTTCTTACGGCATCAGTCAAGTGTCACAAAATTTGCACAAATCTGCAATTCTCACAAGAACATTTGTTTATGGATGAAAAATGATTAACCTTTTCTCCTCCTAACTAGGGCAGTAAATAATAAGAAATCTTCTTAAGCATGAAATTACCTGGAGTAAAAGAGGAAGAGCACATCTCTGATCATCCAAGCGATTAGTAGAAAGCCTTTCTAGTAGTTCAAAAAGGTCATTGGTACTCTATGAGAAAGGTGAAATTTATTGTTAATATCAAAGGAAATGTAAAAAGATTATTATGTTAATTATTCATTACATATTTATTTACAGGGTTCATGCACTTTTGGAGGGAGACAAGTAAAAGCAAAGACTTGTTTTTTAAAACTTTTATTTGCATGTAACTTAAATGTTTGAAAAATGAGTCCAATATTTAGTTTCACCATTATTATCACATGTTAAATTTCTCTCTCTCTCTCTCTCTCTCTATATATATATATATATATATATATATATATATATATATATATATATATATATTATATGTATATATATGTATATACAGGGTGTCCCAAAAAGATTGAAACACACTTTAAATTCTTTATCTGTTGGAGATAAGTGGGCAATGTAAATTGCAAAAATGTTGAAAGCAAGGTAGGAAATAAGACTACATTAATGAAATAGGCCCCCCATTAATTTTCAAAAAGTTACACTTTTTTAATTTTTATACGACCCCCTTAGACAAATTTGGTCAATCAGAAAATTTTTATTTTTATGCAACACCACCATTAAAAAAAAAAAAAACTCGTATCTGTATCTTTAAAAATGAGAGAGTTATATTTAATTGAAAACTGTGAATGAGGAACATATAACAAATTAGAAATGTAAATTTGTGACATATCACAAAAAAGATAAAACAGGATGATAATACATAGGATACCCAACCGCATAGTGAGTACCACTGCTTTATATGATCTCTGTCTGTGTAATGCTTGATTTAGATGCATTTGTGATAAAAAATTTTGACACATATTAATGCATTTTTGATATAAACAATTTTCATTGTCAATTTGTTTATGATCCCTATTTTCACTGGTGAAACAGCCTTTCACATGGTACAGAAAAGTGGCAAAAGTCAGATTTTTTCCTTTATCATAATTCAGTTGATTTTAATGATACAAATATACGGGGTTTTTTAATGATCTTGTTGCATTAAAAATAAAAATTTTCTGATTGACCAAATTTGCCTAAGGGGGATCGTATAAAAATTTAAAAAGTGTAACTTTTTGAAAATTAATGGGAAAACTATTTCATTAACGTAGTCTGATTTCCTACCTTACTTTCAACATTTTTGCAATTTACATTGCCCACTCATCTTCAACAGATAAAGAATTAAAGTGCGTTTCAATCTTTTTGGGTCACACTGTATATATATAGGGTGTCCAGTGCTATCGGTGCCCAATGGCTATTTCTTCAACCGTTAGTCACAGAGATATACTTCCAATTGCAAAAATTTTTTAAATATTAAAATCTATTATCTTAGAAACAGTTTAAATCAATAAATACATTTCTGAAAGAAATACGAAATATAAATTTTTATATGGTCCCCCGTTCCTATCAATTATATTTAGAAAAATCATCCTCATACAATTTCATACAAAATAAAAAAAAATTTCCTTTTATGACCAAAATTCACCGATGTATGAAGCATTAAACTTTATGACTTAAGTCGCTTTTCCATGCATAAAAATGTCCCGTTTCAGGCAACCAACCAATCAGGGACCGTTTTGACCATTTCTCAGCACAAAAAGTGTTCCAACTTTAAACAGCTATAAATTGGTCAGTTTTGGTCATAAAAGGGTGATTTTTTTTTTTATTTATTTTGCATAAAATTGTATGAGGATGATTTTCCTAAATATAATTGATAGGTCCGGGGGACTGCATAAAAATTTATATTTCGTATTTCTTTCAGAAATGCATTTATTGATTTAAACTGTTTCTAAGATAATAGATTTTAAAATATAAAACATTTTTGCAATTGGAAGTGTATCTCTGTGACTAACGGTTGAGGAAATAGCCATGGGGCACCGATAGCACTGGACACCCTGTGTGTGTGTGTGTATATATATATATATATATATATATATATACATATATACATTCTATGACAAAAATATCAATGCACCAAGAAGGAGTTGTCCGATTGTGATAAAAATTGGCGGATGGGAAGAACATACATAGAAAAAGAAACAATTAAAATTTCAAAACAATTTAATGATTTAAAATTTGACTGTATACAAAGTGAGGAAGTCAATAAGGAGTTGATCCACCTCTGACCTGGATACAAGATGTCACCCAGCGTGGCATAGACTGATAAGTTCATGGATGGTGTCCTACGGAAGGTCTCGCCAAATTGTCTCCAACTGTAGGGCTAAATCGTCAACAATCTGGTATGGTTGCTATCGCCTTCCCATAACGTCCCAAAGGTGCTCTATGGGAGAAAGATCAGGAGACCTAGCTGGCCAAGGAAGTGTTGGGCAAGCTTGAAGACAATTGATAGCAACATATGCAATGTGCGGCCGGGCATTATCTTGTTGAAAAGTAAGTCCGGGGTGTCGCAAAAGGAACGACAACATAACCGGTCATAGAATGTTGTCTACGTACCGCTGTGCTATCAGTGTGCCAGAAATGACTAAAAATGGGTTCCGGCTATCAAAGGAGATGGCACCCCAGACCATACCCACCTGCAGATATACACCTGCTGAATGTGCAGCAGTTCCGATGCACTGGAGCTCCCACTATTTATTCATTGGACACCAAATTTTATTCATTTGCATGTTCGCCCAAAATGTCTTTGCATACAAAATTTCATTACAATCGGACAACTCCTTCTTGGTGCGTCAACTTTTCTGTTATAGATTATATATATATATATATATACATATATATACATACATATATATACATATATATATACATACAAATATATACATACATATGTTATATATATATATATATACACATATACATACACATATACAGGGTGTCCCAAAAACATTGATCTCGGCTTTTATTCTTTAAATATTGATCTTAGACATATATAATAAATTACAAAGTTGCTTAAAAAAGGTACAGAATTTTATAAAATCAATAAAAAATTTCAAGGGGTTAAATTTGAAGAAATACAAAATTTAAATTTTTATACGACCCTCGTACAAAGACATTTCCAATGAGTAAAATGTTTATTATACACTAATAAGGTGATGAACAAAATTTCAGCATTTTATCGTAAAAAATCCCAGAGATGTGTTTAAACAAAGTTGGTGAGGTATTAATCACAAATTAAAATGTACATGTTAACAGCAAGAGTGCAAATGATGCAACACAGAAATGCATCACAAGCAAATAATACCTGCCTCTTATCTTTAATGGATCTTCGGCATGGATGTAAAACATTTTGAACAAACTTTGTAATCTTTGTGTGAAGTTATTATTGCTACACAGTGTAGATACTTTTGTACCAATAAATAGCAAAATTATTATTTATTTATGTAATCATTGTTTTCTTGATCGTAATTTGTGTATGACCTCTGAAACGCGATCTGCCGACATGATTTTTCCCCTCTGAGAACTCATGTCGATGCATCGAAAAGTGGTTTAAATCAGCATTTTTGTCTTTTGATATCTCTGGGACTTCTTGTGATAAAATGCTGAAATTTTGTACATCACCTTATTAGTGTATGGGGCACATTTTATTCATTGGAAACGTTTTTGTACGGGGAACATATAAAAATTTAAATTTTGTATTTCTTATAATTTAGTACCCTTGAAAATTTTAATTGATTTCATAAAATTCTGTACCTTTTTTTACAGCACTTTGTAATTTATTATATATGTCTAAGATCAATATTTAAGGAATAAAAGCCAAGGTTAATGTTTTTGGGACACGCTGTAGATGTATAAAAACTAAAAAATTTCATAAAACAACAGAAATTACATAATTATTCTAATATATTTTTATTTTAATACCTTTTTCAGTTCTCATTATTGAAATTCATTATAATAAAAATAGACCTTCATTGACTCATTTCACAGTTAAGACAACTGTTTTTAGTGTCAGTATTCTATGAGTTATTGGAAAATTTTTGAGTCAAAACTTGACATTGCGAACTATCAATGTATAAGTATTTTTTAACAGACCAGGTAAAAAAGGAATACTAAGAGTGTTTAAAAAATTTATGCTTCACTTAAAGTAAGAAACTTTTTTTCTTTTTTGTTATAACAAATGCACAATTAAATGCATAACAGAATTCAATTGAAAAGTAAAGATTATAATCACATACACCAAACAAATCAATTTTTTATAAGGAGATTAAATTTAAAAAAAAAAAGGGTTTTATTTTACTAGGATTTACTTTACAGTCATTTGAAATCTTAAAATTCTTTAGTGTTTTAAATAATATTGGAAAGTCATTGCTCGTAAACTTCACATTGCTCATGCAATGAACTGAGAAATATGAAGCTTATTAATACATTTGGTTTTTTGTCGCAACATAATACAAAAATTCTGTTTTGCATATATGTGTCGTACAAAGGGTTTTCCCTTGGATTCAATTTCTCTTCGAGACTATTAAGCTAAATCAAAAATTATTCATTGTATTATCTTTATTATATATCCCTATTTCAACTTTCATATTCTTTATTATATATATTCATCTTTATAACATTTTGAAATGAGAATGGAATATGAAATAGTTTTTCTACACAATCAGTAATTTTACCTTAGTCATACAATTTTATCAGGGAAGATTTATTCGTTTCTTGCTGAAGAGCTTGGAAAGCCTAACATACTCACTGTCTTTATTGAATACGAAAATAAGCAAGGTGCATACTTAAGAAAAAAAAAAAAAAAAAAAAAAAAAAAATATGATACATTTTCTGAATTTACGCAAAATACAAGAATTTTAAGTGACTTAAAAAAAATGTCAATCAAACTGAAAGACTTTCCAGGAGCATTGTAACAAAAATACTGTATATTTTGATAAGTTCAAACCATATAGATAAAATAAGAAATTAGACTGTTTAGGTTTAAAATTGTATTTGAATCACTTTGTTATAGAGATCATCTCAGCTACAACAAAATCTTTTATTTCAAATATTAAATAAAAATTTGATTGATGTTTTATATTTTAACACTAAATTTCCCAAGAATGTTCATTAAAAACCAAATTATAGTACAGATGTTAAAATGAGAAGGAATCCATAGGATTTACATTATACTGCCAACACATTTCTTTTAAGTCAACATACACAACCTCCTGATTTAAATCAATGAATTTAAAAGAAAATCATTGATTTAAATAATTATATTTTAAGGAACAGGTGTAGTATAATTTTTTTTCATACTTGGCGATTTTATGTGAGATTCTGGCAATTCCTGCTATGATTTGGAGAACATTCCATTCTGGCCGCTCTCTCTGCATCTTTTGTCGCCAAGGTAAAAATCGCCCTTGTGCTGCCGCTTTCAAACATGGGCCTATGCTAATTAAAAAAAAACCCATTACAGAATTCGGCTCCACTGGCTATGGCTATTAGAGGTCGCATGTAGCAATAGATGTTTGTGCAACAGGTGCTCTGTGGCTCAACTTGAAAATCAGAAAAAAAATTTATTTTTACCTTGGCAACAAAAATGGAAATTTTTATGTTGGTGACAAAAGAGGTGACAAAAGACAACAGATTACATGGAAAACATTGCCAGAATAGAATGTTGTGATTTTTACCTAGGCAATAAAAGAGTGACAAAAGATGCAGAAAGGGTTGCCAGAATGGAATGTTTTCAAAATATAGCAGGGATTGCCAGAATCTCACCTAAAATCATCAAGAATGAGAAAGGGATTATACTACATCTGCACTCATTTTAATCTACTTTTGAGAAAGTGTTTTGTATTAATTTAAAAAAAAAAACTGCTTAAGAAAATACTCATAAGTAATTCAATCATATTTATAGTCATAATTATCATTTCATTACTTTTCCTTTATTTATTTATTATATCTCACCTTATTTTTATAAGGCAGGTAAAACCTCCCTGTTGATCAAACTTGCATGAATTAGGGAAGTTTGTGTGTGTGACTCATTATTTACAATTATGAAAATTATTTAAAATAATACAGCAATTTAAAATCTTTAAAAATCAAGAGTTAAAAGATGCTTATCAAAATATGGTATAATTAGAACGCTGTCCCATTTTATAAAAGAAATTAAAAGTACAGTACACCCCTCTATAACATGGTAGATATGTTCCGCGTTATATGAATCCGTGTTGTACGAGTCACTTAGATTATACAAATACATGAGCCGTTCACAGCCCAAAGCGATTAACTTACTTGTTATATTTAAAATAACTTTCTTTAATAATCAGGCTTAAGACACTACATGATAACAATTTTTATGGTCGTTGAATAATAAATGTTTTTTTTTTCACAAGAAATGTATAAAAATTTATCAATACATCTACCTTTTCTTTTATGGACTTAATCGTTTTGGCAAATGAGCGGCTCACATAGTTTACTTATGCATAAACATACACTTAAACAGATACTTAACAAAGATGTAAAATAAATATTTAATATGCAAGAGTTAAAATATTTTTTATTTCTCTTCAAAACAAACAAATATTGAAATTAAAAATGTTTTGTTATTCATTTTGCGTGAAATAAAAGAAGCAGTTACACTTTTTTTTTACATTTATTCACTGTCGGAGCTATCCATAATTAGGTTCAAACGACATCCTCTTTTAAATGTTGGTTGTGCTATTTCATAGCTTGAAGATCCACTTGTTTCTTCTCTGTTATTTTCGTTGTTTAAAAGGGTATCTTCTTGTGCTTTCAACAATTTATTATTGTTACTTTCTAAATCTTCTTTTACTTCAAAATATGGAGCTAAACAATCTTTCAATTTTTTCTTAAATTCCTCAGAGCGCTTTGTTGGTGGATCATTATTCGTAAAATGTTCTTCCAGATTTTTTGCCAACTCTAATCCTTCATTTAAGATTTCTAAAGTAAAGTGTTGCTCTAGCTCACAGAAAATTCATAATGAGTTTTTTTCACTACTTGATTCGGACGACTCTGCCAGTTGCATAAGTTCTTGTTCATCTAAGTGTTGGTTACTAGTATTTATTAATTCAATAACATCTTAATCGTTCATGTCGACGAATCCCTCTCCATCTAAAGTATAGGCAATATTTATTATGCGATTTACTTCTGTTGACACGGAAGTTAAACAATTTCCTCTAATAACAACTTCAGGCCATAATTTTCCCCAACAGGCATTCAGAGTCGAAGATTTTAGTTCCTTCAGAGATAACGAAATAACTTCAATGCTATTTAAAATTTAAAAATCTTTCCACAAGTCCGTTACTGTAGTACGAGCAGTTTTATTCAAACTTACTAAAGATCCAGAGGAAATTCTAGCTCTTATTATATGTTTTCATTTCTTTTTACTGTTTGAATTGCTGCCTCGTTTAATTTTAAATCTTTAGCAATGACTTACTTTCTCACCAGATTTTAACCTATCCAAAATTTTAATTTTTTCTTCAAGGGATATACATTTCTGCTCTTCTTAGAATTCTTGGCAGGGGTCATGATGACTAAAGACAAAATTTTAGATAACGTAAAAATTATAAAATTATTAGACTTACCTAATTTATGTACATATTATAATATCTTTTTAAATTTATTTAACACACTTGACTTTAAACACAGCTTAATTGATAGTATGTATGTACCAGAGATAACAGATATGTACTTCCAGATGAAATCGGGTTTAATTTCGCAAAGATTTATTTTCCTAAAACTTTTTTTCCCTCAAATTTAAGTTGAATAAAATAAATCATATGATATAAAAGTTTTTTCAGATATGTTTAATGTGCATCACAACTAGAAACAAACTGAGACGATCTCCTCTAAAAATGGGGTTCCCCCGAAATTTGAGAAGCACAACGTTTAGTGTTACCAGCCAAAAGTTATATTAATTATTGGAGTTCGTAATAAAATCGAAACATCTGTCTCATTCTTTTACTGTGTTATATGAGCATCTTTTAGCGTGTTATACGAACATGATCACAATTTTCCCACTGTGTTATATGAATCCATCTTATATGAACTCTTGTTATAGGGGGGGGGGGTCTACTGTATTAGTTTGTTTGAAAAGTGACTCAAACATTCTAAGTCTCCTCCATTATTTTGATAGCCTTTACATACACAGAAGAGTCCAACAATCATTTTTCCATATAGATTATACTAGTAGATATATCCAGCATTGCCTGGAAAAGCAAGTGCAAATTCTAATTGCATTAAAATATTTCTCATGCCGTATAAAAATTAAAATGGAAAATTTAATTATGAGTCTGTGTTTTCTATAGAAAATTAACTTTATATGAAAATTTAAATAAAACATTCCAGAGTGATAAAAAGTAGAAATACTGTGCAAAGAATAAAGAATAATTAAGTAATGTAATTATACACAGATTCAAATACATCAAACTGCATTGTAAAATTTGTGCATAGTTATGCTGCTTAATTTTTCCACATTCCAGAGTGTATAAAAAATTATGATTTTTCTTGTTTTATTAAATTCCAATGCATTTAAAAATAAAAACTTTTCAAAAAGTCATATTCGTTATTGTACATTCAAGGTAAAAATGTTTAAGCAAGCAATTGGATTTTCATTTTTTCAAAATATGAAAATAATACACACCTAGTAGGTATAGTAGAAAATATATTAATGCAATTATATCTTCAATATGCATAAATCTTAATAAATAAAGAAATTTTGCTTTTTTATGCTCTAAACAATTTTGAAATTTTGTAAGGACTAAACTAAAAGTAGAAAAACGTTTTCCAATAGATACTAAAGTTGCTACAGATGTTTAAAGCTTTTCTATTGCTTTTGCAACATCAATCATAAACAATTTCATTATCATTTTTGGAAATATGTGCATACAAACAATCTAGGCATCATAACTTCTTTATCAGAAAATAAACCATAAAATTCAAATATTAGAGCTTGCTTCTCTTCTCATTCGCAGTTAACCACTCCTTGAACAGTAGCCATTGTTATTAAAGACAATAATTACAACTTTAAACCTCTTTTTTCTGTTACTGCCATTAAGAAAAAAGAAAATAAAAAGTTTCAGAGAAGAGACTCCTACTTGTAGTTCAACATATAGTTATTTATGCCATGTTGTTTTATTAACAAAAAAAAATTAAAATTTTTAATTATAGACCTTAAGCCAGTAAATGGGAGATTTAGTTAATTTTAATAAAATAGTGCTAGAAGTATGGGTTAAACACAAAATTATAAAACACTATATTATTGATTCTTTGTCTTTATAAAACATAATTAGAATTGAAATCTTAGACAAGTGTAGGTGGAGTTTTAGTTTACCAATGTAAAATATTTACTAGGTTTTTAATTCCTTATACAGTAAGCCTAGGGGTGGGGAGGGGGGAGAGACCCAGGATGGGAAGAAAATACATTTTTTAATAAAAAACAAATACTAAATTAATAGTTGAAAAAAATACAAAATTCCTAAATCCCCAAAGAAAAGAAATGCAAAATACAACTGCTCTTATTGAGCTAAAAAATACAGATATATTATACAACTCGCCGCCTTTGGCGACCAGCCTGTTCGCTACCCTTGAAAATTCTGACCGTGGCAAACTCGTTGGTGAGACCTATCAGAAAGGTGTAAGGTAACTGTTTGGACAGCCAGGAAGTGCCAACCAATTTAGACCGGAACCCAGTGGGGGAGGCATCCACAGGGACCGTACCCTCCTTCCCCTACCACCAACCTCTCGGAAGGACTTACGGTCCCACATGTTTAACGTGATCGTACGCTGCGTGAACACGGCAGCAATTTTGGCAGTGGCGGGAATCGAACCCGCACCTACCGAGTGAAATTCCTGCACGCTAACCACTGGGCAGCGGCTCCCTCCGCGACAATTTCCATAACTTTCTTTTTATTCGCCCAATTTAGACCGGAACCCAGTGGGGGAGGCATCCACAGGGACCGTACCCTCCTTCCCCTACCTCCAACCTTTCGGAAGGACTTACGGACCCACACGTTTAACGTGATCGTACTCCGCGTGAACACGGCAGCAGCTTTGGCAGGAATCGAACCCGGACCTACCGAGTGCAATTCCCGCACGCTAACCACTGGGCTACTGCGACTTCACGACAATCTCCATAACTTTCTTTTTATTCACCCAATTTAGACTGGGAGGCATCCACAGGGACCGTACCCTCCTTCCCCTACCAACAACCTCTCGGAAGGACTTAAGGACCCACGTGTTTAATGTGATCGTACACCGCCTGAACACGGAGGCATTTTAGGCAGTGGCGGGAATCGAACCCGTGCCTACCGAGTGCAATTCCCGTGCGCTAACTTCCCGCGCGCTAATTTAAATTTTATAATGACCATATGCTTAGCTCTTAATTTCATCATCCTCATTCCATCGTACCATCATTTAAAATTATTATTTATACATATTATTATTCTTATTATTTATCCATATTATTATTTATCATTATTATTTATCCATTAATTTAAAATATCCATCGTTCCATCATTTAAAATATCCATAAATTAAAACGTTTCATCAATCATCCATATTGTTCTACAAATACATAAATATAATAATTTCAAATACATCACCACAATTCAATCCACCTTAATTCAATCATTTAAATTATTTAAAATATCCATTTAAAATATCCATAAATTAAAATAACCATTTAAAATATCCATTTAAAATATCATATAAATATAATCATTTCACCCGCTGTATACAACACATATCTTAATTCATTTACAACCGGAAGGGCAGTCTCCATGGAGACGGGGAAATAATTCAACGGGTGAAAACGCAGTTGGCCGAGAAATTGAAAATCCTTAAGTCATTAAAATTGCGATCCTGTGAATATTTATAATTATTTCTTGACCAGATTGGACTTGTAAGAATGCCAGATCTTTGACCTTTCTAAAAATGTAAATTATTAGTCGAAATTATGAGTACTTTTTACTATACAAGAATTTAAAAACCAAAAATCGTTTTTTCGAGCTAAAAGTGACTTTTGTTTTAAAATCTTTAAAAAATATTAGAAATCGAAATTGAAATTTCAAATTGATATATTTTTACTCGCAATTGTCTGCTCTTTCCTCTGATGTGATTTGTTTTTGTCTACGACGTCTGGATCGTGGAGGAAAAAGGGCAGAAAGGGCAAAAAACGGTCGAAATTGCATAAAACATTAAATAACTAAAAAAATAATTCAAATTTTAAAATCGGTTTTCACGTGTCCCCTTCCCACCCTCCCGGGTCTCCGATTGCCAAATTTCGTAGCTCTCCGGCGCGTGGTCGCTGAACGTATAGTGTATAAGACAGACACACAGACATTGCCTTTTATTATTTAAGATGATTTATGACATCCTAATGCATACAATTTATGATATGCTATTGTAACAATCAAGATGATTTGCAAAATCTCTCGAATATTACACACATTCAAAAAATAGTTACTGGTTACAAATGAGCCTGTAAATTTTCACCCATCTTTAAATCAGCACGCAATAAAATTTGTTTTATTCCACACATTCTGAAATATTGGAAATTTTTTCACTGAAAAATGGTGGTACTGATATTTTTGACATTAAAATGCATTTTCTTCTGAAATACAGACCAGAGATGCAACAGAAATTAATCACATTAAGATAAATGAATTTAATATACATTTCTTTCAAAATTAATATACACTCTGTTGCAAATAAATATAATTCTGAGAAGGCCACAATTGCCATCCCAGCATGTCCTAGATGTGTTCTACTGGTGATAGGTCTGAGGATCTGGATGGCCATGGGAGGGTATTAAATCCTCAAAGACATTGTTGAGAAAGTCATGCAGTATGTGGTTGAGTGTTGTCTTGTTGGTAAATGGAACCTGGGTGGCATGACAGGTTAGGCAGAACAATCAGCTGCAGAATATTGTCGAAGTACAAGTGAACTGTCAGATTGGCTTGCAACACAACTAGAGGAGATTGGCTGTACCACAAGGCTCCTCAAACTGTCACACCACATGTGATGCTGTGTGCCATTTAATAACAAATACGGAATCAGAATTTTTGTGGCGCAACAATTTCAATCCTCCACAATCAACCAGTCCTCCTCCACGCACATATGCGGCAGTCATCGGCACTAAGATAGAGGCAAGATTCATCACTAAAGCCAATATGCCTCCAATTGGACACTGTTCAGACTGATCAAGCTCGGCACCAATACAAACAGCTTTCCCTATGTTAAGAAGTCAGTGGTAAGTGCCTTAATGGACGTGGACACCTAATCCCCCCATTCTGTCAGCCATCTCCAAATAGTATCCCTTGATACAGGATGCATGGAGGATGGAAAATTCCTTCAAATAACTGATTGTGATGCCATGAATGTGGACGTGGCTCCTCTCCTGACTGCATGATCCTCTCGAGTAGTTGTCTGTCTGGGGCATCCTGAGTCTCTGTGACAGTTGCATGTGCCTTCTCTGATCTACTGTTGCCAACACTGACCAACTGCCAAGTAACTTCGACCAAGATGGTGACTGATACATCTGATGGACCAACAAACTTCTTTTAGGCCTATGATGCAACCACTTTCTAAATCCGACAATTGTTCATAGTGCAATCGAGTATGTCTCAAAGGCATCTTTGTACACAACTTGCTATATCAAAACAGAAAATCCATTTCCAACTACCTGTGAGAATACCGGCCATTCTAAAGGCTGCACAATGTGCCATTCTAATGCCCTATAACATGATTGTGCATATATTCTTTTACAACAAAGTATATTTAGTTAGTGAAAATTAAAAGTACTGTAGTCCTTCATTAAAATCAGGTTGTCATGTTGAGAAACAAGAATGTATGATAAGAAACATTAAGTTTTAAATGATTTAAGAGATATAAACAAAATACATATTTTGTAATTCCTTTTTGTATTTTAAAAGTATTGAAACTTCTCGGCCTTAGTTATTACTAATTCCATGATCTAACAAGAAAGATCAATCATGCTTAAAGCATTGATTATGAAACTCTTTCCAACTTCAATGCAATTTTATTTAAAAAAGTCTAAAATGCAATACATTCATCGGTAATATTTTAAAATTTATCACAATACTACATTAATTTATTATATTTGAAAACTTAAAACCTTCATTGAAAAAAATGAACTTCATTCAAATGACGGCATTGAAATATAAATTGCCTGGTTTAAATATCTCTAAAATGCGATACATTCCAGGGTAATATTTTTAAAACTATCATAATACTACGATAATTTATTATATTTGAAAATTTCATCGAAAACAACTGAAATTAATTCAACTGACGTCATAGAAAAAATAACACGCCTGGATCTCTCTATAAAAACAGCATTTCATTCATAACTTTCTCCCATTCATTTCATTCATCACAATACTATAATAATTTATTTTATTTAAAAATTAAGACCATGGAGCTACAAGTAATTAAACTCTATGCTTAAAACTTCATCGAAAAAAATCGTCCTTCCTCTTTTTAAAATCAATTAATATTTCATTCATATCAGCCATGCAGACTCCATGGGCTAAATTATTTTGTGTTAAAGAAATACAGCAATTCTAATACAACTCATTCTACATATTTTGCTGTTTACATTTTACATAAGTGAAAAATAGGCTTTGTTGTAGAAATAATCAAATTTGGATAATCATTTAAACTAAAATATATTGTATTTGCGTTGTTTCAGTATGTAGATGCACAGAATTTAAGCAAAAATAAAGCAGTTTTAGGACGGATACAACACTCAATATGAATTAAAAAGAACTTAAAAAATCACGATGTTGAAACAAGATGGATGCCATATATCATTTTGAAGTGGGTCATGTGATCTTTTCATTTCATGGTCACGTGATTGTCTCATATAGGAAGTGTAATTATTATTTAAAATTTTATTTAAAAAACTACTGAATATATTTCGCTGATTTTTTTTTTAATATATTTTAAGGAACAATTTGAATATTATCTAAAATTTTCGAAGCAATTTGAGAATTTTAAATCCGCTTAAAAAATGTTTGAAAAATTAGGTCCCATAGGGCTCAATGCATTTCATTTTTTCAACCCGGGTTCAATCCAAAACTAATTGGGTGATATTATTCATTTATATTCCCATAGGTCCTACAGATTGTCTGAACAACATACTAAAATTTCATTTTGATTAAGTCATTTTTACGGCAGTTATCGTGCTAAAGGACAGATAGACAGACAGACAGAATGAACAAAGTCATAAACACTTTTCAACTTTGTTGTAAAGTGTTAAACCCATTTCTTAAGCAGTATTTTATTATTAGGTATAGTCCATATCAATTCAGGCAGGGGGGGGGGGGGGGGTTACCTTCATAGTCTCAGATGTTTTTGAATTTAACATATGTTAAAATTCAGGAAAAAGTAAGAAACCCGTATTTTTTGTTTTGTTCAAAAAAATTCCTGGTCCAAGATACAAGCCGCCAAAGATGGCGCCTCGGGTGTCATTTTTCACTTGCTATTTTCGGCAAATTTTAAAACGCTCTATCTCTGGAACGGTTCAAGATATTTTGTTGCAGTTTCTTTTATTTAAAAGATAATATTTTTCTAATTTAAATGATATCCTCCATTTGGAAATATGTGTCCAAGTTCTTTTGCTGTAGTCTTCTGAATTTTTTTTTTTTTAAATCAAAAATAACTTTGTTTTTAAAATTGCCAATCCCAAAAATTTTGATTTTTTTTTTTTTTTTACTGTTGATCAGTACCATAGAGTACTACATTCCCTGAAAAGGAGAACTTCCACTTTTGAGTTTAACAGGTTTTTATAAAGAATTGAAAATTTTGCTAAGTAACAAACACAGCTTTCAAAATATATTGAAGCTTCTAAAATATATGTGCAAGTTCCAAAACATATTACAGATTCCACAGCATACCACTTCTGTGCACTCTGCTTAGAACTGAAATTAGCAATTCAATGAACTAAAACTTCTTCTTCTGCAGATACACAAAATCTGCATCATACACAGCATGGGAGACTTCTTCCTGTTAATTTTATGTCATTTTTGATATTCTGCCAAAGCATTTAGAACACAGAAAGTCATCACTAGAAACATTTTGACTTTGAAACAGAGTCTTGAAATGAGCACTTTTATTCCCAACCTGAAGAAAGTCTTTTTTATTTGCTAGTCTTACATATCACTCTTTTATAGATATGCAGATAGTCAGTAAACTCCAGTCCTGTGGCCCCAGTCAGAACACATTTCAAACTCGCTCCATTCCACAAAACAGCACACAACTCAATCAGCAGAATCCTCACAGAAGCTTACTTAAGTGCTGTTGGACCACAAATTTGGTGAACTGCTCTCTTTGTTTGCTTGTTGAAAACTAAACTATGAATTCATGTGTCCTCCCTTTTATATGTTAGGCAAAACACACAGAATTATCTGGATGGTTCCAGATTGTTCTAGAAGGTTTTGTTACATTCTGAAAGTATTTAGAAGCTTCCAGATTGTTCTAGAAGGTTCTGTTACATTCTGGAATTATCTGGATGGTTCCAGATTGTTTTAGAAGACCTTTAAGGATTTGGAAGATTCAATGTAAAGAAAATAATCCAGAATAAAAACATTTCACCAGTTCCAACTTTAATTTATCATTTTTATTCCATCACATTGAGCACATTGGTCCGAAAATGGATTTCTTAAAAAAAAAAAATTATGAAAAATTCCAGAACCAAATTGGCATCTCCTTTTCAGAAAGGTGATTTTGAGAAAAATAAATTTTTAAAAAAATGCACAAAGAAATTAGCCACAAAAGCTAAAACATGAATATCGTTTATAAAACCTGTTAAACCCAAAAGTGTAAGTTCTCCTTTTCAGAGAATGTAGTACTCTATGGTACTAATCAACAGTCAAAAAATCAAAATTTTTAGGATTGGCATTTTTGAAAAAAAAATTATTTTTGATTTTCAAAAAAAAATTCAGAAGGCTACAGCAAGAGAACTTGGACACATATTTCCAAACAGAGGATATCATTTTAATCAGAAAAATATTATCTTTTAAATAAAAAAAACTGCAATATCTTGAACCATTTCAGAGATAGAGCGTTTCAAAATTTTGCCGAAAATCGCAAGTGGCAAATGGTGTCTGAGGTGCCATCTTTGGTGGCTTGTATCTCGGGCCAGAAATTTTTTCGACCAAAACAAAATAATACGGGTTTCTTACTTTTTCCTGAATTTTAACATATGTTAAATTCAAAAACATCTGAGACTATGAAGGTAACCTCCCTGCCTGAATTGATACGGACTTAGCCATTAATTTTAAAAATGGATAAAAAAAACAACCCTAAAAGTTATTTGAAAATGCTATGATTTAAATTGATGACTTCATATTCAAGTCCTCTTTACTCACCAATTTATTTACCATATGCCAAGATAAGGAAGCTGCAATAAGTAGTAAAAGATAGTCCTATATCATTCTTTAATCCATTTCAAAAATCGATTGAAGACAATCAGATATTAATTAGAAAATAATTTCCCAAAATAATACCAGATGATTTAAACAGTTGAGAATTTCACTATTAATCAACTGTAAACATATTCTGTGGTTAAAAAATTAAAAATCATAAATATACCATAAATTTATTAAACTAACATTTTCTTTATTATTGGAATAAAAAATAAAATAAAATTGGATAAATAAAAATTGTTTATCTTATCATTTGAATGCTATATTTATACGCTTTTCTGAGAATAAATAATTTTTTCACATTGCTTTTATTTTCTTCAAATGATGTTTTTAACAGAAACATGGACTCACTAATTAATTCTATGGAATATATAAAACTGTTTTTCATTAATTAATATGTTGACAACTATAAAACACTTTAAATCATAACTACATTCATGTTTCAAGTAAAAATTAACAACAACAAAAAATCAAAAACTGCCGAATTGCATCACGAATTGTATTGTATACGTAGAACTTTCAGTCACATATATATTAGCAGGTATACCTTACACACCAACCATTTAAAATATTTGCGAATTCTAATACCATTCATTTTAAATCATAAATACAGAATATGACTTCATGCACAAGTAACAAATAAATAGATCTTAATGTAAAATGATATATATATATAAACCTTTCAAAAATGCATTATGGGTTTTCTTCTATAGTACAAACAGACCAAGAGCTCTGATTGTATTCCCATTATTGACACATGGTAAGCACATTTGGCATTAGATTTTGAAATATTGTCATCACTTAACTGTTAATATGCTTAATTTTGTTTCAAGACAATCCTGCAGTTTTGGATCAAGAGAATAAAAAAATGCAAATATGATAGCCATTTTGTAAACATTTCAAATATATCTAAGCTAATACAAAAATACTATTATTTCAGTAAATTTGTTATTTTTTAATTTGTAACTACGGGGTCTGTTTGTATTTATCTACCAAATTTTCTGCAAAACTAAGAATAGATACTTTTTAAAATTAGATTAACCAAGAGTAATATTAATAAGACTGGTTCCTAAAAGCAATGACTTTGGAATTGGACTGTTTTAATTGACTACAGAAATATAATAAAAAATAAGATTTTAGTGTATCGGATGCAGCAGTGTAAGTGCTGCATCAATATATAATAAAAAATAACTGGGTACTTACGTATTATTGCAACCATGACAAAACGTAATTGATGTATCGTCCAATAAAGGTCCCGATCGATTCCAAGGACAACATGCAACAAAGTGATCTGTATGAGGACCCACGTTCGAGCGGGCTCGAACTGGTTGGGGGACGTACGCACCGCTGGGACTGTGTCGTCAGACAGGCCGGCTTCGCCGGACCAAGTCACAGAGCATACTAGACTCGCTTCTGGGACCGTCGCACGGCGCAAGGACCGTGACAACATGCAGCCAAGTGATCTGTATGAGGACCCACGTCGAACTGCTTGAGAAAAACCCAGAAGCGAGTCCCAGAAGCGAGTCTAGTATGCTCTGTGACTTGGTCCGGCGAAGCCGGCCTGTCTGACGACACAGTCTCAGCGGTGCGTTCGTCCCCCAACCAGTTCGAGCCCGCTCGAACGTGGGTCCTCATACAGATCACTTTGTTGCATGTTGTCCTTGGAATCGATCGGGACCTTTATTGGACGATACATCAATTACGTTTTGTCATGGTTGCGATAATACGTAAGTACCAATAACTGTTTTAACACTTAAACACTATGGCATTTCTAATGAAATTATATTACTTTATATAATTTACTTTGTTATCAAGTTTTTGAAATCTTATGTAAACAAATAATTTTATCTTCTAAAGGTAAATAATTCAACTAAATAAACATTGCTTTCCTTTCAGGTTATAAGAGTTTGTCAAATCTATCTTAAATGGAATTAGCTTAACTCTTTAATATCAAAGACGCTCCAGATGCCTTTGTATGCAGACATCAGACACATGCCAGACAGCGGGATCAAATTCAAGAAAGGGCACTCCCTCCTCGCCAGTTGACTATAAGTAATCTATGCACTTAGTGTTAGCTCTGCTGTCAATCACAGTTTTGAGAAAGGTGGATGACCTAATCGGATATACTACAACCAACCAGGTCTACTATTGTATAGAAGGTAAGGATTCATTAATACTCAGATTGCAACTTTATCACCTTCTACTTGCAATAAGTTTCTAGTAAGAAGAAACTCTTCAATACAAAGGCATCAATTTGTGTGCTTCAGTCAGGATGGAAAGTGAACACAACACTTCACAATAATTTGCTGCCAATTATAGCAGTGAGGTGAGGAAGGGGGGGGGGGGGGGGGGGTCACTTTGTCATAGATGCATATGTATACAAAAGCATCTTCGGATTCTCAGTACATATGCAGATAACTCTCAACAATGTTAAAGGGTTAAAGATGAAATATTTCTCTATAACCTTCAAGGCTTCTTCTTCTCTTCTCAATCTTCAAGCAATCTTCGGTTTCTCAGTACATATGCAGGTAACTCTCAACAATGTTAAAGGGTTAAAGATGAAATGTTTCTCTATAACCTTCAAGGCTTCAAATGACAATATACATTTATATAATAAAACAGAAGCACCCTAAAGCAAAACTCCATTTAATATGGAAATGTTTTTCAATCTATTGTGAAATTAGATTTCAGTTATTAACAAACTAAAACAATAAGATATTCATTTTGAATTATTTTTACATCATTTTGTTTAATATTAAATAAATATTTTAAAAGATGACTAAAAAATTTCATACCTTTTTATCATCATTTTCGGATTGATCATCATTAGATTCCGAGTTCCCCTTAGATTCCATTACTAAACCCACTATAAAAGCAAAATATATATATATATATTGCAAATGGAAGAAATAAAGCATAAATAAAACACACATTAAAATAATATGCTTACTAATACAAACTTAAAATGTGCGTGAAATTTAATACAGGTAACATTCATTAATCAAACATACACAGTAATAAAAACAAAAATTGAATCTCAGAGTATGTACCACATACAGTAAAAAAATAAACTTTTGAACCCTTCAGCATCATAGATTTTCTTCCACAAATTACAGTAAAATTGCAAAGAAAACTTTCCAAATTCAAATTCTAGAATAAGAATTTCTAACTTAAAAATAAGGATTAAGAGCACCTTCAGCAGTAAATAAAATACTAAATGAGAGCAAGAAGATTTCGTAGCAAATCATTGGAATTTTTTTTTTTTTTAATTTTAATCTGTTTCCTACTCTAAATTCAATCATTTCTAATAAATGTAAAAGCACTTTTATCAGTTTAGTTGATTTGCTCGCTCATTGAGTGCATTAACATAACAACAGTACACTGGACTTAAAGAAGCAGTCTTTAATGTTCTTGTAGATCAAAGATATGATACCCAGTGCTTATGAGCACCAGTTTTATCATTAGTATAAAAATACATATATATACTTTTAATTATTTTGTTTTATGCATCTGGAAGACTTATTTATGTACTCGTTAATGATAAATGGCTGCAGACACCCTGCTTTAGATAGTACAGTTAAATTTTAACATTATTAATAAAATTTTGGTAAAAAGAAATGAAAAATGACACATTTTGTAACAGATCCATTTATAACCTGAAATTTAATCATTTCTC
Organism: Amaurobius ferox; assembly: GCA_951213105.1. Lineage (NCBI taxonomy): Eukaryota > Metazoa > Arthropoda > Arachnida > Araneae > Amaurobiidae > Amaurobius > Amaurobius ferox. Next base: position 20,715,008 of record OX578143.1, read on the forward strand.
ACATAATTCTCCAAAAAATATTTTCATGAGCATAAGAGGAATTGTACTTCTGTGGGGAAATAGCTGTCATTTATATACTGATCAAACAATCAAGAATGTTTTATTCTGTTCATGTATAAGAAGCATGGCTCCACACAAGCCAAGCAGTCAATACAAAGATGCAGATAAGTATTTCCGTTGAGTTACACAAAGACACAGTGAGTGAGGTGCTTTATGGAAACCAAGATCTGAAACTAGCCATAGTTGCAGTTTTTTTTAAGGATCTTATAAATGCAAGTGATGAGATTTTCAATTGATATTTCAAATTAAAAAATCGGGAAAGACAATTTTTCTTAATAGCAATTTTACGATGAATTTTTTATATTTATTTGCAAAATGATAATATTGATATGCATATTGTGATGTGATACCGTTCAGAGTGAGCCCTGCACTGTTGTACAATTGCAAATAGCCAAATGTATTTTCTTCATACTCCAATAACACCATGTGGGCTCACCTTAAAAATTCTACAATTTCCATTTCTTCATTTATTTTTATTTTTCTGCTTCGAAAAAATTTCTACTGATAATCTGCAGTGCCCTATAATCCGCACAGTCAAAATGTGGAGTTTATTTAACAGATAATCTGCGAATTATACACAGGAAATTTTGGTATCTATAAAAAATTTAAATCCTGAGACCAATATAGAAATAATTTTGACTAAAAAAATTCGAACTAAAGTTTCCTCAATATTAAGTACAAAACAATTCTTATCATTGATGACCATGATGCATGAACTAGTATTAGGAGAGAATGGGAGCAGAGCAAACCCCTGTTTAGAAGCCGATAGTGAATTTTAGCAGATTGAAGCAGAATTAAAATGACTGTATAACATTGATTGCAACTGCTAGCATAAAGTCAATCTGCACAAATTGAATTATTTAATAATTTAACCTGTTTACTAGCCACTGTCCATGAAAATGAATATTTTTTCTAATATTTATTATAAATTTTTACCTTTACTAATGTTTCTGCATTTCTAGTCAATGTATGAGAAATTGATTATGCCATCTGTTTGTCATTTGATGGATAATTCCATCTAAGTCACTAAATCTTGAAAAATAATATAATGGCTACGAAAAAACTAAACATATTCACCATTTAAAAACCAAATTAAAACATTGTTATTGCTAGTAGGCCTATGCACTTAAAAACATATTTAATGATTTTGAAATTATTATTAAGGAAAGTTTTTAATTTAGCTTTAAACTTATTTATACAGACAGATACAAAAACTGGAAAGGGAGGAGGCTTGTGTTTTTTGGAGCCTAAAACCATTCTGTTAAACGTGGTTATATGGTCTATGAGCCCACAGTGTGGGTACAATGCCTAGAATACCTAGTGTCACATTCATAAGAGAAATGTCTTAAAAAACCTGATCCAATAATTGAGGACACATCCGGTAAAAATTAGGATCAAGAGAGTGTAACACCATCTGTTGTCAGCAATGGAAGTTATCAATTAGACTGTGCTTTTAGTTCAATTTTGCTCAATCGTAATTTGATTAATCACTTAATCAATAAATCTAATTAATTTTATTAAAAACTTATAAATTCACAAAATGTTTCTCTATAAATTTACTTCACAGAGATAGTATAAGTGACTTATATGACACTTTGTCAAACTCCACATTAAGCTTTAAGATGTAAAAGCAACAAAGTTGAACTGACAGAAACATTATTGAGATTTTACTTGATAACCAGACTTCATTTTTGTATTAAAGGTATCAATAGAGACAAATGTACAAAGAAGACACAAAGTAAAATTTTCAAAGATGAGTAAATGTAAATAATGCATTTGAATAAATGAAATGCATATTAAATATAAAAATGATAATGTACTTTTTGTTATTAAAATATTTTCTGTTTTTAAATTTAGTTTTTGTCTCCTCTAAAGCAGATAATATACTTTAAACATTTATTTTTCTGTAAGGATGTATATATCTATATTATACTTTTGTTTTTTTATTAGACGTATAATATTAAGCTTATTATGTAATATAAAGTAAGAAATAATACCTTATCTATAAATATCTTGTTCAATTTATACATATTTTTTTTTCCAGTGGTGCAAATATATTGTTGAAATCATAAAATTAATTCAATAACATTTGAATTCTAATATGAAGAATAAATTTCCTTAAAAGTTCTCAATATGATGCCAAATTGATTGTTGCAAAATTGATTTAATAAATGCATATAGTTATGGCAGGCTGAATATAGCTGATGCAGCGTGTAAATTACTAAAAAATAACTTATAACAATGATGTATTTTCTTTGTATTTAAAAGCTAGAAATAAATCTTGATATTGACCAAATGGACTGATGCATATCAGATACATTTAAATAAATAAATAAAAAACATTGCAATGAAAAGATGATCAAGATAGAATATTCTTATCTTAATAGTACTATACTAGCCGAATACCCGTTGGAAATCAACGGTCTCGCAATAAGCAACCCCTGAATATTGTCATTTTTTTTAATAATTCGTGTTTCACATTTATTCAGCAAATCGAATATTTTAGTGTGCGGAACCCCCTAAAGAAAAAAATATTGTAAATTTTAAATTGCGCATGTCTTCCTTTCGATCTACCAGTACACCAAATTAAAATCTCTATCTCATCCCGAAGCATACTATTTTATCATCTTCCCTTTCGAACGTTTTTCTGTGGAACATACCCATAAATGAACATTTTTTAAAAACTCTGCTTGCCCTGGATTTTTTATCAGATGATTGGCCTATATACCAAATATCAAGTCTCAATCACATTTAAAGGAAACGTGTCTCATTTATTCCGAAAATCGAACATATTGGTGTTCGGCACCCCCTAAAGTTGCAAATATTGGAAATCTGAAATTGCACACTTTCTTCCTTTCAAACTATCTACCAGTACACCAAATTTGATGTCTCTATCCTATCGTGAAGCATGTTTTTCTATCACTTCATATTTCGAACTTTTTCTGTGTTGCACCCCCTTAAATGATCATTTTTGAAAAACCGTAATAATCATAAGTTTTTTTTTATCAAATGATTACCCCATATACTAAATTTCAAGCCTCTATCATATTGTAAAGGAGGCGTTTTTTATTTGTACGTCAAATCGAACATTTTAGTATGTGGCACCCCGTACAATAGCAAATGTTGGAAAACTGAAATTGCACACTTTCTTCCTTTCTAACTATCTACACGTACACCAAATTTGAAGTCCATCTCATCGCAAAGCATGCTTTTTCTATCATTTTACCTTTTGAATGTTTTTCTGTGGAGTACCCACCCCCCTTAATATACATTTTTGAAAAACTCCATTCTTCTTGGGTTTTCTATAAAATGATTTTCCCATATACCAAATATCAAGCCTCTATCACGTTCTAAAAGGAGTGTTTCTACTTCATTAGAAAATCGAACATTTTTGTGTGCGACACCCCTTAAAGTAGAAAATATTGGAAAACTGAAATTGTACACTTTCTTCCTTCCAAATTATCTACCCGTACACCAAATTTCAAATCTCTATCTCATCCCGAAGTATGTTTTCTTTCGAACGCTTTCCTCTGGAGCACCCCCTTAAACTAACGTTTTTGAAAAACTATAATCGTCTTGGGTGTTTTTATCAAATGATTATTCCATACACCAAATTTCAAGCCTCTATCAAATTTTAAAAGAGCCGTTTCTCATTTATTCGGTAAATCAAACATTTTGGTGTACGGCACCCCCTTAAGTAGAAAATATTGGAAATCTGAAATTGCACACTTTCTTCCTTTCGAACAATTTACCCATACACCAAATTTGAAGTCTCTATCTTATGGCAAAGCATGCTTTCCTATCATTGCACTTTTCGAATGTTTTGGTGTGGAGCACCTGATCTAGAGAACATTTTCGAAAAATTCAATTTTTCCAGGGGGTTTTATCGAATGATCGAGCCGTGTACCAAATTGCAAGTCTCTATCTATTCAGGAAGTGCCCCAAAAAAGCGTGACAGATGGACAGACAGACGGACACTTGGCAATTAGTATATATAGATATATACAGGGTGTCCCAAAAAGATTGAAGCACTCTTTAATTCTTTACCTGTTGGAGATAATTGGGCAATGTAAATTGTAGGTAAACATGTTGAAAGTAAGGTAGGAAATAAGACTACGTTAATGAAATAGTCCTCCCATTATTTTTCAAAAAGTTACACTTTTTAAATTTTTATACAACCCCCTTAAACAAATTTGGTCCATCATAAAATTTTTCTTTTTAATGCAACACTACCATTAAAAAAAAAAACTCGTATCTGTATCTTTAAAATTGAGCGAGTTATATTTAATTGAAAACTGAACATTGTGAATAAGGAACATATATCAAATTAGAAATGTAAATTTGTGACATATCACAAAAAGGATAAAATTGGGTGATAATACATAGGATACCCAACAGCGTAGTGAATGCCGCTGCTTTATATGATCTCTGTCTGTGTAATGCTTTATTTAGATGCATTTGTGATAAAAAATTTTGACATATTAACATATTTTTGATCTAAACAATTTCCATCATCAATTTGTTTATGATCCCTATTTTCACCGATGAAACAGCCTTTCACATGGTATGGAAAAGTGGCATAAGTCAGATATTTTCCTTTATCATAATTCAGTTGATTTTAAAGTTAAATTTGTGGGGTTTTTTTCAATCATCTTGTTGCATTAAAAATAAAAAATTTCTGATTGGCCAAATTTGTCTAAGGGGGTCATATAAAAAATTAAAAAGTGTAACTTTTGAAAATTAATGGGACTATTTCAATAACGTGGTCTTATTTTCTACATTTTTGCAATTTACATTGCCCACTTATCTCCAACAGGTAAAGAATTAAAGAATGTTTCAATCTTTTTGGGACACCCTGCATATATATATATATATATATATATATATATATATATGGGGAGAGAGAGAGAGAGATATTGTGTATATGTCATGTCTTTAAGGATTTACAGTAATATGTTATAAAGATTAGCTGCCATGCATGTTTTATTATTTATTTAGTTATACTAAGATAAGTTTGACTTTATCTTTCCCCATACACAACGCACAAAATGATTTATTTACAAAAAGTTTATTCAAGTTTTATCTGAGATATTTAATTTTTTTGTTGAAAAGAAAGTTTATATGAATTTATATCTACTAATACATTTTTTAAAACAAATTTAGTGTAAATTTATTCGTTTTGTATCCCTCCCCTAAGTTGTAAGATGAAATGGTATGATTCTGTATATATTTTATATAATAATAAAATAACGTTTGCTTACCAAATAATAATGAAATGTCTTACAAAATAATACTGACAATAAAAAGAAAAATTTAACGCATCACGGATTGATGAAATACTCTTATTGCAAGAAACGAATTTTTAAAAAAATCTGATATGGGCAGCACATGTCTTTCGTTTTTATATAATACAATTTACTACTTTTATAGTTAAAAAAATGTTATTATTCTTACAGTAAATACTTATATTCTTTCCAAGATATTGAATTTTCTTCAATTAGTCATCATTTTCATTCATTTAGCATCATTTTTATCCATTTGGTGAAATTTTCGTTAATTTGGCAACATTTAAAAAAGTAGCCAAGTTGGCAACATTCCGCCAAATTTGTCGCCAAAATATTGCCAAGCATTATGGATGGAGAAATATGTTATTCTTACAGCAGATAAATGACTATTGGTGTTCAAATACAAAAGTATTACTCAAAGTATCTTTTCTCATGAATGGAATGAGTTACACCACATTTATTGTATGATATTACATATGAAAAGTGAACATGTTTCATAACAGTTAATATTTTTTTTTAATTTATGGGATTTTTTTGATAAATTTATTTGAAAAATGTGCAATATCTTGAGAACGGTTCATGCTAGCATTCTAAAGTTTATGTCAATCATTTTCTAAGGAAACATTACATACGAAATGTCTATTTGGGTAACTTTATTAAAGGTTTTGATTTTTCGATGATTTTTCCAAAATTTCACTCGAAAATTTAGGGGATTCTGAACAATCGATTGTGTTTTAAAACAATAAGCTTCTAGTGCTCACGGATTGTGATTTTTGTACTAAATTTCGTTCGAATCGCTCCATTCGTTAGCAAGATATCGTCTCCACAGACTCACTGACACACACACATACAGACATCATCTCAAAAATGTTCGATTCATGATCAGGGATGCTTGAAATGTGCTCTCCCGTCAAAAACTAGAATTCAAATTTTCGCCCCCGTCACAATACTTTCCTTATACATTAAGTATATAAGGAAAGTAATATATGTTTTGCATTAACATCTCTGTGTTAACCATAATAGGAATTGTTTCTGTTGTAAAATAATTCTCCTGAAACCCTATTTTGAAGTCAAAACATATTTTAAACAGTTAAGTTTTTTAATTTCAAATGATGTATTTTTTGCATAGAAAAGTATAGAATTAGTTGTCTGCTATGAGCGGGTCAATTTTGACTGCAGTGCCATCTGTTGCATTTGCTGAACAATTCTCCCAATTTTTTTTCTTGAACGCGACACTAGGTAGTGTGGGTGCTCTCCCAATTATTACTACTACTAGGAGACTGGATGTCCAGAGAGGGCATAAGAATATGTAAGGCTATAGGAATTTGCCCTATTTTTAATAAAAATACATGCATTTATTTTAATATAAATACTTACTGCATTATGAAAAAAAAAGAAATGTATAAACTATCAGTACTTGTATCATAGTATAATACAACCTATAACTTAATATTAAAAATGAATATCATTTTCAGATATAAAATAATTCAATGATTTGTCTTAAGCTCATTCACCACATAAAGTATGTTATTTTTTTACTGTTTAGGTTAGATTCTACTATCTGTAGAAAATATGTTATTGCTTATAATCAGATTAAGATTGAAACTTTGCTCCTATGATTGAGAAAAGTAAGATGCATATTTGAGTAGCTACAATGGGTGATTGACCCAAAAAGATTATTACCCTCAAAAGATTATGCATAATTGTTTCACAGTTTTCGAAAAAATACAGGATTGCTTTTTCAGAAATAAACTGAAAATTTTTACTGACATTAGAGGTTTTAAAATACAGACTTGTTTACAGCAATTCTACTCCAAGAAACAAAATCTGACTTTCCTTACACCTTTTTTTTTTAAATCACTATTCATATTCATTTTAATGAGCTTTATTTTACTGCAAAATACATAAAATGAAACCTTCATCAAACTCCTAACTTATATTAATTCCTTTTTTATTTGTTGACTTGGTGCATTTTGAAACACAAATAAACCAAAATTCAATAAAGTGAGAATATCTTGAGAAAAGTTTATCATAACATAGTGAAAGTGGTTATATACATTTTATCAAAAATTGAATTATAAGACATCCACTACATAATATAATCAAATATTTTTGTTTTTTACAGTCTGGTTTTAACATTTTGCATTTTACCTTTGACTAACAACAGTACCAGATAAACACAATGTTTTTGGAAAGAAAAACTATGCAGGGTACCTCCAAAGAGGGTATACACATTTTACAAATTTTCATCATTTTAAAAATTCATCATTTTACTCATTTTCATCATTTTTTTTCATCATTCTTCTCTCTAATTTCATGCACATTTGGAATTTTTTATGTAATATGTGTGACAACAAAAAACTATAAAAATAATTATCTGCATAAATTTTGACAGGAAAAGCTCTTTTATGTACTACAAATGCATTTCAAAAGCAATAGATGCTTTAAGAGACTTAACACTAATCGCCGTAAATGTACTGAATGCTGAAAATTGACATTTCATTTTTCGAATATTTGTAGGCCATTAAAAAAACACATTTTCTGATCTGCACTGGAATCTATTCAGTACTGGGATAACACATAAGAATTGTGCTCTCATCATAAACATCCATGTTATTTGCAATAGGAATACAATCTTATTAAAAATCTGAAAAGCATGAAACCAGCCCATGGTTGCTGGTATCTGCAATGGGAGTTTCTTCCATATTTTGGGGAATGCCCATTATACATGAATTTGTGTTTTATAAAAAACAATCCTAGTTTAAGGAACAGTGGGTTTTGAGAGTATAAACTTGGTCATTATAACCTGAATTTATCTCTTTCCAAAGGCTCTCAAAATTATAGCATATTGAAATAGCAATATATTCTTGCTATTTCAAAATTATAACATTTTTTTGCTGCCAATGCAAATAGGCCATTCCATGGTAATGAGTACATATAAGCATGTAGCCGGTTCATGAATGCAGCTATCTGTAATAGGAACATAATCCGTATTTCTTATTATTGAAGTTTGCAACACAAAACCTATGAAGTTTCCTGAAAATCATTTCTATCCAAAACCATTTTAAGTTTGCAGGACAAAAGATAGACATACCATGGATCTAGGAAATGGGAGGAGTTACTGGTGTAAGGGAGTTAAAGTTAGAAATTTTGTTTTCTAATATGGACCCAATGGGGTTAACTAAGGTAATTTTTTCACCAACGAGGAAGGAGTGTGTGTGGTGATGGAGTCATAACCCACCTCCTTGCCCATACCAATAAGGCAAAATTAAACAAATTGAAGGGATTCATAACCTTAAATTCTTAGAAAAAAGGATGTCATTAGCAATGTATCAAACATTTGCATTAAAAAGAAGTTAGGCAGTTCCAAATAGTTGGGCATTTTAAAATATATAACAATCCCTGTTTACATCATGAATAAATAGAATGCATTTCTCCTTAACACACACTCATATGTACTTCTGAATAAATCCAACTTTCATGAGATAATTAGAGATTAAAAGGCATGATCAGCAAGTAGAAGCAGAGAATACAATCATGCATTGACCACATAAACAATTGATATGGTCCACGATTGAAATTACATGTAAAAAGATTAAACATATTGTAGAGTAAATTTCATATAAAACAAAGAAATGTCTACAAGCTGTTAGATTAACAGTGGTGCACTATTATTTTTTTAGAAAAAAGGATACGCTTCAATGATTTTTTTTACATTCTTAGAAGTAAATGTTACCTAATTATTACTTTCATGGAACCGTGATCTGCACCCTCTGGTAACACTTTAAGAGGCGAAACTGCTTTTAGCGGCTTCACTTACAAACTAAATAGAAATTATATACATAACTTTCATTCCTTTATCTTTAAGAAGACTATTGTTCACTAATGCAAGACGCAGAATCATTGGACCATAACAAAAGAAGCTAAGGTGGCTAGCACCAAATTTGGGTATCTTGACCATAAAAATTACTTATTTGCAATGTTACCTTAGCAGGGTTCCGTAGGAATTCTTCATTTCCTATTATGTATACAGGAGAGTTTAAAGGAATTTTTTATTGAGTAATGAACAGAGGAACGGTTAATAAGAAAGTTACAAAAATAGGATAAGTAACGAAAGAAATCATTCGGCTGCACTTCCGCAAAAACAACAGTAAGTTGTTGCCAAAAGATGGATCCTAATTATGAGCTTATATGAAGGCATTTAAAATGAAAATAAATAATAGGTTGAGTTGTAATTTCTAATGCAAAAATAGTTGTTATTTTCAAGATTTTTATAAATGTTGGAAAAGAAAAGGTATTAGTTTCCAGACAAACAAGTAAGTAATGTGTAATACACTTCGTTAAATATTAAAGTGGCGTAAATCACTGTGTATTACAAACTCGTAAAATGTGAATAACAATTATAAATTCAATACATAGATCAGTGATGAATATTCTTTCTTACTTTGTTTAAACTTTGAACATTAAAAAAAAAGAGACGTAAAGTGTTGGTGCTGCCATCTGCCAAAGGTTGGTTAAACATCGTTCCTGTGATTTTAGCCTAAGATGTGCAAGATTCCATGCTTCCAACCTCAAGCGTATGAGTACTTGGAGTTAGAGAGATTGTAGTAGTCGTTTTGAGTAGTTGATATTCCTATCGCTCCCCTTTGTAAGGTCGTAATTACGAATGAAAGCAAAAATAGCTTAGTGGTTCTGCACCTCAAATGTTTCTGTTCATATTCAGAATTTATTAAATAATATTAAATTTTTTTTCCCAATGGCCAGGCATTGATTCTTTTATCTTCGCCTATACATCGGCCAGAACAGTGAACCTCTTAGCCGCCGTCAAATGACGTTGCCCCAGCGCACCAGTGGGGTGGAGACACATTGCGCCCAACAACACAAACATCCATGTCTTACGTGGGACTCGAACCCACAACGTGGCGGCCGATCAATCGCTGGAAACGCTCGCGTTGACCGTTCGGCCACCACGTCGACTGAAATGAGCCAACAGTACGCGGTGTTCCCAGGTGGTCACCCACCCAAGTACTAACCACGCCCGATGCTGCTTAACTTCGGTGATCTAACGAGAATGTTTATCCGGGGAGTCTAATTAATCCACTCAAAACGAATACAAATAGAGTTCGAGTTAAAATATGGTGTACTGACAAATGGAGGTGTCGAGATTGTCTCTCTGTCTGTCGCAAAGGGATTGTGGTGTTAGGTAAATTAAGGAAATTCATACATGGCCAGAGTCGTGTAGCAGGTAAAGTAATTTTGGGCACAATCTATTAGCATAGTTCAGTCCTCGGTTCTGATAAATTGCTATTATTTCAGCTCAAATAAATACAATATACTCTACATATACAGGGTGATTCAAAATGATGGGGTAAAATTTTAAGAGGTGATAGAACACACCTAAACAAGCACTTTTCGTCATACAATGCATGGTCGTAACTCAAGGGAGGGGCACTAGGGGTTAGCATGTAATGGGTAACAAAGGAGGTATGAAGAAATTCAGAAACTGTTCAAAACAAGAAATTGAAGAAATTACAAAACAAATTGTAATGAATAACTTACAGAAACCGCTCAAAATGCAACATGAATGCAGGTCTCACACCTGTGATGTAGCGAGCGGCGTACATTGGCGAAAACACCAGTCATTTCTCGTCGGCAACAGCAACATTAATCCTGGCAGTAAGGTCCTCATCGGAATCGACGGGGCCATCGCAGATGAAATTTTTCATATGGACCCACAGGAAAAAGTCCAGATATGAGAGATCGTGACCACCCTGACCTGGGAATGTTGCATCCAAGGTGTTTGTTTCGTACAGCCACGCTGAAATGGGATGGCGCTCCATCGTGTTGGAACCACATACAGATTTGGGCTTTCCTCTCATTCCCGCCTACAGCTCCGTACATGAAATGCATATCGGCCTTCTGATTCGTGAAACAATCCATCCCTTCTGAAATCCACGGTAGAACTGACGACAAGTGCGACAACAGGCGCTTAATGAGTTCGTTGAACAGCGCCCTCAAGCGCTTAACCGCGTGAGTTACGACTATACATTGTATGACGAAAAGTGCTTGTTTAGGTGTGTTCTATCACCCCTTAAAGTTTTGCCCCATCGTTTTGAATTACCCTGTATATATATCTTTATAATTTTGTACATATATTTTTACTTTCTCATATAATTGTAAAGAGAATGTTGTTTTTTTACTTTAAAATTTGAGATTTTTATGAATAAACGCATTTCGATCTAGAGAGAAAATAGAACAAAATAAAAATTTTAGTAATTCCCAACATTTCAACTGGAAATATTTGACATTTAAGCTTTTTATAGCATTATTTTCTACGCCAAATCATGATTTTTGGAACAGATAGTAGATCCGGAAAATTGATACTTTTCGTCCCTACACATTACATTTATAAAGCTGTGGATGTAAAGGGTACTAAAATAATACACATATAAGGCAAATGCATCGAATTCGTTAGGATGATAACCTTGTTTCCGTCCTATATGAAAAAATCTGATGGGCAGGACCTGACTTCCCCTATATAATGCAACATATTTTTATAATGTTGTGGAATTTACTTTTTCCACAGTAAAAAAAATGATGCATAAGATCTACGGAACAATATTTTTAATGTTAAATGGTACATCAGGAGTAGGGGATTAGGGAGAGTTCAGCGGCACTTCAGAGGCGGTGAATCCCTATACTTTAACATGGGGGACCCTCCGAGACCAGAAAATGGGTGCATCAACAGAGGCGGTGGTAAAGTCCCATGCTTTAACATAGAGGTTCTCAGAAGTCGGTGTGAGACGGTACGGTTACGGTTCCATAAGACAGGTATGGAAATAAGGTGACGTTACAGAAGAGAGTGGAGTTTATGACGTATATTGTTTTTTCTTTTTTTTTTTGTTTTTACTAATAAAATTTCGTAAATGCAAGTTTTTTTCTTATATTTTTTCGCAAATGTAAGTTTTTTACTTTTCAAAAACCGCACTTGTGCTGTTTTCTCTATGGAAATTAACATAGGTTTTCGCACTTGTGCTATTTTTTAACGTTTTTTCACAAAAACATACTTTTTACTAACAAAATTTCGTAAATGCAAGTTTTTTTCTTATATTTTTTCACAAATGTAAGTTTTTTACTTTTCAAAAACCGCACTTGTGCCGTTTTCTCTATGGAAATTAACATAGGTTTTCACACTTGTGCTATTTTTTAACGTTTTTTCACAAAAACATACTTTTTACTTGTAAAAAACTAACAAAAACGCGTTTTTAAAGTAGCAGAATCGCGTGAATTGGTGTTTTAAAGTAGCAGAATCGCGTGAATTGGTATTTTAAAGTAGCAGAATCGCGTGAATTGGTGTTTTAAAGTAGCAGAATCGCATGAATTGATGTTTTAAAGTAGCAGAATCGCGTGAATCGGGTGTATGGGAATCTCGAGAATCTCGGGGGTTTAAGGGTTGTGTTTCCCCAATCCTTTCGTCTTGGATTTCAAAATTTAAATGCAGTAAGGTCTTTTTAGGAAATTAGATGCTGTTAGAAAAATATATATTTTTTTTAATTGTGGTCCCACCTCCACCCGGTGTATAGGATACACCGCCACAATTTCTTTTTTCCTATTTTTTCCTTCTTTTTTTTTTCCTTCTTTCTCTTTTTTCCTTTTTTTATTTTTTTATTTTAAAATGTCCGTAGGCATAACTTGTAATGCCGTCCTCGAGTAAATATCTTTTGTCATCAATGGGTGACAAAGCCACCTTGTTCTGGCATACAGTGAATAGTTTATGATGACTACTATCAATTCTAATCTGTTCTTCCATGGTAGGTCTAACACTCAACAGGCATTGTCTATAGTCATTATGTGTAATTTTCCGTGCAACCACATGTGTAGAAACACCTTTAGCTCTTTTCTTTTCTCCAGCAGCTGATAGAATAGAGTACATTTTAGGTCTAAGTCCTATAAACTCTTGAATGGGGGTTGAATTCAGTTCATCTTTAAAATATCCAATACGCTTTTTATTGTCTTCACTGAAGAGGGGATGATCCTTGGGATAGTCAGAAAAATCATACAAGTGTTTATGCTGGTTCATATCTTCATAAATATCAGCAGTTTGGATTTCATAAGCCAATGAATCAGTATCGGTGAAGAGAAGCGAAGCTTTTTCACCATATTGGCTTTTAATATGTTTATAATGAAACTCATACATCAAGAGTTTAGATAACTCCAAGATAGCAAAGCCAACGTATATAGGCCGGTTCATTAAAATGCAATTCCTTACACGTTCAACACCCACCAGATCTTCGCTAAAAATCCTGATAGCTCTAAAAGCTGGAGATGCCACCACCTTCAGGGCCCGCTTTGAAGAATTCACTAGTTCAATATTCACTCGATTTCGAAGATTCTCCATCGTTTTTCCAAACACAGCGTTATTAAGCAATTTAAAAAAGTCTTTCTCAAAATTAGTCTTTGCCTTCTTTCTTTCTTCTGTGTTAAATTGGATGTATTTCTCCAACCAGGGCTTCTGATTAAATTTTAAGGTCTTGTGAATTTTCTTAAGTCTTAAACCTAATGATAGGTATAGCTGAAGGTTCCGATAGTGAACAATATAATGTTTCTTGTCATGCAGATTGGGTACCAATTTCGTAGTACTAACAAAATGTCCATGATGTAACTGTTGAACTAGTCGTTCAGCATAGGGGGAGAGCATTTCTCGTTCAATCTTCACCCTTTCAGGGGCTAGAGGGTATTCATTATGATAATCATGTAAGGATTCAGGATACTCCAGATCCACTTCAAATATATATCCCTCTTGGGTATTATCCTTTAGACTCATTATCCAGAATTCATTCAAATTTTCTGTAGATATCCATTCAAAGCCACCATAGGGCAGTGGTTGAGACATGGCCCAACCATATAGGTTATTAGCATCAAGATAGATAATGTGCTTATCAGGCTTAGAAGAATCGTAATTTTCCAAATAACGATTATTAGCCTCGGATCTACGCTGACTTATCATACATATGCCACCGCGGATTCCACGTTCTATAAACAGTAACATATTTTCATCTGTGAGTAGTTCCAGGGTTTGCTCAGTCATTTTCAAAGAGGCCTGCCAAGCCAGTCCAGGGGCGGTCATCATATGAGCGGCGTCTAAATCATAGTTCTTCTTGCAAATTTTTCGAAAATTCTCAAATACATCGGCTAATCAAACACATCTGTTTTCACATACAGGTCGTGATATTCTCCCAAGTTCTTTATGTTGAAGGTATCCCATACAGTTTGGGCATGCCGATAATCTTCACTCTTAATATCTTCTCCTTTAATATCATTATGAAATGCAGAAGGGGGAGGGAGTACATTTTCATCAAATTTTTGAAAGGATGTCATATAGCTATAGGGATATACTCCTTTCCTAATAAGAGCATTCTGTTGTACTATATCGGGGAAATGTTCTCTGAGAATATAAAATTTACTCTAGTCTAAATTGGAAACTAGCTTTTCCAGGGAAGCATTCAGAAACTGTAGGCTATCAATAAATTGTAAACAGACACGGGGCCCCTCTTTCTTTGAAATCTTAAAAGATATGTATTTTTCAATATTAGTGGCAATCACATCAATTTTATGGTCTTGCAATTTCCCAAAACTCAGCATAATATGATGAGAGTCATAATTTTTTAAATTATGAAACACTACAGGAATATTAATACTTTGTCTATAGTTAAGATTACAGGCATTATGCAGGGCACCTCTATAGGCTCCAGTCACGTGATTGTGATCACGCACACGATCTGTTTTCAGTTCACGATGGCACACGTTACAATGGGTAGCTCTTTCAAAGTCAACTTCATTCTCTTTAGTCATTCGTAGTGGTTTAACATAACGTAATTTTTCTCCAAGATACTGTTTCTCCATTATCAAGTTGTTAAGAAAATGATTCACAGGGTCGATACCTCGATACACAGTAGCTTGTTTCAGGCATTTTCCATCAGGCCCTATAATAACATAAGCATATCCACAAGGTTCATGAATCGCTAGTCTATGCGTGTAAGATCCAATATTCGAGGGTTTAGTAGTGTCTTCTTTAACGATCAGGGCTTCAAAGTCAGCATAAATGATGAAAGGGATAGAATGCTGATACTGTTTGTTCGTGAATTGGAGATATTTCTGATCTTCCGAGGGCATTTTAATGCGCTGAGGTGCATGTTCTTTGCAATATTGAGCATGATCTTGCAAAAGATCGTCTCTACTGTAACGATGTAAACATCTATAACATATATATTGGGCTCCATTGTGCTTAGTTATATCTCCCAGCAAGCGTGACATATTCCTTATGAGAGTATAGTGTTGCTTATCTTCATCACTAATCAGCAGGAGATTCACACAGTCTTCATCTTCACGTTTGGATATATGCAAAGGAAAAATATCTTCATCTTCGTATCCATATACATTTATTCGTATATTATTCAATTTTTCAATCTGAGGAATCTTCACAACTGAGATAGGGTATTGAATATCTTCAAGTTTAATGTCATTTTCAAAACTTTTATAATGTGACACTCTTTCAGGCTTATATTCACGGGATATATAGTATTTGTGGGCTAATAGGCACCACACCAGGCATTTCTCGTCTTCATTTCGAATATTGAGTAAAGCTTTCTTGGCTGCAAGTTTTGTTGGCAAGGGTATATAGCTAGAAGCTGCAAGAGGCTTATACTTTGCACAGAAAACATCTATCTTTCGCATCTTTTGTAAAGTCCATCCAGAGCCTCGGCTGACAAATTCTTCGAATAACTTCAAGATTTGTGAAAAAGCTTCTTCAGCATTGTTGGGAGGGGTATCATCACGAAGTTCTGTCACAACATCTGTTCTAAAATATGAGCTGGATACCTGTTGGCCATTTGCAACGTCACGAATAAATTGCACATCCGCAATAAGATACCACTTAATAGATCTGTATGCATCAAGTTCGTCTTTTAATATCTTCAATAGCTGAGGGCGAATTTCATCAAAACATAGCATAAGATCCCTCTCTACACTTTCAGTAGGTTCCAGAGTGTGTACAGAGAATACATCTAAACCCTTCTTCTTCTTCGCTGCAATCTTGGGGCGCTTATTAGAAGTTGAGGCTAAAGCAGGAGCTTTTCTCTTTTTAGAACCATGTTCAATACGCTGATGGCGCAGGGCATCACTTTTCTTGCTGAATATAAGTTCACAATGCATGCATTTCACACCATCCTTCAGATGAAGTAACAGGTGGCGCTTCAGGTTATCTCGTCTAGTAAACTGTATGGAGCATTGAGTGCATTCAAACACTTTAACGGGAGAATGCATATTCGCATGTCTAGCCAAATCTTCCTTACGAACAAATGCACGTTCGCATACTTTACATCGATAAGTCAAGGCATCATCGTCAGAATGAATCTTCATATGTCTTGCTAAGGCATCTTTTCTGGAAAAGTGCTTATTACAAGATAAACACACCTGCAAGAGATAAAAAAATACAAGACCTTAGTATAAACACGCTATTCTCGGTAACAATGTAATACATTTCAGATGTATATATATCATTACAAATGTATATAAAGTAATCGCTAATCCATTATACTATCCCCATTAGAAATAATAAAATTCCTGGATTAAAGAATATATCCATATAAGAATATATCCATACAGGACATTTCATGTAAGATCCCCAAGACATTTCATTAAATTCATAAAAACACTCATTAAAAAGTTGTTACGCATCATAAAAATACAAAGTTTAATAAAATAATAGAATAAAATCACATTAAAACAAGTACTTACATGTCCAATCCTGTTCAAAGAGGGTGTATTACGCATAATAACGTCAGTAACGGTAGGGATAGTACCTCCGATATTACTTTCTAAGGCAAACATACTCGCAGAGCAACTTCAAACACGACTTAACAGCATGAAACTCACAACAGAAATGATAAAATCGCTGCTTAAAGACCACCTACATCCATTCATAAAAAATAGTTCCTGGTGTATCCTTCCGCCAAGGTCACCCCAAGGTTATCTCTAAAGAGTTCTTGATGTATCCGTAAGCCAAGGGCATGCCAAGGTCACATGATAGTTATATCACGGTTACCGCTAGATTTACAACACGCGAATGTAATTATGCACACATCCGATAAAAAATAAACAATTCATTCAACATCGCAATCGATCATATCCTTTTTTAATAATTGTAATCGATACATTAAATAGATTCACATCTTATAAAATAATAGATTTTAATAAAATAATGAAAGAAAATCCATTTGCGAGACCCCCTAAAACCTCCAATCGTTATGCAATACAACAACGCGCAAGCATAAAAACCCCCGAATAACATACTCCTCTCTCCCCCTCCCTCCCCGAGACACCAACACTCACTTCCCCATACACTAAACGTAACCCATAACAACCGGAATCCATAATAAAACATTCACCTTCACCCCCAACGTACATCCAAATACACAGTCATTCAACGTGAAACCCGTATTTTTACAGCAAAAATCACTTTACAGGGATTCATAGAACAAAAATCCCTAAAAAATCAACAAATTCACCCAGAAACTAGCTAAAACCCTCAAATTACTTATAATTATCGTCTACATATGCTATATAACCATTTACAACCTTAAAAAGGTGAGTATGCTAGTAGTAAAGAAAGGTGGGTTCGCCAGAATGCGGTTGAAGCAAGGCCGCCTAAAAATAGTTTCTGGAAAGAAAAAATAAATATTTTTTGGTATTTCCAGAAAGTATCCTCTATGTCATATTTTGGTAAAATTAAAAAAAGTTTTTAAAAAATTTTAAAAACTCAATTTTTTATTAATTTTCTCAAAATTCCTAATTTTCCTATTAGTACCCCTTTCTACCGCTAGGGGACGCTGATGGCATTGCTCCGCCACCGTTGGTGTTGCCAACCTGAAAAAGTTTCTTCCATACTTAGAAAAAATCTCGTTCCAAAAAATTTATTTCCCCCCTCAACCCCTCGTACAAGACTACGGCATCGTTGCCACCCGACAAAAAGTTTCTCCAAAATTTTTACCCCCACCTTTTTTTCATTTTCCCCCCTTTTACACCCCCGTCCAGGATTACGGAATTCAAGATGGCGACCATTTTGCTCCACGCTCCGCATTGCTCCGCCATCGTTGCAGAACGCCCCTTTCTTTACTACTAGCATACTCACCTTTTTAAGGTTGTAAATGGTTATATAGCATATGTAGATGATAATTATAAGTAATTTGAGGGTTTTAGCTAGTTTCTGGGTGAATTTGTTGATTTTTTAGGGATTTTTGTTCTATGAATCCCTGTAAAGTGATTTTTGCTGTAAAAATACGGGTTTCACGTTGAATGACTGTGTATTTGGATGTACGTTGGGGGTGAAGGTGAATGTTTTATTATGGATTCCGGTTGTTATGGGTTACGTTTAGTGTATGGGGAAGTGAGTGTTGGTGTCTCGGGAAGGGAGGGGGAGAGAGGAGTATGTTATTCGGGGTTTTTTATGCTTGCGCGTTGTTGTATTGCATAACGATTGGAGGTTTTAGGGGGTCTCGCAAATGGATTTTCTTTCATTATTTTATTAAAATCTATTATTTTATAAGATGTGAATCTATTTAATGTATCGATTACAATTATTAAAAAAGGATATAATCGATTGCGATGTTGAATGAATTGTTTATTTTTTATCGGATGTGTGCATAATTACATTCGCGTGTTGTAAATCTAGCGGTAACCGTGATATAACTATCATGTGACCTTGGCATGCCCTTGGCTTACGGATACATCAAGAACTCTTTAGAGATAACCTTGGGGTGACCTTGGCGGAAGGATACACCAGGAACTATTTTTTATGAATGGATGTAGGTGGTCTTTAAGCAGCGATTTTATCATTTCTGTTGTGAGTTTCATGCTGTTAAGTCGTGTTTGAAGTTGCTCTGCGAGTATGTTTGCCTTAGAAAGTAATATCGGAGGTACTATCCCTACCGTTACTGACGTTATTATGCGTAATACACCCTCTTTGAACAGGATTGGACATGTAAGTACTTGTTTTAATGTGATTTTATTCTATTATTTTATTAAACTTTGTATTTTTATGATGCGTAACAACTTTTTAATGAGTGTTTTTATGAATTTAATGAAATGTCTTGGGGATCTTACATGAAATGTCCTGTATGGATATATTCTTATATGGATATATTCTTTAATCCAGGAATTTTATTATTTCTAATGGGGATAGTATAATGGATTAGCGATTACTTTATATACATTTGTAATGATATATATACATCTGAAATGTATTACATTGTTACCGAGAATAGCGTGTTTATACTAAGGTCTTGTATTTTTTTATCTCTTGCAGGTGTGTTTATCTTGTAATAAGCACTTTTCCAGAAAAGATGCCTTAGCAAGACATATGAAGATTCATTCTGACGATGATGCCTTGACTTATCGATGTAAAGTATGCGAACGTGCATTTGTTCGTAAGGAAGACTTGGCTAGACATGCGAATATGCATTCTCCCGTTAAAGTGTTTGAATGCACTCAATGCTCCATACAGTTTACTAGACGAGATAACCTGAAGCGCCACCTGTTACTTCATCTGAAGGATGGTGTGAAATGCAAGCATTTTGAACTTATATTCAGCAAGAAAAGTGATGCCCTGCGCCACCAGCGTATTGAACACGGTTCTAAAAAGAGGAAAGCTTCTGCTTTAGCCTCAACTTCTAATAAACGCCCCAAGATTGCAGCGAAGAAGAAGAAGGGTTTAGATGTATTCTCTGTACACACTCTGGAACCTACTGAAAGTGTAGAGAGGGATCTTATGCTATGTTTTGATGAAATTCGCCCTCAGCTATTGAAGATATTAAAAGACGAACTTGATGCATACAGATCTATTAAGTGGTATCTTATTGCGGATGTGCAATTTATTCGTGACGTTGCAAATGGCCAACAGGTATCCAGCTCATATTTTAGAACAGATGTTGTGACAGAACTTCGTGATGATACCCCTCCCAACAATGCTGAAGAAGCTTTTTCACAAATCTTGAAGTTATTCGAAGAATTTGTCAGCCGAGGCTCTGGATGGACTTTACAAAAGATGCGAAAGATAGATGTTTTCTGTGCAAAGTATAAGCCTCTTGCAGCTTCTAGCTATATACCCTTGCCAACAAAACTTGCAGCCAAGAAAGCTTTACTCAATATTCGAAATGAAGACGAGAAATGCCTGGTGTGGTGCCTATTAGCCCACAAATACTATATATCCCGTGAATATAAGCCTGAAAGAGTGTCACATTATAAAAGTTTTGAAAATGACATTAAACTTGGAGATATTCAATACCCTATCTCAGTTGTGAAGATTCCTCAGATTGAAAAATTGAATAATATACGAATAAATGTATATGGATACGAAGATGAAGATATTTTTCCTTTGCATATATCCAAACGTGAAGATGAAGACTGTGTTGTTGTTGTTGAGACCCAGACCGTCCGACCTACCAGAAAGGTGTAAGGTAACTGTATGGACGGCCGGGAAGTGCCACCCAATTTAGACCGGAACCCAGTGGGGGAGGCATCCACAGGGACCGTACCCTCCTTCCCCTACCACCAACCTCTCGGAAGGACTTACGGACCCACATGTTTAACGTGATCGTACTCCGCATGAACACGGCGGCATTTGTGGCAGCGTGCAAATCTAGCGCGCAAACCACGGGGATACCGCACCCGAGATGGCCAACAGCACGCGGCGTTCCGAGGTGGTCACCCACCAAGTACTAACCGCGCCCGATGCTGCTTGACTTCGGTGATCTAACGAGAACCGGTGTTTTCAGCACGGTACGGCCGTTGGCCTTGATGAAGACTGTGTGAATCTCCTGCTGATTAGTGATGAAGATAAGCAACACTATACTCTCATAAGGAATATGTCACGCTTGCTGGGAGATATAACTAAGCACAATGGAGCCCAATATATATGTTATAGATGTTTACATCGTTACAGTAGAGACGATCTTTTGCAAGATCATGCTCAATATTGCAAAGAACATGCACCTCAGCGCATTAAAATGCCCTCGGAAGATCAGAAATATCTCCAATTCACGAACAAACAGTATCAGCATTCTATCCCTTTCATCATTTATGCTGACTTTGAAGCCCTGATCGTTAAAGAAGACACTACTAAACTCTCGAATATTAGATCTTACACGCATAGGCTAGCGATTCACGAACCTTGTGGATATGCTTATGTTATTATAGGGCCTGATGGAAAATGCCTGAAACAAGCTACTGTGTATCGAGGTATCGACCCTGTGAATCATTTTCTTAACAACTTAATAATGGAGAAACAGTATCTTGGAGAAAAATTACGTTATGTTAAACCACTACGAATGACTAAAGAGAATGAAGTTGACTTTGAAAGAGCTACCCATTGTAACGTGTGCCATCGTGAACTGAAAACAGATCGTGTGCGCGATCACAATCACGTGACTGGAGCCTATAGAGGTGCCCTGCATAATGCCTGTAATCTTAACTATAGACAAAGTATTAATATTCCTGTAGTGTTTCATAATTTAAAAAATTATGACTCTCATCATATTATGCTGAGTTTTGGGAAATTGCAAGACCATAAAATTGATGTGATTGCCACTAATATTGAAAAATACATATCTTTTAAGATTTCAAAGAAAGAGGGGCCCCGTGTCTGTTTACAATTTATTGATAGCCTACAGTTTCTGAATGCTTCCCTGGAAAAGCTAGTTTCCAATTTAGACTAGAGTAAATTTTATATTCTCAGAGAACATTTCCCCGATATAGTACAACAGAATGCTCTTATTAGGAAAGGAGTATATCCCTATAGCTATATGACATCCTTTCAAAAATTTGATGAAAATGTACTCCCTCCCCCTTCTGCATTTCATAATGATATTAAAGGAGAAGATATTAAGAGTGAAGATTATCGGCATGCCCAAACTGTATGGGATACCTTCAACATAAAGAACTTGGGAGAATATCACGACCTGTATGTGAAAACAGATGTGCTACTATTAGCCGATGTATTTGAGAATTTTCGAAAAATTTGCAAGAAGAACTATGATTTAGACGCCGCTCATATGATGACCGCCCCTGGACTGGCTTGGCAGGCCTCTTTGAAAATGACTGAGCAAACCCTGGAACTACTCACAGATGAAAATATGTTACTGTTTATAGAACGTGGAATCCGCGGTGGCATATGTATGATAAGTCAGCGTAGATCCGAGGCTAATAATCGTTATTTGGAAAATTACGATTCTTCTAAGCCTGATAAGCACATTATCTATCTTGATGCTAATAACCTATATGGTTGGGCCATGTCTCAACCACTGCCCTATGGTGGCTTTGAATGGATATCTACAGAAAATTTGAATGAATTCTGGATAATGAGTCTAAAGGATAATACCCAAGAGGGATATATATTTGAAGTGGATCTGGAGTATCCTGAATCCTTACATGATTATCATAATGAATACCCTCTAGCCCCTGAAAGGGTGAAGATTGAACGAGAAATGCTCTCCCCCTATGCTGAACGACTAGTTCAACAGTTACATCATGGACATTTTGTTAGTACTACGAAATTGGTACCCAATCTGCATGACAAGAAACATTATATTGTTCACTATCGGAACCTTCAGCTATACCTATCATTAGGTTTAAGACTTAAGAAAATTCACAAGACCTTAAAATTTAATCAGAAGCCCTGGTTGGAGAAATACATCCAATTTAACACAGAAGAAAGAAAGAAGGCAAAGACTAATTTTGAGAAAGACTTTTTTAAATTGCTTAATAACGCTGTGTTTGGAAAAACGATGGAGAATCTTCGAAATCGAGTGAATATTGAACTAGTGAATTCTTCAAAGCGGGCCCTGAAGGTGGTGGCATCTCCAGCTTTTAGAGCTATCAGGATTTTTAGCGAAGATCTGGTGGGTGTTGAACGTGTAAGGAATTGCATTTTAATGAACCGGCCTATATACGTTGGCTTTGCTATCTTGGAGTTATCTAAACTCTTGATGTATGAGTTTCATTATAAACATATTAAAAGCCAATATGGTGAAAAAGCTTCGCTTCTCTTCACCGATACTGATTCATTGGCTTATGAAATCCAAACTGCTGATATTTATGAAGATATGAACCAGCATAAACACTTGTATGATTTTTCTGACTATCCCAAGGATCATCCCCTCTTCAGTGAAGACAATAAAAAGCGTATTGGATATTTTAAAGATGAACTGAATTCAACCCCCATTCAAGAGTTTATAGGACTTAGACCTAAAATGTACTCTATTCTATCAGCTGCTGGAGAAAAGAAAAGAGCTAAAGGTGTTTCTACACATGTGGTTGCACGGAAAATTACACATAATGACTATAGACAATGCCTGTTGAGTGTTAGACCTACCATGGAAGAACAGATTAGAATTGATAGTAGTCATCATAAACTATTCACTGTATGCCAGAACAAGGTGGCTTTGTCACCCATTGATGACAAAAGATATTTACTCGAGGACGGCATTACAAGTTATGCCTACGGACATTTTAAAATAAAAAAATAAAAAAAGGAAAAAAGAGAAAGAAGGAAAAAAAAAAGAAGGAAAAAATAGGAAAAAAGAAATTGTGGCGGTGTATCCTATACACCGGGTGGAGGTGGGACCACAATTAAAAAAAATATATATTTTTCTAACAGCATCTAATTTCTTAAAAAGACCTTACCCCATTTGGATAGTTGAAAACAAGTATCTGCTATTATTTAAAATATTTATGTTTAAAATTTTGAAATCCAAGCCCAGAATGGTTGAGGAAAGACATCCCCTCTCATACACCCAATTCCCGAGATTCTCGAAATTCTGCTACTTTAAAACACCAATTCACGCGATTCTGCTACTTTAAAACACCAATTCACGCGATTCTGCTACTTTAAAACACCAATTCACGCGATTCTGCTACTTTAAAACACCAATTCACGCGATTCTGCTACTTTAAAATACCAATTCACGCGATTCTGCTACTTTAAAAACACGTTTTTGCTAGATTTTTACAAGTAAAAAGTATGTTTTTGTGAAAAAACATTAAAAAATAGCACAAGTGTGAAAACCTATGTTAATTTCCATAGAGAAAACGGCACAAGTGTGGTTTTTGAAAAGTAAAAAACTTACATTTGCGAAAAAATATAAGAAAAAAACTTGCATTTACGAAATTTTGTTAGTAAAAAGTATGTTTTTGTGAAAAAACGTTAAAAAATAGCACAAGTGCGAAAACCTATGTTAATTTCCATAGAGAAAACAGCAGAAGTGTGGTTTTTGAAAAGTAGAAAACTTACATTTGCGAAAAAATGTAAGAAAAAAACTTGCATTTACGAAATTTTGTTAGTAAAAATCGCGTTTTTGTGAAAAAACGTTAAAAAATAGCACAAGTGTGAAAACCTATGTTAATTCCCATAGAGAAAACGGCACAAGTGTGGTTTTTGAAAAGTAAAAAACTTACATTTGCGAAAAAATTTAAGAAAAAAACTTGTATTTACGAAATTTTGTTAGTAAAAAGTATGTTTTTGTGAAAAAACGTTAAAAAATAGCACAAGTGCGAAAACCTATGTTAATTTCCATAGAGAAAACGGCACAAGTGTGGTTCTTGAAAAGTAAAAAAAATTACATTTGCGAAAAAATGTAAGAAAAAAAACTTGCATTTACGAAATTTTGTTAGTAAAAAAAAAAAAAAAAGAAAAAACAATATACGTCATAAACTCCACTCTCTTCTGTGACATCACCTTATTTCCATACCTGTCTTATGGAACCGTAACCGTACCGTCTCACACCGACTTCTGAGAACCTCTATGTTAAAGCATGGGACTTTACCACCGCCTCTGTTGATGCACCCATTTTCTGGTCTCGGAGGGTCCCCCATGTTAAAGTATAGGGATTCACCGCCTCTGAAGTGTCGCTGAACTCTCCCTAATCCCCTACTATCAGGCGCTTTTCCGGATTACAACATGTAAAACAATTTAAATGTACCCAATTGACTTATATTTCATGCAACTCTAAATTGACAATTATCAATAGATAGCATCTGCAATAAGCATGTCCATATATTAAAATATAGATAAATATAGGAATATAAATTAAAATAGAAGCGTCCATATATTAAAATATTTTAACAATTAATTCATCAATTTGTAGTTATTTTCGTTGACTTGGCGTTATTTTTGCAATTTTAATGATATTTTAGTCAATCTGAGGCGAAATATTGCCAAGTTGGCGATATTTCGCTAAATGAGTCACTAAGTTGGTCGAATTTATTGCCAAGCGTTACAGATAAACGGAGAGAAGAGCATTTCTTATATATAAATGACTGTTGGCGAATTGTTAGGCGTTAAAGAACAAAACCATTACACAAAGTATCGTCTATTGTGAATGTTTTGAACTAGATCCACGATTAATGTTAATAAATATCACTCGCGGCATCACTCTATAACCATTGATATTAACAAATTTATAGCATAATATTGCATATGAAAAGGGAACATAGTTCCCACTAGTTAATACTTTTTTTAATTTTATGTAATTATTTTGATAATTTTATTTGAAAAAAAAAGTGCAATATCTCGAGAACAGTTCAGGCTAGCGTTCTAAAATTTATGTCAATCGTTTCCTAGAGAAAAATTACACAAGACATGGTTATTTATGTAACGTTATTAAAAATTCTGATATTTTGATGAATTTTTTAAAATTTTGTTTGAAAATTTAGGGGTCTTACGTTTAAAAAAAAAATAGGTTTCCAGTATTCTCGTACCAATATTTGTATTAATTTCGTTCGAAAAGCTCCATTCGTTCTTGAGATATCGTCTTTACAGACTCACGGACACACACTTCAAAAACGATTGATTTGAGTTCAGGGATGCTTCAAATGTGCTTGCTCTTCCGTCAAAAACTCGCATTCGAATTTTCGACCCCGTCACAATACTTTCCTTATACATTATACTATGTATATGGGGAAAGTAAAAATAAATTCTGATGTGAATAACATCTACGGTTGGGGTATGTTTGGCGGAAATCGGAGCATTTCGGAAAATGTAAACACTTTGAAAGCGAAACGAATGTAAACACTTTGGATCCCTAAACCTAATAGACGTAAATATAAACAATTTTTACTTGCTTTGTCGGAAATAGAATACAATTTATGAATATATAAAAATAATTTCGATATTTTAATATTTTGAAACTTTTTTTCTTCTTCAAAAATCTAAAAAGTTTATGTTCGTGGGAGTTTTTGCTTCACATTACTTACTATAACACATGAAATATCTTCTAATCCATAAAATATAGATGTAACCAGTAAGCGACAAAAATGCTCATTAAAAAATATCCAGTTTCTAGATTAATATATATATTTTATAAGGCTCTTATAGTTTTCGAGTAATCGTCTTGTTAATTTAAAGGAGATTTTAAACTTTCCGTTTTAAAGTTTGCAATGATTATATCTCCAAAACTAAAAGAGCTAGCTATAAACTGTATGCAATAAATTGTAGACTTTCGCAAGCTGTACAATGTTATACAAATAGTGTTGCAAAAACTCCGGGAGTTTTCAGAAGCGGAAATAAACCCAGGAATTTTGGGGAATAAACAGTGAATTTTAGAAGCATTGAAAATTTTGATGGGGGAGAAACTAATTTGCGCGTTTCGCAAATGCTCTGTCTAATCCGACACCTGGATCGTCATTTAGAGAAATTTACCAAATCTCTGTATTAGTTTAAAGGTAAAGTCTATTGAAATAACATTTTCAAAAATTTGAAACTACAAAATGTTCCTTGCAAATGTACAAATTATATTAGTCATAAAATTATTAAATTTTATTGGGACTAATATAGATTTCTTATAATCGTTCAATATTAAATGAATATGAATGAATAAATCTCGTTGTAATAAGTATTTCATCGTTCGGGAGTGTTTTTGCTTTTAAAATATTGACAAATTAAATTACAATTTGTTTGTGGAATTAATTTTCATTTTTACTTATATATAATAACAAAGTCATATAATTTAAATATTTTTCTTGGATCTAAAAAATCTCTCTCAATTTTCCATGCTTCGGCTATTTATAATTCCGAGTGTAAAAAATAAATATTAGTTTTGGGTCATACACATTTCTTTTGCAATGCAAAATGCAATGGCTGAAAATTTCCACTTTTGGAAACTTTCAAAATTCCTAATTTTTTCAAAATTCCCTTCCCATAAACCCGGATTATTCCCGAGAATAAATACATCGGGTATTTTCCCATCTTTGCAACTCTATATGCGACTTGATTTATCATCGAGTTCTCAGTTTTCGAAATTTCCGTATGTTTTAATTTCCGTATTTAATATTTTAACCTGCTAAAATTTTCCAATAGGAGGGAAAGCTTTAACAGTTAAAATATATCACAAATGTTGCAGGTGTGAGTTTCCTCCTTGTTGAAATATGGATGCACAAGCACGAGATATTTTGTTTTATTTTAAAGAAATTAGGAAATAAAGTGAATAAAATATGTTCAATGATTGATGAGGTTTGAAGAGAAAAATGAAAACTGAAATTCAAGCACGTACTTATATGCCTCAAAGCAAGTTTATATAGATTTATCTGACCTCGTCAGAAATATACGTTTAGTTTATATCTCGCTAAGCAAGTCGTCAAAAATAATTTGATATTTTGGCACGGAGGTATCACGTGGAGCATTCTTCGAGATATTGTACGACCTCTGAATGAATTTTTGAAAAAAAAAAAATCATCAAAAAATCAATCACTGGTAAGTAAATAATCATTTCGTTCTTTCCTTTTCATTAGAAAACAAATGACACAAACTTAAAATAACTAGCATGAACCGTTCTCTATATATTGCACGTTATTTTCAAATATTTTTTTCACAAAAATTGCATAAAATTAAAAAAGTAGTAAGTATCATCTGATAGGTTGACTTTTTATATGCAATATTATGTAACAAATCTGTTAACACCATTCTCGTGTATCCAGTTCGTTCCTTTCACGAGAGAAAAAGTACTTTTTCTAATAGTTTTGTATTTATAATGCCAAAAACTTTATACTGTGGATTTTGTACACAATTATTTCGTTATGGAAGAAGTAAAGTCATTGCATTATGCAGAGAAATCCGTGTGCTGTCATATTGGATTTTTATACTTCTTATTGTTAGAGGTCTGAAGCCTGACCACTCCAATCATCCTATACTTCTGTACACCAGTGCTTTTGCAGAAGTTTATTCTACCAATATTTTATTAATGTCAGCGAAATAATGGTTTACGAAATCCACGGCACAATGTTTTTGACATTGGTTGAAATTGGGCGCTTTTGGCTAGTAACTTCCTGAGGTTTTCTGATACTCCAAACGAACTTTCATAAAAGGCCTCATCTGAACAATAAATTCAGCAGGATGTCACACATCCGAAAATTGGTAATCCGAAAAATCGATTATCCGCACTTTTTAATTTTATGTTCATTTTTGATAAATTTATTGAGAAAAAAAAAGTGCAATATCTTGAGAACGGTTTATGCAAACGTTGTAAAGTTTGTATAATTCGTTTTATAATAAAAAATTACGAATGAAATGCTTAGTTATTTATCATTACTGAAATACGTTATGTTTTAATGATTTTTTTTTTTTAAACCTTTATTCGAAAATCGTGCAATATCTCGAGAGCGGTTCATGGTAACGTTCTACAGTTTTATCATTCGTGTTTTAATGAAAAACTACATATGAAATGATTATGTCTTTATCATTATTGAATGTCTTGAATTTTAATGATTTTTTTTTCAAAAATTCATTAGAAATTTGGAAGGAGAGGGCTTCCGAATTTTTGATTGCGTTAAAAATAAAATAGAATTCTGGTACCGACAGATTCTGATAATCGTACCAAATTATTTTTTAAACGCATCATTCGCTCGCGTGACATAGCGTCCAAAGTCTTACGGACACCCAGACTAACATGTACTAACATACACACACACAGACAGACATCACCTCAAAAACGTTCGATTCGAGTTCAGGGATGTTCATAAAGCGTCTCGAATTCAAATTTTCGACCCCATATAAGGGTTGCAGCATCTTAAGTCTTTCTTCTCTCTGTAAATGGATTCTAGTTACGCTAGTTGGATAGAGATAGTATTTTCAAAGTTTGAAATATTTTTAAACCCACATGCAATGAGAAAAAAAGACCTGTAGGGAACCTTGCTATTTTCGTTCCTTCGCTTCCAAAAGTGTGAGGCGATAAAGAAATTATTCTGGTATTTGGGTTAATCGGCTCGTCCAGTTGGCGCCAGATATTTATAAAATCAGTCGTACTCCAAGAAAGTAAAAGTTCAATAATATTAGCATAATAATAACACCATTAAAAATAATTAACTTATTGTAATGAGTAATTCAATAATACAATATATCTGAAAATCAAATAAAAATATATCGTTTTGTTAGGGGCTGTACTGTCTATATAAATAAAATTAAAGATCCATCTGTGTATTCGTTACGAGAGAATGGCTGTACCGAATGCCATGAAATTTTGATGGGTTTGGTATGGTCCCGCTTAAAATATTTTTGGACGTCCGTCTGTCTTTCTGAAAGTTTCCTCACTTTGCACATGATCCAATCGTTATAAGAGACTCCAAACAAATGGGACTTAATCGTTTTTTGAGCCTCTCAAAACAGCCTACAATAAATGCAATTGAGCTTACAAATGCAATTCAAAATTCGATAATGCCGAATCGCTGTGTTTATATCCCTAAAATTATGGAAGTTTTATGAATTATATATATATATATATATATAAAATACTTTTCAAATCGTCGGGTCTAAACCTGACAGCCTAACAGTTTTTTGGGGGAATTGGCGAGCATCAGCGAACAAGGGGCGGAGCGAATGTATTAATCCTGCGTAGCACAAAAAAAAATAAAAGGGATTGGTGAACGCAAGGGAGCATATAATATCTAAATATTTTCAACAAAATAGAAGAATAAGAAAGATCCAGTCTGTTGTAGTATTATTTTCTTATAATATTAGAGTTCGTTGATAAGTAAAAACAGCCATGAGTTGGACACATCAAATTTCTTTTTTTAGAAGACAGCATTAAATTGTTTTAAAGGCATTGAAAAATAGCTACGAAGTGCTGTCATTCGCCTACACATACACAATCGCTTCCCAGTGACAGGCGTTCTTTGTATGAGGAGCACACCCAGTCGGGTAGCGGCTTGCCTTAATGAAAACCGGAAAAATGTATTAAATAGCGTGGCAAATGTTTAAAGGTCCCATTTATTCGAAGGATCACAGCTGAAATTTAGAAACAAGCAACTCAGTAATTTATACACAGGTTATCTGAGTGCCAACTCGATGGAGTCCGGGACGCCATTTAATTTTTTTTAGGGGGGGGGGGGGGACGAAAGTTGATGGACTATTGCAACGTTCCAAGCAGCCCTGAACTCGAATGGAACGTTTTTAAAATGATGTTCGTGTGTGGGTGTGGGCGTCCCCGTGAGCCTCTGGATGCGATATCTCACGGACGAATTGAGCGTTTCGAACGTAATTTGATATGATCATTACAATTCGCGAATACTGGAACCCTATTGATTTTAAACACGATCAAACGTTTGGAAGCCTCCCAAATTTTCGAACGAATTTTTGAAAAAAATATATATAAATAAATAAATCAGGACTTTTACTAACGTTAAATAAAAAAAAATCATTTTGAACGTATTTTATTTTATTCCAAAATGAATGGCACACACTTTAGAACAAACACTAGCTTGAAAAATTCTCGAGATATTGTACGTTTTTCATAAATATATTTAAAAATGTAATAAATGTAATAAAACAGTAATAAGCGAAATGAAATTTGTAATAAAGAAATCAAATTTATAATACCTGGCAAAAAATTTGGCGACAATGGTGACTCATTTGGCGAAATATTGCCAACTTGGCGACTCTTTTAATGGGGTGCCATTGTGCCAAATGAATAAAAATGTCGCCAAACTGACAAAAATGACGTTAAAGTTACGAAAATGACGACAAACTGATGAAATTATAAGTAACATAATCCAATCTGCTTAGCAGATATAAGAAATATTTCCAATTGTCAAGTTATATTTGCTCAAAATATAATTTAATTAGGTAGTACTTCAAAATAATGTTGCATGTTGTCATCCAGAAAAGTGCCCCCCCCCCCCCCCACCCAATATGTCAGTGTACTTTTCAACGTTAAGTTTGACAGTTTTACATTATATTTCAACTTGTCAGGTTCAAATATAATGTAAAACTGTCTGTTTAACCACAATATTTTTCATCAATTGTTATCTTTCTAGACCTAAATAAATGTTCGTTTGGCGGGATGGTAGAACTTGGGTGCCTCCTGAGTGCAGGAGAGTATCCTTTCCCGGCCATGTAGCTAGCTACTCTAAACCCACTATGTGAGTCGCACGGCCTGGGGTCTTCAGACCTCCGGCATCTTTGTACTAACCTACATAGTTGATTTGTTCGGACACCATTGTAAAGAGCCTTGCTACCTCAACCAGGAAGCGAACCCTGGATCTCCGATTTGGCCAGTGGACGATCTACCGTTGAGCTACTGGGACGAAATTGCAAACTGTTATCGTCGAAGTGGACTCTGCATAGTTTTTTAAATGATATTGTTTTGCATAAAATTCTATTAAAAATTTTATTTAATTCCTCTAAAATGAAACATTAGAATCTCTGTTCTCGCTTTACAGAATCTTTACAGGCAGAATTTCATCTTCACAGGAAGGGCTTAAAGTTTGGTCAAGATACGCCAAAATAAAAACGCTAAATTTGCAGAAGATAATATACCTGTACCATTTTTATTGTCTCAATAATCGGTTAAGCACAGTAGAAAATAAATGCATTTGAAAAATATTTGCTAAAATAAAACAGATAATTTAAGAAATTGAAAATATCAACCATTCCCATAATCTTATATTCCAAAGCCGTAACTGATACAACCCCCAATCAAAAATATAATACCGTTCATTTATAAAATTGTGTTTATATAAATTTATTTATTAGTATTTAAATCGCATAAATAAAATAAAAATCGTCTGCCTAATTAACACATTTGATTTCATTCCGTTGCTAAGAAACATGATATAATTTCCTTCAAATAGAGTTCTAACAAAGGCTGCACTGTTTCTTCTCAGGAAATAATGTTTTAAAATTCTTAAAATTAAATTATTTTGCTTTTTAATTAAGCAAATTACAAAACACTCTACTAAGTTTTAGTTTTTTGACATAATATGTCTAATCTACACATAAAATTTCAATGCGACACTAAAATTCGTTCTTAAGTTATAGTGTTCATAACAACCACACACACACATCTTACAGAAAGCGTTCGAAATGGGTTCAAAAGGTCTTAAAACGCGTTTATCATCCAAAAGATCGAATTACAAATTTTAAGCTAAACAACATTTTATATACAATAGCATGAAAGAGTAAAAATTAACTAATTGCTTCGTGAAATCAAATAGCATAATTTCTCTTTAGTCAATGCCATTTCTTTAAATGGTACCTAGCATACATTCTTCAGGGAAAAATACGTAGAAAAAAAAATACCATAATTTAGATAAAAGTTGATATCTCGATTATTATTTAAAATTTATCCCACAAGAACTTGAATTTGGCGGCTTATTTTCATATTAACAGTTGAATTTTTAATTTGAATCCATGTCCAATGATATTCCGATTTCAGCACACACAAGCACAAATCTCCCCGTTAGTGCTGAGGCTTGATCAAACGGTGTTTCTTGTTGATCATATCGGATCTAACGATGATCTATCTATAGCAGTGCTTTTCAAACTTTTTGGATGGCGAAACATTATTGAAATTTAATTTGATGGCGGAACCCGAAAAATGAGAAAAAGCCCATTGTGGTCAAAAATTGTGTATTAAAAATTTTACACTTTTTTCAATTTTCATGAAAATTTACACGAAACAACCCGGTTGCAGAACCCCTGGAATACTGTCGCGGATCTAAAAATTCTGCGCACACATTGAAAGACTCTGATCTAAAGACTGGCATAAGTAATTTGTCTTAACAATGATTAGGGGAACTATCTCTTTTGTTTTCTCTCATAACGTTAAAATTAGACTATTAAACTATTAGACTATCAGATTTTATCAAACGACGGTTCTTGTTGATAAAATCTGATATAACCATGATCTAAATATTGGCAGACGCAGTAAGTGTTAATAATGATGGTGTGTGTGGGGGGGGGGGAGGGGGGACTCCCCCCCTTTTTGTGTCCTCTCATAACGTTGAAATAAGACTTTATCAAATAATGATGCTTATTGATCAAATCTGATCCAACGATCTAAAAATCGGCATAAGTAGTGTGATGGGTGTGTGCGTGTGGGGGGGGGGGGGGGTAACCCCCCTTTTTTGTGTTCTCTCATAACGTTAAAATAAGACTCTATCAAATGATGATGCTTATTGATCAAATCTGATCCAACGATGATCTAAAAATCGCATAAGTAGTATGATGGGCTAACTTTTCGCCGCTAAACAAATAGGAAAGATGAATTGCTCCAACTTATAAGAATTCTTTAAGTAATAACCCAATACTCTATAATAACTTCAAAAATATTTAGTTTGCGTCTACACTCGGCTATCTTATACAATCATATTCCAGTGATTAGTTTCATTTCTTTCACAATCAGTATCAGAATGCAAAGAATATGTATCTTTCATAAGATTTCGTACCCAAATGATTCTTTTAAAATATTTCGTAAAAATTCTTTAAAACATTTATTTTTTAAAGTTGGAAACAAGTTTAAAAAAAAAAAATGATTCCTAATAACTTCATGGTGTTCATTTATTTCTGGTTAAAACTATTTACAAAGAATTCGCTTATTTGGTAACAGTGAACATATGATATTTCACCGTTATATATATTTGTAAATATATTATATATATTAATTATATATAGTATAAAAATCACTTATAATATATGATTATTTTTTATGATATTTTCAATTGTCGATCTGTAACACATAATATCTCGAAAATGACGCATATTAATGTTCTATAATTGATGGCATTCGCATTTAAATAAGGAAAAAGAAATACATAAGCATGACGATTTACACAACAATTATTACTGTAATTATTGTTTTATTTTACATTTTAATTACTTCATTATTACTTTCCTTATATACATAATGTATAAGGAAAGTATTGTGACGGGGTCGAAAATTCGAATTCGAGTTTTCGACGGGAGAGCACGTTTCAAGCATCCCTGACCCAGAATCAAACATTTTTGAAGTGATGTCTGTGTGTGTGTGTGTGAAAGTATGTGTGTGTGTGTGAAAGTGTGTGTGTATGTGTGTGTGAAAGTGTGTGTGTGTGTGTCAATGAGCCTGTGGAGACGATAACTAACGAACGAATGGACCGATTCGAACGAAATTTGGTACAAAAATCCCAATCCGTAAACACTAGAAGCCTATTGTTTTTATATGCAATCGAATGTTCAGAACCCCCCTAAATTTTAGAGTGAAATTTTGAAAAAATCGTCAAAAAATCAAAACCGCTAATAAAGTTACGCAAGTAGACATTTCTTGTGTAATTTTTCATTAGAAAGCGATTGACGTAAATCTTAGAACGCTAACATGAACCGTTCTCGAGATATTGCAAATTTTTCAAAAAAATTATCAAAAAGTCATATAAAATAAAAAAAAATATTTCCTATTGAGAAACATGTTCCCTTTTCATATGTAATACCATGCAATAAATTTGGTGACATCATTCTCGTGGATCTAGCTCTTTCCATTCATGAAAAAAGTTACTTTGAGTAATACTTTTGTATTTGAACGCCAATAGTCATTTATCTACTGTAAGGATTGAAATATTTCTCCGTCCATAACGCTTGGCGAGATTTTGGCGACGAATTTGGTGGAATGTCGCCAACTTGGCGACTTTTTAAATGTTGCTAAATTAACGAAAAACTCGCCAAATGGATAAAATGACGCTAGATCAATGATGACGACTCATTGATGATGACGAGATGGGAAATGACGACTCATTGACGAAAATTCAATATCTTGGAAAGAATATAAATAACTACTATAAAAATAATCTATTTTTTTTTTACTGTAAAAGTAGTAAATTCATTGCATTATATAAGGAAAGTAATGTGCTGCCCACATCAGATTTTTTTTTATTGATATCAGTTCGAAAAGGAATCCTTACTGCAGTTTGAGAAAAATCAATTGGCAGCCAATGTTTATTGATTAAAATAATCGTACTAAATTTCATTCTATTCTCCAACTGTTAGAGATATAAGCCCACAGACAGGCATAATTGAAAATGCGGTTGATTTGTATCCACGAATGCTTAAAACATGTAAATCCATCAAAATCTAATTACGCATGAAATTCTACAAATCAGCAACAATATGATATTGAAATATTAAATAAAAAAATTACTTACACTAGTAGAAACTTTGACGCCATGGCTTCCTTTCTTTTTTCTAACGTCACAAACAAAATATCTTTCCGGTTTTATTCTTAAAATGTTTGGTCTCCAAAAAAAATATATATATAAATATTGATGCAATAAACACTGACCCACAAAATATTCGGTCAAAAATTTGTTAAAAAACGCCTTTCGATATTCAGAACACTTCAGAAACCGTTGCCACGGGCAGCAAAGAAGTATAATTTGATTACCCCTTTTATTGTGAAGTCTGAGCCTGTTTAGTTAATCTCAGTTTTTCTAATCTGCAGTCTTATCGAAGCACGCAAGATAATATGCGGAACAATAAGTTCGTTTCCCAGAGGTATAAGTGGATTTTTTATAGTCTAAGAAAATGTGTGCCAAGAAAGGGTTATTTTGAAGTGCTGATATTGTTCTGCTGAGAGTGATAATATGAAAGACATTGGTACTCTCATTTTTATTAGATATACTAACAGAAACACCTGGTGATACCTACATTAGTGTTTCCCGAAGTGGGGTACATGTACCCCCTGTGGCTAGATGAAAAAATTCAAGAGGTACTTGGCATTTAGCAAATTGTTTAATTTATTATATTATTATGAGAAAAATATCTATAGTTAGATAAATTTAATAACTTTCTAATTAAATAAATACACTACCCGACATGGAAAATGCAACACCATGAAGCTTTGATCGCATAATTATGCGAAACAAAGGCAGCTGGCCGGTGTATGCAAATGATCTAAAATACAAGTAGGTCACGTGATTAGAGCGCGGGATAAAAGGGACGGAAACGGCAGATGAGATAATATTTGTTATTGTCTGTCGGCTACGGAAACCTGTTTTCCGAGCTGTTCTTCGTTTCAGAAGACAGGTGTTGTTGAAAATATGCTTGGCCGACTACGCCGAAGTCCGGTTCAGCATTTGGACGATCGTGCGAGGGGATTCATTTAAGGCTTACGTACGGCTGGGTGGTCGTACCGGCGTATCGAAGCTGAAACACGCGTAGATGCGTCCACTGTACAAAGGATTTGGAGAAGATGGATTGAAGAAGGGCATGCGAATCGTCGCAGTGGTGCAGGTCTATCCAGACGTACGTCAACACCCGTTGATCGATGCATTCGAAGGCATGCGGTGGCGACCCCACAAACAACGACTGTCGACATTCTGCAGAATTTGCAGGGTACATTGATGGATGTTCCAATATCAGCGAGAACAGTTTCTCGGCGATTGGCCGAAAGCGGCTTGCACTCAAACAGTCCCTTACGAAAACTGCTATTGACAACAAGACACCGACGTGAGAGATTGCAATGGTGTCGGCCCCGAGCCTCTTGGACGACTGAATGGAACAGGGTAGTGTTCAGTGACGAATCTCGATTCCGTTTGTCGAATGACAGTCGCCGTATGAAAGTCTGGAAGCGACGTAGAAACAGATCCAATCATGTTGTGATTAATGAACGCCATACTGCTCGACAACGCGGCATCATGGTTTGGGATGCCATCGGCTTCGACAGCCGGTCACCTTTGGTTCGTATCAGAGGCAGAAAGACGTCCCGACGATATGTGGATGAGATGCTGCAGCCGGTTGTATTCCCTACCTTCAGCGGTTGCAATATGCTGTTTTCCAGCAAGATAACGCGTCACCGCACACGGCAACTATCAGAAGACAAGCCTTGTAAGGTATCCAGGTGCTTCCTTGGTCACCGCTGTGTCCAGATCTCTCACCCATCGAGCATGTATGGAACATGATTGGCCGTCGTTTGACTGCCCTGCCCCGCCTCAAACAGAAGATGACCTGCGGAGGATGGTTTAAGGTAAGGCTCCTCTATAGTTTAAGGCATAGGGTCATCTATCCCTCAGAAATCTACCCGTACGCTCTTTGTGTCCATTCCTCGAAAGGTTGCTGCTTGTATCGCCGCAAGAGGTGGTCCTACTGCCAACTGATCACCCTGTCTATGCCATTACTGTATTGCATTATCCTTCTGGAATTAACATCACCTATTTATATATGCCATCTCTGTCTGTGTGCCCTTTATCATCATACTCTATTCGCTCTTTCATGGTGTTGCATTTTCTGCGTAGGGTAGTATATAAGCCGAATATCCGGCATTTTCTGCGATTTAAGATGCAACACATCGAAACAACCGCCTTCTACGTAAATAATACGTAAATAATACGTAATAACACAGCACTCCGTCTCTGCAACCCTATGACCATATTTTACCCAAATCTGCAACGATATTTTGTCCATCTTTAAAAATCTGCATGAAAAAAAAATCCTACTTTTTTTTCTTCTTTTTTTCCCTTTAATTTCCTTATATACACAGAATAATGTATAGAAAGTATTGTGACGGGATCAAAAATTCGAATTCGAGTTTTCGAGGGAAGAACACGTTTCAAGCATCCCTAAACTCGAATTGAACGTTTTTGCGGTGATGTCTGTATGTATGTGTGTGTGCGTGTGCATGTGTGCTTACGCGCGTGTGTCCGTGAGTCTATGGAGACGAACGATATCTGACGAACGAAATGATCGCTTTGAACGAAATTTGGTATAAAAATTACAATCGGTGAATACTGGAAGCCTATTAATTTTAAATGCAGTCGAACAATCAAATCTTCGGAAGCCCCCCCCCCCCCCCAAAAAAAAAGAAAAAAAATTAAGAATGAAATTAAAAAAAAAATCATCAAAAAATCAGAATTGTACATAATGTTAAGTAAATAATCATTTCTTATGTAATTTTTCATTAGAAAACTATTGATATAAATTTTAGAACTCTAGCATATACCGTCCTCGAGATATTATAGCGCTTTGCAATTAAATTTATCAAAAAATTACATAAAATTAAGAAATATATATTAATTATTGTGAAATATATTCACTTCTCATATGCAATATTATACGATACATCCATTAACATCATTCTCGGGGATGTAGTTCGACCCATTTACGAAAGAACATACATTGAGTAATAGTTTTACATTTTGACATCTAAGGATTTGCCAACAGTCATTTATATAGAAGAAATGCTCTTCTCTCTGTTTGTCTGTAACGCTTGGCAATTAATTTGGTGAATTTGGCGAATAATATAGTGAAATATCGCCAACTTGACGATATTTCACCCTAGATTGAAGAAAATATCGTTAAAATTGCAAAAATGCCGCTAAGTTAAATAAAATGACGCCAAATTGATTAATTAATGATTTGAATATTTTAATATATGGACTATATTGCTTATTGCGGATGCTATCAATATTGATATTTGTCAATTTAGACATGCGTGAAATGTAGGTTATTTAGGTACTTTATTTAATTTTTTGTATTTTCGAAAATTTTATGCAATTCTTCGTATCATTAGTTACATTAAGGAGAAACAAGAAAGATCAATCATGCTTCAAGCATTGATTATGAAACACTTTCCAACTTCACTGCAATTTTATTTAAACATGTCTAAAATGCAATACATTCCTCGGTAATATTTTAAAACTTATCACAATACTACATTAATTTATTATAATTGAAAACTTAAACCTTTATCGAAAAATATGAACTTCATTCAAATGACGGCATTGAAATATAAATTGCCTGGTTTAAACATCTCAAAAATGTGATACATTCCTCGGTAATAATTTTAGAATTATCATAATACTACGATAATTTATTATATTTGAAAACTTCATCGAAAATAACTGAAATTCAGTCAAATGACGTCATAGAAAAAATAACACGCCTGGCTCTCTCTATAAAAGCAGTATTTCATTCATAAATAATTTCCCATTCATGTCATTCATCACAATACTATAATAATTTATTTTATTTAAAAATTAAGACCATCGAGCTACAAGTAATTCAATTCTATGCGTAAAACTTCATCGAAAAAAATCGTCCTGCTCTTTGTAAAATCAATGAATATATCATTCGTATCAGCAATGCAGACTCCATGAACTAAATGATTTTGTGTTAAAGAAATACAGCAAATCTAATACAACTCATCCTACATATTTTGCTGTTTACATTTTACATAGGTGAAAAATAGGCTTCGTTGTAGAAGTAATCAAATTTGGATGAGCATTTAAACTCAAATATATTGTCATTGCGTTGTTTCAGTATGTAGATGCACAGAATTTAAGCGAAAATAAAGTGGTTTTAGGACGGCTACAACACTCAATATGAACTAGAAAGAATTTAAAAAATCACGATTTTGAGACAAGATGGATGCCATATATCATTTTAAAGTGGATCATGTGATCTTTTCATATCATGGTTACGTGATCGATTCATATAAGAGACGTTATTATCATTTTAATTTTTACTTAAAAAACTACTGAATATATTTAGCTGAATTTTTTTTTATATATTTTATGGAACAATTTGAATATTACCTAAAATTTTCGAAGCAATTTGTGAATTTTAAATCCGCTTAAAAAATGTTTGAAAAATTAGGTCCCATAGGGCTCAATGTATTTCATTTTTTCAACCCGGGTTCAATCCAAAACTAATTGGCTGATATTATTCATTTATATTCCCATAGATCCTACAGACCGTCTGAACAACATACTAAAATTTCATTTTGATTAAGTCATTTTTACGGCAGTTATCGTGCTAACGGACAGACAGACAGAATGAACAAAGTCATAAACACTTTTCAACTTTGTTGTAAAGTGTTAAAAAAACGATTTTCAAGATCAAGAATTGGCTTTGGAGTAAACGTACATAGTCTATATACACATAGTCTTAAGTACACGTACATAGTCGCATCGAAACACGGTTTGACAAAAATTAATATATAACATTTATAAAACAAAGTATATTAATGAAGCATGTTCAAGTTTCAACAAAGTACATTGTTGAAACAAGTTCATAATATATTAATGAAACAATGCACTGGTCTACAATCTGCAGATAATAAAATATTGTTTTATTAATACTTCTCTCGGACTATTCAACGGGGATTCTACTCCGATGAGATTAAATCTCAAAAGGGGTACAGGATCAGATGTTTGTAAAACACTGCCCCAGATATAGTATAGGATTCTTATGCAGCTCTTTAATATTTGATTGAAGTGTTCTAGGACAGCAAAAGCAGAGTCACTATTAGAAAAGAGACTATGCGCCATCGATTTAGAAAGTTTGCAGTGCCTCTGGTGGCGAATTGAAGAAGTTAGAATTCCTATCTCGAAAGCGAAGCAATATGGGAGAAAATTTTCAATTACAAAGTTGTATAAAACGTTCACTATTTAGTACGTAAGGACGTGTCGTTTGCTCATAACATGTACTCAGACGATAAAAAATGAGAACAACGAAAAGTGATAATCGTGCAAAATGGCGATAAATACGCATGGAAAAATATTAATCAGCGTAATTTTA
Organism: Amaurobius ferox; assembly: GCA_951213105.1. Taxonomy (NCBI): domain Eukaryota; kingdom Metazoa; phylum Arthropoda; class Arachnida; order Araneae; family Amaurobiidae; genus Amaurobius; species Amaurobius ferox. The sequence goes on from OX578143.1 coordinate 20,756,213, forward strand.
ATTTTAATTTAAGTTAATTTTAATTTTTGCTTTTGCTAATTTTGTCTTTTAAGCTAATTTTAATTTAAAATAATCCTTTTTGCAGTATATAAAAATCTGATGTGGGCAGCACATGACTTTCCCTAAGGACTCAAATTCATTTTTTCTTTATTTCTTTAATAATTTATTAAATTGAGTTTAATTGCACAAAATAACACTAAATTGGCATTTTTAATTCAATTTCTGTTTTTATTTGGTAATTGGACATTTTTCCAAAAGTGGCATAACTAAATGCCAAAAATCTCAAATATCTCGAGAACGGTTAGTCCTAGAGTAATAGAGTTGTTCTTATTCTTTTCCTCATCAAAAATTACGTATAAAACAAGCATTTAATTGATATATTTAAACATACGTAGCTTTTTATTAGGTTTTGACGATTTTTGAGGGCCATTTAGTAAAAAAAGGCAGGTTGTTCTTTTCCGAATAATACCAAAATATAATCAGCACCAGAGTAACTTATCTACCAAATCTTGTGAAATTTGGTCAATTAGTATTTTAGCTAGAGTGGATACGTGACATTTTTGCGGGCCATTTCGTAAAAAAGGCAGGTTGTTCTTTTACGATTAATACCAAAATCTAATCAGCACCAGAGTATCGTACAAGTAACTTATCTACCGAATTTTATGAAATATGGTCAATTAATATTTTAGCTAGAGTGGATACATGAAATTTTTACGGGCCATTTCGGAAAAAAAGGCGGGTTCGGTTTTTACGAATCGCACCAAAAACTAATCAGCACCAGGGTCATACCCAAGTGACTTACCTGCCAAATTTTATGAAATTCGATCCATAAGTTTTTGAGTTAGAGTGGATACATACATTGCACAAACACACAAACACCAGACAGACACACCGACATACACACAGACGTCACGCTAAAAATAGCTTTTTCGTATTCTAGAGGTCTCGAAACGTGTAGATCCGTCGAAAACGCGAGTTGCGATTTTCGACATGATTCCAATACTTTCCCTATACATTACCATGTATTGCAGGGAAAGTAATAAATGTTGTATAAAAATTGTCAACAAATGATGCAGCACAATAATTATTGCTTTTCATTGACCGTATTTTTATCGCCTGTGTACATGTTATGTACAAACTTCATGTCTTTCTGTATTAAATAGAAAAAGCTCTATAACTTCAAGGCTATTATCTATAACTTTACAACTGAGAATTTTTGACAATCTTGCTTCGCTTTCGAATTAGAAATCCTAACTTCTTCAATTCACTTCCAGAGGCGCAGCAAAATTTCTCAATCGATGGCGCATGGTCGCTTTTCTATTAGTAGACTTCTATGCAGTCCTAGAAAACTTCAATCGGTGCATAAGAACTTAAGACCCTGTACGTAGTTTGAAGGTGTTAAAATATCGTTTCTCAAAACCAATATGCTTCAACGCACCTAATGTAGCGTCTTCACTGATCCGTTGCCAACTTCAAAGAAGAAATTTTAAAAAGTTAATTATTTGGGAACGTAAGCTCATATAAAGATGCAGGTTTTGTCATTCTGATACTGAAATCATTCTTGCATGAAATGATGGTGAAGTCAATTATGCACAACTTGTTAAAATTTAAATATAGTAGAATTCGATTATGGTATATAACGATTTTTCGTTTATAACGCATTAAATACATAGTACGCTATACAGAAAAGACCTTCAACACACCAATAACTTCGGAATGAAAATGTCTCTAAGTGTACACGTTTGGCCTATCAATAGAAAAAAAAAGACTATGCATCATCAAATAAGAGTGATTTCAGCGCACACAGCAGAAAATTAAAAAAAATTAGGAACAGAAACTCGGTAACAAAGTGAGAAGAAAACTGCCAATTACAAAGTTGTATAATATTGTCTAATGAGTAAGAATAGGCACACGGAACGCACAAAACGTGTGCATTCGCGTCACATTTCATCGGTTGCTGCATGCTGCTACATGGTGCTGATTAACTTTTAACCAGATGCTTAAAAGCAATTTTCGATGATGATTAACTTTAACCAGATGTTTAAAAGCAATTTTCGGTGATAATTAACTTTAACCAGATGTTTAAAAGCAATTTTTTCAGCTAATAAGAAATATTGCCATCCTATGTTTTTTACTTTCCCTGCAATACATGGTAATGTATAGGGAAAGTATTGGAATCATGCCGAAAATCACAACTCGAGTTTTCGACGGATCTACACGTTTCGAGACCTGTAGAATACGAAAAAAACCATTTTTAGCGTAACGTCTGTGTGTGTGTGTCTGTGCGTCTGTCTGTGTGTGCAGATTTTGTATCCACTCTAACTAAAAAAGTAATCGACCGAATTTCATAAAATTTGGTAGGTAAGTCACTTGTGGGTGACTCTGTTGCTGATTAGTTTTGGGTACGATTCGGGATAAAAGAACCCGCCTTTTTTTGCGAAATGGCCCGCAAAAGCTTGTATCCACTCTAACTGAAAAACTAATGAACCGAATTTCACAAAATTTGGTAGATGAATCACTTGTGGGTTACCCTGGTGTTGATTAGATTTTGGTACGATTCGAAAAAAAATAACCTGCCTTTTTTTTGCAAAATGGCCCGCAAAAATCGTCAAAATCTAAACTAATGAATTAGATATACTCAAATATATCCATTAAATGCTCGTTTAATACGTAATTTTTAACGACGAAAAGAAAAAGATCAACCCCATTACACTAGGACTAGCCGTTCTCGAGATATTTTAGTTTTTCGTATTTTCTCTACGCCACCTTTAATAATAAGTCCGGTTACCGAATGAGAACGAAAATTGAAAATTAAAAGTGAAATAAATTTAAAAATAAATAAAGAGAACGTGAATATAAACGTCTGCAGGGAAAGTCATGTGCTGCCCACATCAGATTTGTTCAACTCAAAACACACATATTAATTAGTGTTTCTACAAAGTTTTAGGGGAAAAAATATTATGTGCTTCTTCTTTTACGGCCCACTAAAGTTAATTATTTTCTGACGTCGATGTATTAATTTGCTATTGTTTTGATATTACTTATAATATACTCCTGATATAAATAGTTTTAAATTGGTGTCGGAAATATTGAGTTTGAGCCAATTTGTTGCTTTGTTGTTGATCTGACCAGAGCAGGTCTCTACCTCCAGCCCATCTTGTTACGCCACTGTTTGAATAGGTCGTACACACTTACCATACAGAGGCCAACGGCCGTACTGTGCTGAAAACACTGGTTCTCGTTAGATCACCGAAGTCAAGCAGCATCGGGCGCGGATAGTACTTGGTGGGTGACCACCTCGGAACACCGCGTGCTGTTGGCCATCTCGGGTGCGGTATCCCCGTGGTTTGCACGCTACCACAAATGCCGCCGTGTTCATGCGGAGTACGATCACGTTAAACATGTGGGTCCGTAAGTCCTTCCGAGAGGTTGGTGGTAGGGGAAGGAGGGTACGGTCCCTGTGGATGCCTCCCCCACTGGGTTCCGGTCTAAATTGGGTGGCACTTCCCGGCCGTCCATACAGTTACCTTACACCTTTCTGGTAGGTCGGACGGTCTGGGTCTCAACAACAACACTTACCATACAACTCTTTTCTTGCGCTCCTGTTTTCAAGGTTTTATAAAAGCATGCCGTCACTACTTTATCGCAGAAGGCACAGCAAAATAAGAATGTTTTTATTTATACTTATACTTATCCACTAAAGAGATAAATAGAAAACGCGAGAGCAGAGAAAATTATAAAAAAAATGCACACCGACTTTTTCTTTGAGAAGATCTTTTTGAGAGTGATACGTCAGAATTTCCGTTTCCGGGTTGTCTGTGAGATGACCGAAAACCTTGTCGTACACGGCCTAATGGTAAAGCGAGCAGAGGAAGTAGCGTGGGTATCTATCTATCTGGTCTGGACATGGAGATGTTTACTTCTATCATTTTGTTTCATTTTGATATTTTTAAAAGTAAATGAATGAATCAATCAAAATTTCATATTTGGACATTTAGAAATATGAAAATTATGATGATGTAAAAAAAAAAAAATTCGCTTTTTTAATTCACAACTCACTTTTTCGATATTTTTCTAATAAATCGTTTTAGTAGAGTATAATTTTTTTTTAAATTATAACATTTATAATATAGTATGTTTATTATAACTTTATAATACAGTATATTTATTATAACATGTATAATATTTTTTTATAACACATCATTTATCATAGCATGAATATTATTACAACGTTTTTTTTTCTTTTGACATTAAAAAACAAATTTTATCGCAAAATATTTTTCTAAGAAATCGTTTTAGTAGAGTATAACATTTTTTTATTTTCCCTGCAATACATGGTAATGTATAGGGAAAGTATTGGAATCATGCCGAAAATCGTAATTCGAGTTTCAGACAGATCTACACGTTTTGGGATCTCTACAATAAGAAACAAGAAAGATCAATCATGCATAAAGCATTGATTATGAAACACTTTCCAACTCTAATTTTATTTAAACATCTCTAAAATGCGATACACTCAGCGGTAATATTTTTAAAATTATCACAATACTACAATAATTAATTATATTTGAAAATTTAAAACTTCATCGAAGAAAACGAACCTGATTCAAATGACGTCATCGAAATATAAATCGCCAGGCTCTCTGTGTAAAAGCAGTAAATATTTCATTCATGCATTTTTATTCATTCATCACAGTACTACAATAATTTATTCTACTTAAAAATTTAAAACCATGGAGGAAAAAGTAATTTAACTCTATGCATAAAACTTCATCGAAAAAGTCTACCATTAAATCGTCTGTTTCTCTATGTAAAACAGATGATATGAATGTTTCATTCATATCATCTATATTGCAGACTCCAGAGCAAAATAATTCTGCGTTAAAGAAATTCAGCAATTATTATACAACTCATCTTACAGCTTAATCTGTTTACATTCTCCATAAGTGAAAATTAGGTTTCGTTATAGAAATAATCAAAGTTTGATGATCATTTAAACTCAAGTATATTGTAATTGTGTTGTTTATACAGATGCACAGAAATTAAGCAAAAATAAAGCGGATTTAGGACGGATACAGCCCTAAATATAAATTAAAAAGAACTTTACAAATCACAATTTTGACACAAGATGGATGGCATTGATCATTTAAACTCAAATATATTGTAATTGCGTTGTTTCAGAATACAGATGCACAGAAATTAAGCAAAAATAAAGCGGCTTTAGGAAGGATACAACACTAAATATAAATTAAAAATAATTTTAAAAATCACGATTTTGACACAAGATGGATGCGAAATTTTATTTTGAAGTTGGTCATACGATCTCTTCATATAATGGTCACGTGATATCTTCATATAAAGGGTGTAATTCTTATTTTAATTTTTATTTAAAAAACCACTGAACATATTTTGCTGAAATTTTTTTTATATATATTTTATGGGATAATTTAAATATTTCCTAAAACTTTCGAAACAATTTGTGAATTTTAAATTCGCTTAAAAAATGTTTGAAAAATTAGGTCTCATAAGGTTCAATGTATTTCATTTTTTCAACCCGGGTTCAATCCAAAGCTAATTGGGTGATATTATTCATTTATATTCCTATAGGTCCCACAGACCGTCTGAACAACGTACTAAAATTTCATTTTGATAAAGTCATTTTACGGAAGTTATCGTGCTAACGGACAGACAGAGAGACAGACAGACTGAATAAAAAAAGTCATAAACACTTTTCAACTATGTTGTAAAGTGTTAAAAACTATTTTTAGCGTGACGTCTGTGTGTGTGTCTGTACAATGTATGTATCCGCTCTAACTCAAAAACTAATGGACCAAATTTCATAAAATTTGGTAAGTTACTTATGGTGACCCTGGTGCTAATTAGTTTTTGGTACGATTTGGAATAAAAGAACCTGCCTTTTTTGCGGAATGGCCCTCAAAAATTGCCTGTATCCATTCTAATTGAAAAACTAATAAATCAAATTTTACAAAATTTGGTAGATAAGTCACTTGTAAGATACCCTGGTGGATAAAAATAACCTGCTTTTTTTTGCGAAATGGCCCGCAAAAATCGTCAAAATCTAAGTATGCTGAAATATATCAATTAAATGCTTGTTTTGTACGTAATTTTAACGATGAAAGAAATAAGACCAACCCCATTACACTAGAACTAGCCGTTCTCGAGATATTTTGTTTTTCGCATTTTCGCTACAGCACATTTGAAAATAAGTCCAGTTACCAAATGAGAACGAAAATGTAATTAAAAATGCAAATTCAGTGTATAATTTTAAATAATTATGGGTGTTTATTTTTGTGCAGTTAAACTTTATAATTAATTATTGAAGAAATAAAGCGAACGCCTGCAGGGAAAGTCAAATGCTGCGCACTTCAGAATTTTTATATTATAACATTTATAATATAGTATGTTTATTATAACATTTATAATACAATATATTTATTACAACATCTATAATATTTTTTTATATCACAGCAATGAATATTATTAAAACTTTTTTTGTCCTTTCCTTTTGACATTTAAAAACACATTTTATTACAAAAACGATTCCAATAGGTAAAGTTTTGAAATAAACATAGCTAAAAATCTCGTCCGAGAAATTAATATTGCAGGTCCTTGTTGTCGGCTGTTAAAAGAAAAAAAAATGTTCACCGTAGAAACAGGGAAGGTATACGGTTTACATTAAGTTATATAAAATTACTTAACGTTTACGAAGCGTTTTTAAAACATTCTTTTATATTTTATTATGAGATAATTTATAAATACTTGAGGTTTAAAATGATATGCACTTTTCTGTATTTTATCGAATATTATTTCCTTCGACCGAATTTCTGAATTTATTAAAGGTGAGCCTTAAAAACTGATCTGATATTTACTGTGATTGTTGGTTATAGAATATTTACAAAATCCAAAATTTTTATCACTCAATCTGCCGCAATTATTATTTTCATTTTGTATTTTAAAGTTATTTGATCTGCAGGTCTTCAGATGATAATTCGGGATCTTAGCCGATATAAAGAAGATAACGAAAATATTTCTTTGTTACTATCATTAACATTTTACATCCTTAGCTAAAGGAAATATTTATAAAGGCAGGATCAAAAAGTTCGGAGACTGTGCTGATATCTCCAACCCTGATTGGTAGAGAGGGGAACTATTTTATTGTGGCGTAGAGGAACATGGGACGCGAGATGTGAAAAGGAAGAAGCAGGCCCGCAGTGCAGGGTTTTTCCAGGCAATGCGTGTCAGTGAACTGTAATGCGTGTCAGTGGCGTTTAAAGAACAACGTGCGAATGTCAAATTCTGTCAGCGTTTGGGAAAATTGCAGACAGAAACATTGCACCTCGTGTCAGAGAACTGTAGTCGTTCGTGTTCGTTGAAAACGAAAATGGTGTATGAAGAACAACGTGCGAATGTCAAATTCTGCCAGTGTTGGGGGAACAGAAACATTGCTCCTGCTGCAGTAGATGCAATGTTTCTGCTGGCGATTTCCCCAAACGCTGACAGAATTTGACATTCGCCCGTTGTTCTTCAAACGCCATTTCTGTTTTCGACGAACGCAATACAACTGCAGTTCACTGACACGCATTGCCTGGAAAAACAACTGCTCCTTCCTTTTCACATCTCGCCTCACATGTGCCTCTACGCCACGGTAAAATAGTTCCCCTCTCTTCCAATCAGGGTTGGAGATATCAGCACAGTCTCCGAATTTTTTGATCCTACCTTGTATATTTTGAGGCGCTGATTACAAAGTAACACTTTCTAGAAATTGTTTTTTGCCTGTTGATCAGTTAGAAGCCAAATCGAAGAAATCACCTTTCTCCGAAACAATTCAACAAAACGAAGACAAATTGAAATCATCTGAATTGTCTTTTGCAGTGCAACAACTCTGGTCCTAAACACTCCAAAAAGTGCAAGATTCTGTCGGTCAAATTAGAAATGGCAAAATTACTGAGTCTGGTATAGTAGCGCTTTGTGGTAAAAGGGAAATAAAACGAAAAATATAAAATAAAATATGGAAATACATACATGAGGAGCAAACCAGACAAAATGCATACATGAGGAGCAAACCAGACAAAATAAAATGCAGAAAATGCGAAGAAAAAAAAAATGGTGGTCATGCCAAACCTCGGATAAATATTGAGTTATTAACAAATAATCATTAACCAGATTACTAGAATTTTCACTGACATGAAAATAATCAAAGAAATCCAAATTGGAAACTGAAGAGCACTTTTGAAAAATGGAGGAAGAAGAAAATTCAAACCGGTTACTACTCATCCAACAACGGATAGCGATAGAGGATTTATCAATTTGTTGGTTTTTACACAATTTTGGTGTTCTTTTAAGCCGTACTATAAGGCGCGGTTGATTTGTTTGACCAATGTACGATAATTTGCATTGACAAGGATTTTGATAAAAACAAAACTGGAATTTGATTTATAAAGGATAAAAAAAAAAAGATTCTACCAATGCTGTTGTAAATTTTTTCAGTTATCACCTTACCAGTTTTCAATCTGATGACCTTAAACGTAATAATAACTTAAGAGTGACTTCTAAACCTTTCTTTCCCAGTTTAATTGCTCCTGTTAAACGTGTTGTTGAGACCCAGACCATGCGACCTACCAGAAAGGTGTAAGGTAGCTGTTTGGACGGCCGGGAAATGCCACCCAATTTAGACCGAAACCCAGTGGGGGAGGCATCCACAGGGACCGTACCCTCCTTCCCTACCACCAATCTCTCGGAAGGACTTACGGACCCACATGTTTAACGTGATCGTAGATCGTACTCCGCGTGAACACGGCGGCAGTTTTCGCAGTGGCGGGAATCGAACCCGGGCCTACCGAGTGCAATTCCCGGGCGCTCACCACAGGGCTACCGCGTCCTCCCTGTTAAGCGTGTGTTTAAGTTAAAAAAAAAATTCCCATTCCAAGAAAGATTCAATCATACATTTTATTCCAAATACTGTTAACCTTAACTTTTCTGAGCCTAATCTCGATATAAAAAAAAAAGAAAAGAAATGTGTGAATGCTGCACGTTCCAATCCAAATCTAATCATAACCAAAGCTGATAAAGGAAATCAAATTGCTGTTACAGATAAATCTATGTATGATGAAAAAATTGGTAATTTGCCCGACGAGGAGCCATACCAATCTATCATAAAAGATTCCAGAAATAGTAAATCAACTAAAATAAGAAGTGTTGTCAAATCTTCTAGGATAATTTTTGTCAACTCTAAAAGATCTCTTATTCCGTTAATTGTCAATTGTGCGAGATTTTATACTCTACTTAAAGTTCATAAAATTGATGTTCCCTTTCCACACATCGGTTCTGAAATTGCCACTGTTTCCTATTCATTAACTGAATTCCTTTTTTCTTGTTTCTCTTCTTTACTTTGTAGCTGTGGGCGCCCATAGGGGAGGGAAAGGGAGAGCGGACTTGCGCCTTGGAAGTTCAAGGTCACAAAGGCGGACATCAAGTTAGTCGATGTGTTACGCCTTATGCTGGAGGTTGAATTGCTCTGGAAAAAGTTTTATGGGCGCCCTTGTTTGTAGCAATATTTATATTACTAATAACTCTTATGACTTTTTTAATAAAGTTCACAATATCAATCCTGATAACTGTATTATGTCTTCTTTTGAAGTGAAGTTTCTCTTTACTAATATTCCTGTTGAAGGTGCTTTGGTATACTTCAGGAGAAGGTTAGGAATTTCACTTCTTTGAGTTTGAATTTGGGGGCATTATCTCTTTGACACGTATTCACTTGTCTCACAAAACTTTCGTCTTTAAAGGTGATTACTTTAAAATGTCGGATGGCTTGGCCATGGGTAATCCTTTTAGTCCACTTTTGTGCAACATTTATATGCAATAATTCGAAGTTTCATCTCTTAATCTTCTTCAGTTTCCTTTTTACTTTCCTTATATACATAATGTATAAGGAAAGTATTGTGACGGGGTCGAAAATTCGAAATCGAGTTTTCGACGGGAGAGCACGTTTCAAGCATCCCTGATCACGAATCAAACATTTTTGAAGTGATGTCTCTGTGTGTGTGTGTGTGTGTGTGTGTCAGTGAGTCTGTGGAGACGATAACTGACGAACGAATTGACCGATTCGAACCAAATTTGGTACAAAAATCACAATCCGTAAACACTGGAAGCCTATTGTTTTTAAATGCAATTCAGAACCCCCCTAAATTTTCGAATAAAATTTTGAAAAAATCGTCAAAAAATCAAAACCACTAGTAAAGTTACGCAAATAGACATTTCTTATGTAAATTTTCATTAGAAAACGATTGACATAAATTTTAGAACGCTAACGTGAACCGTTCTCGAGATATTGTACATTTTTTAAAAAAATTATCAAAAAGTCATATAAAATAAAAAGAAAAATATTTCCTATTGAGAAACATGTTTACTTTTCATATGTAATACCATGCGATAAATTGAGTGACATCCTTCTCGTGGATCTAGCTCGTTCCATTCTTGAAAAAAGATACTTTGAATAATACTTTTGTATTTGAACGCCAATAATCATTTATCTGCTTTAAGAAAAATTTATTTCTTAGTGCATAACGCTTGGCGAGATTTTGGCGACGAATTTGGCGGAATGTCGCCAACTTGGCGACTTTTTTGAAATGTTGCCAAATTAACGAAAATCTCGCCAAATGGATAAAAATGACGCTAAATCAATGAAAATGATGACTAATTGTCTAAAATTCAATATCTTGGAAAGAATATTAGTATCTACTACAAGAAAATCCTATTTTTTTACTGTAAAAGTAGTAAATTCATTACATTATATAAGGAAAGTCATGTGTTGCCCACATCAGATTTTTTTTTTACTGTAAAAGTAGTAAATTCATTACATTATATAAGGAAAGTCATGTGTTGCCCACATCAGATTTTTATGTTCGTTACGTGATTGATTGTTTTGCCCTTCTTGACGAGTCTAATACTGATTTACACAGTGTTCTTTCATTATGAATTCTATTGATTCTATTGAAGCATAAAATGTTAAATTTATATTTTTTTCCTGGGTGTAATGGTCGTTCGCATCGAAATTTCATTTATAACCACTGTTTTCATCAGACAACAGTGGTTACAGATGAATCAAGTCTTAAGGGGTAAATTAAGTCTGTATTATTGAGGAGGTAAATTAAGTCCTTTGCAGTTAATTTACCCCTCATAATAATGTTTGTCATCCCCCTAGTCAAAAGATTTCCTCATTCAATGCATATGTTTACCGTGCTATTAAATTATGCTCTATTTCTGACTCAATAAAGTCTGAGCTGAATTGTTTAAAAGCTGTCACCTTAAATAATTGATTTTCGATAAAATTGTTGATCTAGCTTTTCCAAATATTCTAAGTCACCTCAGAGTAAAGATCTAGTTAAAACTTTTAGCAATATTGTTTGCCTTTCTTTAAAATTTTCTTTAGAAAATTAGTCATAAAATTTCAAGAATTCTATGTAAGTTTGACTTCAAAGTGATATTCTCCCTTATCAATAAAATTAAATTTTCTCTCCGTAAAGATCCTATTGAAAAGTTCAATAATTGGGGCATTTACTAAATTCCTTGTCAATGCGGACTACCGTGCATTGGTCATACCAAACGCGCTTTAATGTACCGCTTAAAAGAACATCAAAATTGTGTAAAAAAAAACCAAGAAAATAATTAATGTTGGATGACTAGTCACCGGTTTGATTTTTCTTCTGCCTCCATGATTCAAAAGTGCTCTTCAGTTTTTGATCTGCATTTCTTTGAACATTTTCGTATCAATAAAAATTCCAGTAATCTGGTAAATGATTTGTCAATGACTACGCATTTCTCCGAGTTGGCTTGACTATACATCTAATTTTTTGATCCTGCGCGTTTATATTCTCTGCATTTTATTTTTTCTTCTTTACTTTTCGTTTTCATATTGCCTTAATTTTTTTTTTTTTTTCTCGTTTTGTTTTCCTTTTGTTGCACTAGGTGTCGCTACTATACCATACTCTGTTCTTTTGCCATTTCCAGTTTGGTCGACATAGTCTTTCGCTTATTTGGGCGTTTAGGTCCAAACTTGTTGCACCGAAGAAATTATTTCCAAATCTAAATTATTTCCAAAACGTACGTCTGCTCATTTACATTTATTTGCAATTTACGTTGTAAACCAGTTTATTATTGATTGCCCAAGTATAATTTGCATGAAGAAAACTTTTGAACCGATTTTTCTGAAAAACTACTCAACTGCTGAAGCCAATATATGTACAGTTGTAGGCTAACAGGACTGCAAAAACAGAATAGCGAGGTCCCCCCCCCCCCTCATGTATCGTACATATTGTTGTAAGCAGGGAATTTCGCATTTGATTGTAAAATTTCATAAACAAGTCATGATAAAAATTTGTGATTGACTCAGTAGCGTTTTTCATAGACGTGAAAAATATATATAAGGAAATCTGAGTACGAAGAGTCAGCTTCTTTATGCTGCATACGGTAACAGATGGGCCTTGCTGATCGTATAAAATCTCCTATAGTAGAAATTATGCGTTCTCAACTCTAGGGAAGCTCCTATCAAGAATTTCTTGACAGGAAAAACTTTGTGTTTCTACAGAGAAAACAACTGACGTTAACTAATATTTCTTTGCACGAAAATTTAAAAAGTGTGCTGGATTTTGTTTTGCAATATGGACCCTAAGGTGAACTAATGTAATTTTCCCACCAATTGGGGAGGGAGAGACGTTGTTGTGACCCCACTCTCACCCCCACCCCACCCTTCCCGTTTACGCCACTGATTCAAGAGGTCTCAAAACTTACATTTCGTCAAAACTATAGTTTCCTACCCTAAAGAATGATAAAGTGAAAACTACCCATTTTCAACTATCTATTCCCTAGTTAAATTGCGTTCGAAAGTGCCTCATTTTCCAATTCCTAGTTATATTGCATTTGAAAGCGCCCCATTTTCCATTTCCTAGTTATATTGAGCTCGAAAGTGCCTCATTTTCCAATAGAAAGAAAATGACAGTCGACGGACTATCAGAATTTGCAAGAAGTGCGCGCGTAAACACGCAGATAGGATGATCCTTTGGAATAATCCGCTGGCAAGAAGCCAAGTATGAAAGCTGGTTAACAATCTACGGCAGAAAAACTGTTCATCAGCCCTTTAATAAGTTTGTTGTTTCTCTTTATTTGTTAACGGAATGCCATTTTGAATTAGTTTTATCCAGAGCTGTATCTATATAAAATCCACCTATTTGTCGCTAACACGACAGAACAGCTGCACCGAATTTCATCAAATTTTGATGGGTAGCCTTGGCATGAAATTTAGGAGTCCGTCTGTCTTCATGTTATTTTGATTATTTCCTCACTTTGAGTGTGGCCCAACCATTATATAAGCATCCAAACAAACGGAACCCAATCGTTATATGAATCTCCAAACTGCCGTGATCTAATCGCTTTTTGAGCGCCTCTGCAATCCACGCAATTCAAAATCCAATAACGTGATTCGATCATTGTTTGTGCCTACCTCTAAAGTTATGGAAGCATTATAAATTAACGAAATAAAAAATATACTTATTTTTTTATTTGCAGATACTATTAACATAATAAAAATTTTCTTTCTTTCGTGTGAATTTTTTTCTATCGTCTGTCATATATGACATGTACTATATATTTGCATGCATTTTTTTAGCAACAACACAATTTTAAATATTTTTACTGCATTATTAATTAATTATGTCACTAACTACCGGAACTCGCTTCTAAACCCTTTCAACCCGGCCGACGGACATATCATAAACTAAATTTAAATTTAAAACAAAAAAGATCAATCATGCATAAAGCATTCATTACGAAACACTTTTCAACTGAAATACAATCCGCTGAATGTATCGCACCTCTATAATGCGATACATTCAGCGGTAATATTTGTTTAATTATCACAGAACTACAATAATATATTTTACTTGAAAATTTAAAACTTCACCGAAAAAAAATGAACTTTATTCAAATGACGTCATCGAAATATAAATCGTCTGGCTCTCTATGTAAAAGCAATGAATATTTCATTTATACGCTTTTATTCCAGACTCCAGAGTATTAAATAATTTTGCGTGAAAAAAAATCGGCAATTCTTATACAACTCATCTTACAATCACTTGTCTACATTCTCATAAATTATCACAATACTACAATAATTTATTTTAGTTGAAAACTTAAAACTATGGAGGTAAAAGTACTTTCTAACTCCATGCTTAAAACTTCATCGAAAAAGGCAATGCTATAAAATCGTCTGTTTCTCTATGTTAAATCAATGAATATTTCATTCATATCACCTATATTCCAGACTCTAGAGCTAAATAAATTTACGTTAAAAAAAATTCAGCAATTCTTATACAACTCATCTTACAGCTTGATTTGTTTACATTCTACATAAGTTAAAAGTAGGTTTCGTTGTAGACATAATGAAAGTTTGATAATCATTTAAACTCAAATATTGTAATTGCGTTGGCGCAGAATATAGATACACAGAAAAAAATAAAAAGGAAAGAGGTTTTAGACGGATGCAACACAAAATCTAAATTTAAAAGAACATTAAACATCACGATTTTCACTCTGCGAAAAAAGATGGATGTCATATTTTAATTTGATGTGGGTCACGTGATCTCTTCATATTATATGGGTGTAGTTATTACTTTCATTTTTATTTAAAAACTATCAAACATATTTTGCTGAAATGTTTTTTACACATTTTTGGGGATAATTTGAATATCTCCTAAAATTTTCGGAGCAATTTGCGAATTTTAACTTTGATTAAAAAATGTTTGAAGAATTAGGTAGCATAGGGTTCAATGTATTTCATTCTTTCAACCCGGGTTCAATCCAAAACTAATTGGGTGATATTATTCATTTATACTCCCATATATCCCACAGACCGTCTCAATAACATACTAAAATTTCATTTCAATAAAGTCAGTTTTACGGCAGTTATCGTACAAACGGATATACAGACAGACAAACAGACAGACAGAATGAACAAAGTCATAAACACTTTCAACTATGTTGTAAAGTGTTAAAAACTGTAACTGTCTTACAAAAACTCAACTATTTAGGTACTGCTTGCAAAAAATTCGTGAGCCTGTTACTACTAGCCTGTCCTGGCATCGAATTCGGAACTCAAATAGCCTTCCTTTGACTTTGGCATTAAATATATCTTAAAGTTTAACTCGAACAATTGATTTTTTTTTCCAAAGTGTTCCTCTAACATTCCTCTACAAATGTACCAAATTTCATATTTTTGTATGCTATAGATGGAACAAGACAGAGAAACTCAGGGAGAGGTCAGCGACGGTGTGAGCTACTTTTTAACACTTTACAACAAAGTTGAAAAGTGTTTATGACTTTGCTCATTCTGTCTGTCTGTCTGTCTGTCCGTTAGCACGATAACTGCCGTAAAAATGACTTAATCAAAATGAAATTTTAGTATGTTGTTCAGACGGTCTGTAGGACTTATGGGAATATAAATGAATAATATCACCCAATTAGTTTTGGATTGAACCCGGATTGAAAAAATGAAATACATTGAGCCCTATGGGACATAATTTTTCAAACAATTTTTAAGCGGATTTAAAATTCAGAAATTGCTTCGAAAGTTTTAGGAAATATTCAAATTATCACATAAAATATATAAAAAACTTCAACAAAATATATTCAGTAGTTTTTTAAATAAAAATTAAAATAATAATTACACCCTTTATATGAAACGATCACATGACCATGATATGAAACGATCACATGACCCACTTCAAAATGATATATGGCATCCATCTTGTTTCAAAATCGTGATTTTTTTAAGTTCTTTTTAATTCATATTGAGTGTTGTATCCGTCCTAAAACCGCTTTATTTTTGCTTAAATTCTGTGCATCTACATACTGAAACAACGCAATTACAATATATTTGAGTTTAAATGATCATTCAAATTTGATTATTTCTACAAAAAAGTCTATTTTTCACGTATGTAAAATGTAAACAACAAAATATGCAGAATGAGTTGTATAAGAATTGCTATATTTCTGTAACATAAAATTATTTAACTCATAGGGTCTGCATGGCTAATATGAATGACATATTCATTGATTTTACAAACAGAAGGACGATTTTTTTCGATGAAGTTTTAAGCATAGAGTTTAATTACTTGTAGCTCCATGACCTTAATTTTTAAGTAAAATAAATTACTATAGCATTGTGATGAATGAAATGAATAGTAAAATGTTATGAATGAAATGCTGCTTTTATAGAGAGAGCCAGGCGTGTTATTTTTTCTATGACGTCATTTGAATGAATGTCAGTTGTTTCCGATGAAGTTTTCAAATATAATAAATTATCGTAGTATTATGATAATTTTAAAAATATTACCGAGGAATGTATCGCATTTTAGAGATGCTTAAACCAGGCAATTTATATTTCAATGCCGTTATTTGAATGAAGTTCATTTTTTTCGATGAAGGTTTAAGTTTTCAAATACAATAAATTAATGTAGTATTGTGATAAGTTTTAAAATATTGCATTTTAGAGATGTTTAAATAAAATTGAATTGAAGTTGGAAAGTGTTTCATAATCAATGCTTTAAGTATGATTGATCATTCTTGTTAACACTTTACAACATAGTTGAAAAGTGTTTATGACTTTGTTCATTCTGTCTGTCTGTCTGTTCGTTAGCACGATAACTGCCGTAAAAATGGCTTTATTAACACTTTACAACGTAGTTGAAAAGTGTTTATGACTTTGTTCATTCTGTCTGTCTGTCTGTTCGTTAGCACGATAACTGCCGTAAAAATGACTTTATCAAAATGAAATTTTAGTATGTTGTTCAGACGGTCTGTGGGACCTATGGGAATATAAATGAATAATATCACCCAAATAGCTTTGGATTGAACCCAGGGTGAGAGAATGAAATACATTGAACCCTATGGGACCTAATTTTTCAAACATTTTTAAGCGAATTTAAAATTCAGAAATTGCTTCGAAAGTTTTAGGAAATATTCAAATTATCACATAAAATATATAAAAAACTTCAACAAAATATATTCAGTAGTTTTTAAAATAAAAATTAAAATAATAATTACACCCTTTATATGAAGAGATCACGTGACCCACTTCAAAATAAAATATGGCATCCATCTTGTGTTAAAATAGTGATTTTTAAAGTTATTTTTAATTCATATTTAGTGTTATATCCGTCCTAAAACTGCTTTATTTTTGTTTATATTCTATGCATCTACATACCGAAGAGACGCAATTACAATATATTTGAGTTTAAATGATCATCAAACATGATTATTTCTACAGCGAAGCCTAATTTTCACCTATGTAAAATGTAAACAGCAAAATATGTAGAATGAGTTGCATAAGAAATTCTGCATTTCTTTAATGCAAAATTATTTAGCTCATGGGGTCTGCAATATAGCTGATATGAATGAAACATTCATTGATTTTACAAAGAGAAGGACGATTTTTTCGATGAAGTTTTAAGCATAGAGTTAAATTACTCGTACCTCCATGGTTTTAAGTTTTTAAATAAAATTAATTATTATAGTATTGTGATGAATGAAAGGAATGGAAAACAGTTTATGAATGAAATGCTGCTTTTATAGAGAGAGCCAGGCGTTTTATATTTCGAGGACGTCATTTGAATGAAGTTCATTTGTTTTCGATGAAGTTTTCAAATGTAATAAATTATTGTAGTATTATGATAATTTTAAAAATATTACCGAGGAATGTATCGCATTTTAGAGATGTTTAAACCAGACAAATTATATTTCAATGCCGTCATTTGAATGTATCGCATTTTAGAGATGTTTAAATAAAATTGCATTGAAGTTGGAAAGTGTTTCATAATCAGTGTTTCATGCATGATTGATCTTTCTTGTTTAACACTTTCCAACATAGTTGAAAAGTGTTTATGACTTTGTTCATTCTGTCTGTCCGTCCGTACGATAACTGCCGTAAAATTAACTGTATAAAAATGAAATTTTAGTATGTTGTTCAGACGGTCTGTGGGACATACGGGAATGTAAATGAATAACATCACCCAATTAGTTTTGGATTGAACCCGGGTTGAAAAAATGAACTCTATGGGACCTAATTTTTTAAACATTTTTTAAGCGAAGTTAAAATTCGAAAATTATATCGAAAATTTTAGGAAATATTCAAATTATCTTATAAAATATATAAAAAAAATTGAGCAAAATATGTTCGGTAGTTTTTTAAATAAAAATTAAAATAGTAATGACACCCATATTATATAAAAAGATAATGTGACCCATTTCAAAATAAAATATGGCATCCATCTTTTTTCCCAATGTCAAAATCGTGATTTTTAAAGTTCTTTTAAATTTATATTTAGTGTTGTATTCATCCTAAAACCGTTTTATTTTTGAGTATTTTCTCTGCATCTATATTCAGCGCCAACGTAATTACAATATTTTGAGTTTAAAGGATCATCCAACTTTGATTATTTCTACAAACGAAGCAGACGTATGCAGAATGTAAACAAATTAAGCTGCATGATGAGTTATATTAAAATTGCTGATTTTTTAACGCAAAATTATTTAGCTCTGGTGTCTGGAATATAGGTGATATGAATGAAATATTCATTGATTTAACATAGAGAAACAGACGATTTTATAACATTGCCTTCTTCGATAAAGTTTTAAGCATGGAGTTAGAAAGTAAAATAAATTATTGTAGTACTGTGATAATTTAAAAAATATCACCGCCGAATGTATCGCATTTTAGAGGTACTTAAATAAAATTGCATTGCAATTGGAAAGTGTTTCATAATCAATGTTTTATGCATGATTGATCTTCCTTGTTTTAATATAGAGAAGTTGTAATTAGGGCAAAGATTTTATGGTGGAAAAAAATAACAAAATTCGCAAATAAATAACGCATTCATCGAAGTTCCAAACTTTTGAGCATAGTCCACGAAAAGTTAAATTAAATTCCAATGAATAAACTTCAAATTCAAAACTTTTTCAATGTAATAATCAAAATTCTTAAAAAAATTAACTATGAAAGACACTCTGAGCTCAAAGTACTCTCACGTTTAGAGAACAGTAAGCAAGGTCAGCAAAATAATTTGTTCCGATTTTTGCACCCTGTTAACTATGAGTGCAAATTATATTCAGCAACCTGAAAATTACTTTACGAATATAAGTTTCTTATCTTTACCTGAACTGGAATCACACGTTTATCTGTGTTGAAGCATGTGTGTGTTGCTGTTGCTGAGACCCAGACGTCCGACCTACCAGAAAGATGTAAGGTAACTGTTTGGACGGCCGGGAAGAGCCACTCAATTTAGACCGGAACCCAGTGGGGGAGGCATCCACAAGGACCGTACCCTACTTCCCCTACCGCCAACCTCTCGGAAGGACTTACGGACCCACATATTCAACGTGATCGTACTCCGCGTGAATACGGCGGCAGTTTTGGCAGCGAAGGGAATCGAACCCGGGCCTACCGAGTACAATTCCCGCGCGCTAACCACAGGACTACTACGCCCTAAGCATGTGTGTGTGAGTGTGTGTGTGTGAAAGAGAGACAGAGAATAAGAGAGGGAGAGAGAGGAGGTGAGAGAAGTGTGTGTGTTAATCTGTGTGTGTATGTTAATGCGTGTGTATATTAGTCTGTGTGTGTATGTTAATGTGTGTGTATGTACTTTATTGTGGTTATGTATGCCAGTGTATGTGTGTATATTAGTGTGTGCATGTCCATTAGTGTATATGTGTGTATCTGCGTTAGTGTGTGCATGTCCATTAGTGTATATGTGTGTATCTACGTTAGTGTGCGCATGTCCATTAGTGTATATGTTTGTATCTACGTTAGTGTGTGAGTGTATGGATGCCATATCTCACGAACGAATAAAGCGTTTCAAACGCAATCTGGTACGATTGTTACAATCAATATAATAACAGAATTCTATTGATTTTAAACGCAATCGAATGTTCGGAAGACTTCCTTCCTGCTTATTTTCGAGTAAATTTTTGAAAAAATCATTAAAGAAAACAAGAACTTCAATAATGATAAATAAATAATCATTTCATGTGTGATATTCATTAACAAATGAATGACATAAAAATTTAGAAAGCACGAATCGTTCTCATGATATTGCACGTTTTCACATAAATTTTATCACAAAAATTCATAAAATTAAAAATGTAGTAAATATTACCCAATTGTTCACTTTCCATGCTCAATATTATGCACCATTCTTGTGGATCTAGTTTGTTCCATTAACGAACGAAGTTATTACTTTCCTTATATATAATAATATATAAGGAAAGTATTGTGACGGGGGGGGTCGAAAATTCGAAATCGAGTTTTCGACGGGAGAGCACGTATCAAGCATCCCTGATCACGATTCGAACATTTTTGAGGTCATGTCTGTGTGTGTGTGTGTCAGTGAGTCTATAGAGACGACAACTGACGAACGAATGGACCGATTCGAACAAAATTTGGTACAAAAATTACAATCCGTAAATACTGGAAGCCTATTGCTTTTTTACACAATCGAATGTTCAGAACCTTCCCCCCCCCCTAAATTTTCGAGTGAAATTTAAAAAAAAATCATCAAAAAATCAAAACGTTTAATAAAGTTACGCAAATAGTTTTTCTGATATAATTTTTCATTAGAAAACGATTTACACAAATTTTAGAAAGCTAACATGAACCGTTCTCGAGATATTGCACATTTTTCAAAAAAATTATCAAAAAATCATTTAAAATAAAAAAAAATATTACCTATTGAGAAATATGTTCGCTTTTCATATGTAATATCATGCGATAAATTGGGTGACATCATTCTCGTGGATCTAGCGCGTTCCATTCATGAAAAAATATACTTTGAGTAATACTTTTGTATTTGATTGCCAATAGTCATTTATCTGCTGTAAGAATAACCTATTTCGCCATCCATAACGCTTGGCGAGATTTTGTCGACGAATTTGGTGGAATATCGCTAACTTGGCGACTTTTTAAAATGTTGCTAAATTAACGAAAATTTCGCCAAATGGATAAAAATGTCGCTAAATAAATGAAAATGACGACTAATTGACGAAAAGTCAATATCTAGGAAAGAATATAAGTATCTACTATAAGAATAACCTATATTTTTTACTGTAAAAGTAGTAAATTCATTGCATTATATAAGGAAAGTTATGTTCTGCCTACATCAGATTTTTTTTTGTAACAGTTCTGTATTTTGACGCCAAAGAATTCGTCAATAGTCATTTATTTCACAATAAATTAAATAGATGTCAATTGTATTTGATAAAGATTTTGCACGTGCATAAGTCATTCTGTCATTCTATTCGAATTAATAAGTTGCCCAAAGTGCCCGATTTCAATTTACATGGTATTAACATTCAATACCAAAAAATAGTGTGTCGTGGATGTTATACCTTCATCTCGCCGTAAACAAATAAAGTCAATGCATTATGTAGGGAAAGTCATGCACTGCCCACATAAGATTTATTTTATTGTTTCCTCACAACATCAACATTTATTTATCTTTAGATAAAGCAAGTGCTGGACACAAGTTATTATGACTAAATTTGCAGTGTACCATTCAAATTCGATCTACACACCTCAGGTATGGCATGCGTGCCCCATAGATTGCTTTTGTGTAACCCTTGTTCTAAGATATTGTTACAGACTTCACAATATTGTTACAAAGAGATGAATTAAAGTATATTTTAAAGTGCATAAAAAATAAACTTATCAGTTATTCGTAGCTATAAACGAAATATTTTAAATGCAGAAATTGAGAACGCTTTTGATTGCCACTCATAAGTCATTCTTTTATACACAGATAATAAATAGTTAAAGATAAGATACGGTTGTCATGGTTACTGTTTGAAAACAATGTAACGGCTGACGTATTACTTTCCTTATATACATAATGTATAAGGAAAGTATTGTGACGGAGTCGAAAATTCGAATTCGAGTTTTCGACGGGAGAGCACATTTCAAGCATCCCTGATCACGAATCAAACATTTTTGAAGTGATGTCTGTGTGTGTGTGTGTGTGTGAAAGTATGTGTGTGTGTGTGTGTGTGTGTCAGTGAGTCTGTGGAGACGATAACTGACGAACGAATGGACCGATTCAAACCAAATTTGGTACAAAAATCACAATCCGTAAACACTGGAAGCCTATTGTTTTTATACGTAATCGAATGTTCAGAACCCCCCTAAATTTTCGAATGAAATTTTGAAAAAATCGTCAAAAAATCAAAACCGCTAATAAAATTACGCAAATAGACATTTCTTATGTAATTTTTCATTAGAAAACGATTGGCATAAATTTTAGAAGGCTAACATGAACCGTTCTCGAGATATTGTATATTTTTAAAAAAAATTATGAAAAAGTCACATAAAAAAAAAATTCCTATTGAGAAACATGTTCACTTTTCATATGTAATACCATGCGATAAATTGAGTGACATCATTCTCGTGGATCTAGCTCGTTCCATTCATGAAAAAATATACTTTGAATAATACTTTTGTATTTGAACGCCAATAATCATTTATCTGCTGTAAGAATAACTTTTTTCTTAGTGCATAACGCTTGGCGAGATTTTGGCGACGAATTTGGCGGAATGTCGCCAACTTGGCGACTTTTTTTAAATGTTGCCAAATTAATGAAAATCTCGCCAAATGGATAAAAATGGTACTAAATCAATGAAAATGACGACTAATTGTCGAAAATTCAATATCTTGGAAAGAATATTAGTATCTACTATACGAAAAACCTATTTTTTTACTGTAAAAGTAGTAAATTCATTACATTATATAAGGAAAGTCATGTGTTGCCCACATCAGATTTTTTTTATTAGTATAGAATAGAGCAATGGCGTATTCAGAAAATATCTGAGGTGTGTATGCAGAATATTTTATTAAATATCTTTAATTAATTATAATAATTAATTATTTGTGGTAATTATTTATTAATACATTAATAATCAATAAAGTAGTATATGTAACCACGCATCAGTCAAATTATTGCCATTTTTCAACGGTACAGACCTGTTGCCTACTTAAAATAATTGAAAAAGAAAAATTACAAAAAATTTAAAAGAATAATTTGCACACCTGTTGCCACCTAAAACAAAATACTTTTTCAAAAAATAAATTAAAAGAAAAATTTGAGTAGGAATGGAAATAAAAAAAAAACATATTTTATGTATTTTGATGTTAATTGTTGTAATAAATGGACCTAAACATTATATATATGTGTGTGTATATATAATTCGAACATTTTGGGGAAATCATCACAACAATACTTTAACCCGGCCACTTGAACAGCTAGCTACTCATAGAGTGAGTCGAGTGGCCTGGATTTTCAACAATACTTTATCTATACAATAGTATAAGAAAATAAGAAACCTAACGTAATTGTGTGTGTGATTTTTAATATGGTTCTACAATGTTCCACTTTTCTTTCGTGTCTAGTCGGTAAAGTGGTGTTCCCCATCCCTGCAATAAGGGCTAGAACGCAATTATTTCCCGCAAAGTCTTGTAGGGTGGTGAATTCGGAATATCTGACCACTCCCCAGTCGAATGTCTTGGTAGAACACTACATGATATGCTGCTTTACAGAACTATTTTTCAATTTGCTTCTTAGCATGCATGATTCCTGAAAACAAATACAGCATTCAGAACATTAAAGCAAGAAGCAGAGAACAAAATAGGATTTTACAGTACTTGCAGTGTGTACCCTCGATGCCAAAGAAAGGACGGCAAAGTAAACAGGATCGCAGAAAGAGCAGCAGTGAACACAGAAACCAAACGGCATGTTTATTCGAAAAAAAAATTTAATCCCAACAAGAGCAAAAAAGATAAACTTATCTCGAACGTAGATAGTGTCAGAACCATGCAATAAAGAGACTTTTTCATTTCGACAGAAACTTCCTCTTCTGGAAAATTTTCTGCGGTTTTGAGTGATTACAAAGATGATCTGTTATACCAGTTGCAATGAGATTTTGAACCATTTTTTTTAATATTCGTTTCTATATTGCAAAATACTAGCAGCAATATGTGATGGTTTACAAGAAAAGGGTCCAGTTGTTGGTAATTTTCCTCCAGAGATAAATTGGTTTATAGCCATTATACCGACAACTGTATCCTATTTAGGTTTCGGTGGATTTAGATAACCGCATGCTTCTCAAATATAGGAAATGTTTTTATGCGTGTGTTCTGCGTATTGCCGAGATATTATTTTTTCCTATCAGTGTTAAAAAATACAGAGTTTAAAGAATAGAAAAAAAAAAAAAAAAAAGGAAGAAGCATGGTTAAAAAATTGGTTTAAACAAATGCAAACAAACAACCCCCCCCCCCCCACCTCATGGTTTAAACCCAAGGTTTATAGATAACAGTAGAAGAATTCGGAAATAGCTTCGAATAAGCTCTGATGTTAAAACTAACTAGATACCATTCATTCACATAGCAAATAGCGCGCATGGTTTGGTTTCGGGGCAACTTTGAAGTCATCGTTCCGGGTTTCCACCAGCCAATAGCGTAAGGCTATTTAAACCAAGGTTTAAACCATGGAGTTAGAAAGGAGATAAAGCTCCTATTGATGAAACGCTTGGAAATGCCATAATGATTTGAGAATTATATCTAGGTGTCGCTAGTGTAAGTAAAGTAGCTATTCTTTTGTGGACACAACAGAACGGCGTAATATTTAGTATATGTATTTTTAATTATTTTTTTAAAAAAAAAAGGTTCCCTAATTAGGAGTACCAGTATTTTTACATAGTTGCAGGGTAGAGTACCGAATATATGAAGATGAAAGTAAATAAAAAGGTAAAATAATTTTGAATACTTAGGAATATTCTTTATTGGTTCAATTCTACTTTGCATTGCACTAATAATTTATTTTTACAAAATTAACAGCTTAAATAAGTATTTTAGGCCTTTCGCCATAGAAATGCATACAATGCAGGACTACTTATCCTAGCGCCACCTGAATTATAGTCTCGAACAATATTGCCATTTACTTAATATGAAGTTTTAACTCCTTATTTTTACCTCTATGGTTTAAATCAACTGGATTTAGACCAGCCAACCCTGCTATCACCTCTCTAAAAGCGCTGTGTCAGTATGACAGAGCACCAAATGCAACCCCAAGCCTGGAAATAAAAAAAAAAAAAACTCATGTATACTAATTCGACCATACCGAATCCAAATCTGAATTCTTTTTTTTCAAATTAGCCCCTGGATCTGAAAAAATAGCCTCTGAAAGTTTAGCTTCTTTTTTTGCTATTTTGTGTTTGTAATCTCAGGTCGAAAGCGTTTCCACAACATGATTCAATTACGTGATCATGAAACTGTTACGCCTGAAGATATAATAGGAAAACTGCATTTAGCTTATGAAGTTAGAGATAAGACCACCTACATGATTCAGCTGAATAGGAAAGTTAATATTGAGAGGTTATTCCAATTTAGGAACCCAGAATATGAATATTCAAACCATGGAGTTAGAGAGACCTTGGTTCCTGCTTTTCTAATTCAAATCCATGTTTCAAACAATGCAATTAATGGGAACTGTTTATATATAGATTGGTTGGAGCGAATTGTATGACCCAGAAAGTTAGAGAGAGTTAGTCCTTTTTCTTCCACGGTATGATCAGAAATTGAAAACTTGGCATAAAAAGTTTAAGGTATTAAATTTGATAAATTGGGAGGTTGTAAATTAATTGCGTTATGTTAAAAGTTGATATAATATGTATGTTTTAATAGAGAGTCGTATAAGAAATAGTAATATTGAATGGAAGAGGTGTATAGCTCGCATGTGTCTGTGGATATTAGGAACAGGTAGGAGGGTCGGCGGAAGTTGATGTCCGTCGGTTCCTGTGCCCTATGCATGGCCGCGGACGTGCATAACGCACGAAGCGCGCTGTCGTCATTTTCATTGATATAGTCATTTTTACCAATTTGACGACATTTTCGTCAATTTTCAACGTTTTAAAAAAGTCGGCAAATTGTTGAATTTTCGTCAAATTTGTCGCTAAAATTTCGCCAAGCGTTATGGACGAGAAATAGGTTATTTGTATAGTAGGTTATTTGTATAGTATTTGATCATTGACGTCCAAATAAAAAACTAGTACCCAAACTATCTTCTCTCGTGAATGTAACGCGCTAAATCCACGAGAATAATGTTAAATTTATCGCATAATATTACATATGAAAAGTGAACATATTTTACAATAGTTATTTTTTTTTAATTTTATGTGATTTTTTGATAAATGTATTTGAAATATGTGTAATATCTCTAGAACTGTTCGTACTAGCGTTCTAATTTTTGTGTCAATTGTTTTATAATGAAAAATTTCATAAGAAATGATTATTTACGTAACTTTATTGAAGGTTTTGATTTTTTGACGATTTTTTTCATAATTTAATTCGAAAATTTAGGAGTTTTCTGAACATTCCATTGCGTTTAAAAACAATAGGGTTCCAGTGTTCACAGATTGTGCATTTTTGTACCAAATTTCGTTCGAATTTCTCCATTCGTTCGTGAGATATTGTCTCCACAGACTCACGGACACACTCACACAAACATCACCTCAAAAACGTTCGATTTGTGTTCAGGGATGCTTGAAACGTGCTACTCGAATTCGAATTTTCGATCCCGTCACAATACTTTCCTTATACATTATACTATGTATATAAGTAAAAATGAACAATGAATCATTTTTTCTTGCACTGCACCATATACTATATTTGATGCACGGTATAGATATAAATACATGAAATGATCTAATATAAAAAGGAAAATCGAAAAGACTCATGAACGAATACGTCAACCACTATAAAATTTTATGTGCCGATACATTATGTGAAAAACTAGAACTTAGCTAGAATCTTAATAATTCTCATGATTAGAACTTGAATGATTCGAAGATTTCCACAGAATTATTTCCTATGAAAGTAATAATAATTCCTAAAAAATGGTTACATACAGTATATGGGGGAAATCGATCGAACTAATAGTATCACAATATTTTTAACATACATAAGCCAAATGCAACCACACGCGTCACCCAACTGTTGCCAGCTTAAAAAAAATTAACTTTTAAGGATTTTATATGAATAACGTGGGTGTTCAATTGAAAAAATAGACGTTTTTCATTCTGATATGATTGTGATATAAAGAGAACTATATACTATGGAATATGAATGTAAAGGAAAGTCGAGTGGAGGTTTCTTTCCAGATAATTTAGAAACCGGAATGTTGGTTTTAATTGCCCGAAAAAGAGAAAAATCGGTTTTCGAATCATGGAAATACGCGTGATTCTAGTCTCCTCTTAGAATACCAAATGTAGTATTTACCATGATCATGAACACGAGATATCTTTCATTAAAAATGTTGTTTATATCCCCTGAGTGGGTTGTAAAGCTATTAGACGTAGAAATGCGAGCTTTATGAGTTGGTTGAAGCATCGTTTGCCTTAAAAAAAAGGATCGTTAGTCAGTAAACACACAAAATAAACGCTGTTAATGAACCCATACGTCATCAGGCGAGTTGACTTTGCTATGATAATTAGAGGGGGAGAAAGAATTACTTTCCACCGTAGTTTTAATTATTATTATTTTCTTTTTTTCAATTTGCATTAGATGCCTATGTGTTGTTCCGCTTTTTTGCGGTAAAATTCAGGCGAATATTAAGTTTGCAATACTTCTGACCACGGAGGTAAAGGAAGGGAAATAAAACTTCATGTTAGGAAGATGCCAAAATCGTTTGAGTTAGTTCAGGTGGCGCGAGGGTATGATTTAATATAATGTAAGTGTGATATTATGTTCTTGTTTTGGCAACACTAACTTTAGGTACTTGAAGAATGGCAACACTACTATGTTTGATGTTCCAACTACTAGCGTGCGATACTGCTTTGCCATTTTGTCATGCATCATTCTAGTTGATTAAAGCTTTCTTTAAGTCTAACTCGTTTTCTAATGATCATTTCTATTACAATTTAATCAACTAGATTTCTTGGATCTAAATTCACATGAGATGGAACGACTTCTCAAGCCAGAGAGATTCGACGTGGATCCAACGTGCGTAGGAGCTGAAGCAAAATGGAAACATTGGAAACGGACATTTTCAAATTTCCTGGGCGAAGTTCAGCATTTGACTGAGGAAAATAAGCTTCATCTCTTGTGTAATTACGTGTCGGCGGGTGTTTATCAGCATATCAACGAAGCAGAAAACTACAATACGGCTATTACTGCCCTGGATTCTATTTACGTTACTAAACGAAACGAAATATTCGCCAGACACTGCGTGGCTTCGAGAACTCAACAATCGGGAGAGTCTGTGAGTGAATATCTACAGATACTTAAACAAATGAGCAAAGATTGTAATTTCAAATCTGTTACGGCTGAACAATACAAAAATGAGTATATTAGAGACGCATTCATCCGGGGTTTAAGGAGCACTCGAATTCGAGAACGCCTGTTGGAGAACACTACAATTACGTTGGATAATGCATTCGACCAGGCTAGGGCATTAGAACTGGCAGAACATCACTCCGCTTCATATTCTGCAAATTCGAATTCGGTACCTGTGGCTGCTATGGAGCAGAAAGACGAAAAACCCGAGGAGACTCACGCAACTGCAGCTATACCAGCCCGCACCGGAAAATGCTTTTTTTGTGGGAATGACCGCCATGTTCGAAACGTCTGCCCGGCCAAGAATGCACTATGTAGAGGGTGTGGAAAGAAAGGTCATTACCAGAGAGTTTGCAAGTCTAGACTGTCGCGCCCCCCGAACAATTCTACGGCATCAGTTCATACTTTAGCATCAGCATCAATTATCCCCAGTTGTCTCCAAAAATCTATTACTAAAGTGGATATAAATGGAATAGAGCTAAATGCTCTGATCGATACTGGCAGCTCACTCAGTTTTCTAAACCAATCTCTGGTAAAAAAGTGTCGAATACTAGTGAAGCCATACTTCGGTAGAATAACTATGGCTAACTCTTCCTTAAGCTCGGACATTACTGGCTGTTCCATGATAACGGTAAAATTACAAACTCATTCATATACAAACGTAGAGGTGTTAATCATGAAAAACCTCTGTGCAGATTTTCTGATCGGCCATGACTTACTAAAAAATCATTCTTCAGTTGAGATTGATTTCAACGGTGACAGACCACCTCTGAAAATCTGCTCATTGGCAATTGCTCAAGTCCCCTCTGTCTCACTGTTTGCTAACTTAACCCCTGACTGTAGACCAGTGATCACGAAGTCAAGGCGTCAAACGGAAGAAGATAGACTATTTATAGCTGCGAACGTAAACAGACTACTAGAAGAAGGTGTAATCGAACCCAGTAATTCACCTTGGCGTGCACAAGCATTTGTCGTGAAAGGAGAACACCACAAGCCCAGAATGGTTGTCGATTATTCACAGACAATTAATAGATTCACGATGCTTGATGCTTATCCTCTTCCCAGAATTGAAGAATTAATTTCACAAGTGTCTAAATATGAAATATTTAGTACTATTGATCTCAAAAGTGCCTATCATCAGGTACCCATATTAGAATCTGAAAAACATTACACAGCTTTTGAAGCTGAAGGTAAACTGTACCATTTTCTACGTGTCCCTTTCGGTGTGACTAATGGGGTAGCATGCTTCCAGAGAATCATTGATAAAATAATTAAGGATGAAGGTTTAGAAGGCACTTTTCCATATCTTGATGATGTAACGGTATGTGGGAAAAATCAAAGAGAGCATGACTGCAACTTGGAAAAATTCATGATTACTGCTAAGAAATACAACCTAACACTGAATGATGAGAAGTGTGTTTTTTCTACTAAATCGATCAAACTACTAGGATACTTTATCGAGAACAAAACTATAAAACCTGACCCCGACAGACTGGCTCCACTGTTGAACTTACCTATTCCTAAAGACACAGCGTCTCTACAACGTGCGCTGGGCATGTTTGCCCATTATTGTCGTTGGATTCCCACATTCTCTGAGAAGATTCGCCCTCTCTTGGCTAAGGGTCCCTTTCCTCTTCCAGAAGTTGCTGTGAAGGCTTTTGACTCATTAAAGACCGATATAGCTAATGCCTCCTTGTTTGCTATTGAGGACAACATACCCTTTAGAGTGGAAACAGACGCCTCTGAGTTTGCTATAGGGGCTTCCTTGAGTCAAGCTGAACGTCCTGTGGCATTCTTCTCAAGAACTCTGAACGCATCTGAGCAGAAGCATTCCTCGATTGAAAAGGAGGCCTATGCAATTGTTGAATCCCTACGGAATTGGCGACATTACTTAATTGGTAGACATTTTGAAGTTTTTACTGACCAAAGATCAGTCACATTCATGTTTGATCAGTGTCATAACAGTAAAATTAAAAATGAGAAAATCATGCGTTGGAGATTGGAACTTACCTGCTTCAAATTTGATATTATCTACCGACCTGGAAACAGAAATGCAACTGCGGATACTCTATCAAGAATAACGGCGGCTACCAGCCCAGGAGTGAATATAAGAGAATTACATGAGGCATTGTGTCATCCGGGAATCACCCGAATGTATCATTGGATCAGATCTAAAAATTTAGCCTTCTCTTTGGACGACATTAAGAGGGTCATAAACGCTTGCCCCTGTTGCAACGAAGTCAAGCCACGATTCTGTAAAAATGATGGAAAATTAATCAAAGCAACTGCTGCTTTTGAAAGATTAAATCTGGATTTCAAAGGACCTTTACCAACAGTTTCCAGGAACCGCTTCCTCCTGACTGTAGTAGATGAGTTTTCGAGATTCCCCTTTGCAATTCCCTGTTCTGATATCTCGGCGTCTACCATTATAACTCACTTGCAAAACATCTTCTCAATTTTTGGAATGCCGGCTTATATACATTCTGATAGAGGTTCATCTTTTATGTCCCGTGAGTTAAAATCTTTTCTCACTCCACTTGGGATAGCGACTAGCAGGACGACTGCTTACAATCCGCAAGGAAACGGCCAAGTCGAAAGATACAATGGAATCGTATGGAAAACTATCCAGCTGGCACTAAAATCAAAAAACATGGCAATTGAACAGTGGGAAAATGTTTTACAACCTGCCTTACATTCGATTCGCTCCCTACTATGCACCTCCACAAATGCTACACCTCATGAACGAATGTTCTCCCACATTAGAAGATCCTACAATGGTTACTCCATACCTACCTGGCTTACCCATCCAGGTCCAGTGCTAATGAGGAACAACACACGAGCTAATAAGTATGAGCCTATTGTGCAGGAAGTAGAACTCATTGAAGCAAACCCAGACTATGCTTATGTTAGACTCCCAGACGGACGTGAAACCAGTGTCTCTATACGGCACTTAGCTCCAAGAGGGGAAACTCCTTTACCTATCAATGACGACGGAGACAGCTGTAGCAGCCATCTGCCTTCTTCTGATATTCTGAATTCTGAATTGTCTAACGCACATACAAAAACCCCACCGGTGAGTCTCAAAAATATGACAGAAGATGAAGCCCAAGACAGTGTACCACCATATCCTAGCAGTCCAGCCTCCTCATCAGAGAACTTCTGTAAGAATACTGGGGAGAGGTCCCAGGATCCTACTACACTTCGTCCCAGCAGACCGAAACGCCTGCCTTCCTATTTAGCCGACTATGTGATTGACTAACACTATGGGAGGGGTGAATGTGATATTATGTTCTTGTTTTGGCAACACTAACTTTAGGTACTTGAAGAATGGCAACACTACTATGTTTGATGTTCCAACTACTAGCGTGCGATACTGCTTTGCCATTTTGTCATGCATCATTCTAGTTGATTAAAGCTTTCTTTAAGTCTAACTCGTTTTCTAATGATCATTTCTATTACAGTAAGGTATATAATGTAAGGTATAAGTGTATGATTTAATATAATGTAAGGTATATAATGTAAGGTATAAGTGTATGATTTAATATAATGTAAGGTATATAATGTAAGGTATAAGTGTATGATTTAATATAATGTAAGGTATATAATGTAAGGTATAAGTGTATGATTTAATATAATGTAAGGTATATAATGTAAGGTATAAGTGTATGATTTAATATAAGTGTAATGATTTATGTATTTCTATGGCAAAAAGCTGGAATTGAATTAAATAATATTATTTAAGCTATTAATTTTGCAGAAAAAAAAATTATCCATCCAATTATAGTAATAATGTGAATATTCCATCTAACGGAGGGCATTTTAAACAGGTTCTGCACAAGATTTCGGTGGATGCAAGTGTTGTTTATTGTATCATTCTTGAATAGGACAGTCATTCGCCAATAATCATATTGTGTCAAATAAATGCCTTCTGTAACAGTTTTAGGGAAAATTTTTACTCATTAATCAATGTTCTACAACTTTTCCTTGCTTACTAGAATTCCAGAAAGAATATTACCGCGCACTTTGACAAGCATTGTAAGTGTCACCGTGTTGCATGCCCTGATGATACGACTTTTTGACAGATATTTATTGTCCTCCATATACACGTTTCCTTTGTTTCTAGTGTCGATTAACACTCTTTAATGATCTACAATTTTTGTCATTTCTTTTCCCATCTGTCTCGCTTTGTTGCCGCTTTTATATCCTAATTTTTTTTTTTATTTCTCCGCCAGGAACGCTGCAATCCCTTTCATTCGTTCGAGCATAGTCACTTTATTACAGATAGACATAACGTGTACCCTCATGGATTGTGGACCTTTCTTAACAAAGTTTACAGGCCCTGTAAATAGTGGACATTGTAGCCGGAAATACGGGACGAAAAAAAAAAAAGATTACGTCTTCTGTTAATGAGCAAACGATACTGCTGCTTATGTGAAAAAAAGAATTTAATTTATTTTAAATAAAGAAAAAATAAATAGTTTTATTATTTTCCTACACTTTGGAAAAAAATTATATTGCATAGCACGGCTTTTTAACGTGCAGTAGCGCACAATTTGTGCAGTGTGATAAAAGGTATTAACAGACAGTGGAAAGTGTATAAACATATAAAAAAATAAAAAAATCGTTAAAAACCAGAAAAATTTAAGAAAAGTATATTTTTAGAAATTTTACTTGCAATATCTTGAGATGAGAAAAGTTAAATTTTGGCTGAATGTATCGGTTATTTTACGATTTTTTTTTTTTCAATATAGCTAAATAGTGAAAATCGTAAATAATGGAACATCAGTAATTTTCCACTGGTTTTCCACTATTATAATTGAGTATTTCAATGAACACATGAATTGAATATATATATTATAGAGAGGTGTCGAATTTAAATGATTATTTATCAACCACTAGTATATATATATATATATATATATATATATATATATATATATTCCCAAGTTCAGTAAGATCATAGGATCAAAGGATAGTAAGTGACCAAGATAATTTATTTTTGTATTCAGTTTTACTGTTAAATAGATATATTTCTTCTTAATGATTAAATTATAATTATCCGTATATGACCATACATTTTTTGTAAAAAATCGAAGAGTGTGGGTTAAGAAACTTTTCTGTAAGTACGGTTCATTTATTGAAAAGTGCACAGTACGTTTTGTGTGCGTGAATTAATGATTCATCTGTAAAAAGGCGAAAGCAGCGATTGAAACACATATATCTAACATTTTGTCATTGTAATTTTTCTTTTTACTTTCCTTATATACATAATGTATAAGGAAAGTATTGTGACGGAGTCGAAAATTCGAATTCGAGTTTTCGACGGGAGAGCACGTTTCAAGCATCCCTGATCACGAATCGAACATTTTTGAAGTGATGTCTGTGTGTGTGTGTGTGTGTGTCAGTGAGTCTGTGGAGACGATATCTCAAGAACGAATGGAGCGATTCGAATGAAATTTGGTACATAAATCACAATTCATGAATACTGGAAACCTATTGTTTTAAAACACAATCGAATGTTCAGAACTCTCCTAAATTTTCGAGTGAAATTTTGAAAAAATCATCAAAAAATCAAAACCTTTAATAAAGTGAAGCAAATAGACATTTCTTATGTAATTTTTCCTTAGAAAGCGATTGACATAAATTTTAGAACGCTAGCATGAACCGTTCTCGAGATATTGCACATTTTTCAAATATATTTATCAAAAAGTCCCATAAATTAAAAAAAAAATATTAACTGTTAAGAAACATGTTTACTTTTCATATGAAATATCATGCAATAAATTTGGTGACATCATTCTCGTGGATCTAACTCGTTCCATTCACGAGAAAAGATACTCTGAGTAATACTTTTGCATTTGAACGCCAATAGTCATTTATCCGCTGTAAGAATAACTTATTTTTCCATCCACAACGCTTGGCGAGATTTTGACGACAAATTTAGCGGAATGTCGACAACTTGGTGACATTTTTAAATGTTGCCAAATTAACGAAAATCTCGCCAAATGGATAAAAATGACGCTAAATCAATGAAAATGACGACTAATTCAAGAAAATTCAATATCTTTGAAAGAATATAAGTATCTACTATAAGAATAACATTTTTTTTAACTGTAAAAGTAGAAAATTTATTGCATTATATAAGGAAAGTCATGTGTTGCCCACACATCAGATTTTTTTACATTAAAGTAATGTTGTTCAATTTATATAATACATAGAGTCAAATCTTCGATTAAAATGCTTTTTCGGCCGTTAAAAATGATAGTAGTAATAATTATGCATTACATTTTATTACAGTTACGTGTTTAAGATTAAGTATCAAGATTCAATAATTTTTTAAGTTTTTATTATTAATTTAATTAATTTAATATATGTCACAGGGTGATTAAAAATCCTGCTTGTCAATTTATTTGAATATATAGATATATTCGAAAATGTAAAAGTAGATGTTATTTTAAAAAGATCTGACAGTGCCTGTGTACTATTGTACTAGAGTTTTAAGTTTTCGAATTTGACCGATAAGCACATTTTAAGACTTCCTGATTACATTTCGAACACTTTTCGAAAAACGCCTGCTTGCAGTGTTTCTTTCATGCATACATCCGGGGAGGTGAAATCCCCCGGAAACAACTCCTCCCCGAAGACACTAAATATATGCATTAGCGGATTAAGAGTTTTAGGGGCCCTACCTTAACTTTACTCATGGGCATCTAACCCTTAATACTGGTATTGAATTATAAAATAACTTGTTAATCTTTGAGAAATTATTCGTATTTCGAATGTAAAGTAAAACTATCCTATTTACAGAGACCAGAATGTTTTTTTTCAATTATGGTAACATTTAAATGAAATGTATTCAAAATAATGAGTTTTTCCAACTTAAAATGTAAACATGCCATTCATAAAGGTGTAAAAAATAGCCCATGATATTATTATTATTATTATTTTATACTTCCATGTCGATAATCAGTTGACATATAGAATAAAAATTTATAAAAAGAAAATAAATGTTTTTGTTCAAAACTACATTTTATTACAAGAAAAATCAAAATTTTAAAACAATTGGGTCTCTGGGACGGGGTGTGGCGAGGACTCTGACTGGGGACTCCTCCACTTTAGATATCTTTATTAATGTGCCTTATGATCATTGCTATGCTTAATACCCTTAATTAATTAAAGATTTTCAATTAATACGAATTAATGCGAACAAATCGCACCTTCTCAAGAAAAATAACACATGTCTAATACACGTTAGTTGATTTAGTTCATGATGTGATTGGTCAATACGACATGGGCGATATTTGAATTTCGCTTACTACACCCTTCTTAATCAAAAGGTTATGTATTTAGTATGCAATCGTTATATATTTAGTACCTTATCCCAAACTCGAAATTTTGGCATGTGTCACTGTTCTTGAGAAGGTGATAATTGATTTATTACTTAATCACTAATAAATATCCATCATGAGTGATTAAAATTCTTTAATAATATTTAATTAAATAGTTTGAATAAATATATTTAATTATATTATATTTGATACATATATTTAATTATATTATATTTAATACATATATTCTATATTATATTTAATAAGTATATCTAATTGTAACACCTTTAGTAGGTACTGCCTTGAAGAAAGTAGTCACATGCAAATTATGGGACAAATGTTTCGAGGGAGTTTTGATCCCTCATCATCAGCTTTAATGATGTAATAAAGCCAAACAATTGTTTGGTAAAAAAGGGTGTTTAATGTTAGCACCATCTATGACGTTCATATAATTACAAATCCAGAGCGATTTCGGACGTTTCTACGGTCTTCATCAGTGGCAATGCAAAACAGTGTCAATATAACAATGTCTTTACTTAAAAAACGCCAGTTTTGACCTGGAGAAGTTGGATCAAAACTCCCTCAAAAACATTGTTATCATGTAATTTGCATATATCTGTTTTTTTTTCAAGGAAGTACTAAATGTGTTATTCTCCCAAGCAGCAGTTTTATATTTTGTAATATCTAATTATATTATATTATATTTAATAAATATATTTAATTATATTTAATTAACTATTGTTTAATTGATGCATTTCCTTGTACGATGTATTGTTAACTATATAAAACAGAAAATTGCAGAAATATCTAAATAAATTTCAGACGCATACTTCTTTAAATGTCTAAAGTATTTCTATCTTCCCAGACACTCCAGAAGCCACCTGGTGACCTAGAAAACTGAATCGTTGCATACGTATAGTATCGACTACTAGACAGAAACTTATGGAGCCTAATTTTCGATTATTCTCCCTAAGGCTAAAAAAAATGGGAAAGTGGTCTAAAAGTCTTTCTAGGCCCTCCAGAAGTCCTCCGGTGGCATTTCGAAGATTTATAGTATCGACCACGGGACATAGCTTAAGTGTGCCATTTTCGAAGCTGGGCCATACAATGTTAATCCAAAATAAAATTTATTAGAAAAGTTGCAAGTTAACATTTGGGAGAAGGGGTGAGTGGTAAACAAATGTGTTGCTTCCCAACTCTAAAAGGCTTCAATGGGTTCCTGAGAGAGGATATGACCCCGGGAGAAATTTTTTCTGGGGGAGGGTGCAAAATATTTAATCAAATACTCTTAAAAAATTTTAATTGCGCATGATATATTTATTAGGGATTAATAAATAAAATGTTTACTGCTATACGTACACATTAATAGATAATAATTATTACTCATTGATTAATCAATGGTATCAAACAACAATGATCATAAAACACATTCATAAAAAAGGAGTCATATATTTTAAATAGCATTTGATTTTATAGTTCTTAAATTATTAAATGACTTTCCATGCATTCCAATTGCATGAGTGATGAGAATATACACATTCATTAAAATCGGCGTCGAAATGGGGGGGGGGGGGCTGTAAATTGATGTAATTAAGTATGCAATACGGTGTGAACAGTGTGGATTGGGGGTAAAAAAAACTTTTTCTGAAGACTTAAGTAATCTTACTGCAAAATAATAATGGTGATAATAATAATATACAAATATAAGGTTAAATTAAATTTAAATCTTCGAAAGTTGGCGATTGGAAGAATATCGGCATCTATATATAAATGCAATTTTTTCTTTAAATTTAATAACTAACAGCAATGGAAAATAAATGTAGGGGGGTGCAGTTTTACCTTTATTAGGTATGCTACTATACTGAATGTAAGAAGATTTGGGCTTCTGGAAAAATCAATTTTGGAAGGGACTCTCTGCTGAAAATTGTAATTATGAAAATTTTACGTATATCGTATACAGAGGGCATTTTGTTGGTCTTTTAAAACGGAAGCCGTGACCACTTGCCCTGAAAGTCCTGTGATAAATCAATCTTTGCATATAATTTACGATAATTCAGTGATGAATTAACAATATTAACAAGAGGGTGCAATCCATGATGAGGAAAAGGAGAGCAGGATCTTTTATGACCATAGGCAAAGTAGGCAAATGCTGAGGGCCCTGTAAAACTCTGGTGATGGTGGGGGCATCTTTTGTGCCCAGTGTACGTCTTTTACTATGAAATTTTATGGGGGAGGGGCTAAAATTTATTTTTACTTAGGGTCCGGAAAGGGTTAAGGCAATCCCTTGGGGGGGGGGGGAGGATGCTTCAAAAACTATTACTGACAAGCAGTCTTTTCCTCATTCTAAGCATTTAAACAACTATAAGGGGGCGGTATTTTAATTTTTTAGAACAAGGGGAATATCACCCACCCCGCATCACCCTCTAAATTAGTATATGATATAATTAAAATACTGAATAGAAGTATGCAAAATTTTTGCAGAATTTCAGAACATTTCATGATATTTCCAAGTATTTCTGCAAAAAAATCTTAATGATAAAATGCAAACATAAGAATACAAGCCTACCTTTGTCGTCTTCGTACGAATTTCCCCCGAAAAACATCTGAAATCCCTAGTTTCAACACTTGCAGTTCTCAGTCGCAATCTGCATTCGCAGCCGGCTTTTCACTTTCTCAGCTGACGATCTGTATCCGCGTGGTCGGTTTGCACGGAAGCGTGGTAGTATCCCATATCAATCACAAAAATTCTGTTCTTAATTGTCAAAAACGAAGAAATTAAATCCGGGGCCATGTTTGCCAAGTTTCAGGCGGGGTTGGATGAAGTGTAATGACAGGATGCGGACATGCAGGATAAAGCGATGGAACGCCAATGAAGCCGCAAAGACGAACGCGACAGTTTCCGCTTTAATTTCTTTTTTCGATTGTTTTATTTCCTCACAGAAGTAGGGTTGCTAGAGCTCAGAGAAAATCACATACTTCCTGCTCTATTTGGTTTTAACTTTTAACTCTAATTGCGGTCTTGATTTCCCTTGTTTTCAGTTATCATTTTGTCAAAAAATATCGTCTGCAAATAGTAAACAAATATATAATAGCACCGTAGAATTTAGATATTTTTAGAATTCTCTGGAATTTACAATTCAAATCTAAAATTTTGTTTAAATAACTGCGAAGCACTGGAACATGAAATATTCTTCGATTCCTTACATTCCTTAAAAATAAGTTTGGAATATTGTACGTTTTTATAAAAACCACATACGCAATTTAAACGCTGACTTTTCGCTATTTTAGAACGAAATAAAATAAGCTGTGGGGAAACAGAGCATGATTCAAACGGACGTCTGCCTTACTTTATCTCATCTGACGACTTAATTTTTTTTTAACGTTCTCTTTGTAAAAATAACGGTTACTGATAACTGCGTCTCTGTGTATTTACCTCAATTACTCACCCATTTGTTATCATTGACTTGTAATATGGCATTTCTGTTTTTTACTATTTCAATGCAATACTTCGCAGTTAGTTGAAATGTTTGTTTTGAAGTTGAGGGTAAAACATTTTTTTTTGTTTTTGTTTCGTGATTATCGACCTAGATTTATTTATTATTCGTAGGTTGAAAAACCAGATCTTTTAACAAGCTACCTACGTATGTTTTCTATACTCGGTTAATTTTGACCCTGATACGTCCTTTCATCGACCGAAAGAGATGATGATTATTAAAAATCAAGGTACAACAGAGAAAAATGGTGAAACTTGAGAGAGCTCACTGCACCATAAAATAACAATGAAGCCATTTCTCATCAAAGTTTAAAAGAAAATAAAACCTGAAGGTCTGTTGTTATTCGAGTAAAATTGCCATACAATCAGAGAAAAGTAAAACTTGTAATTTTTTAAATATTTAGTATTTTGTACCTTGATATTTTCGTCTGTCCATTTTGTCTTTTTAACACCGGATTTGTTTGTCTGTCTAGCACTGAAGAAAGGGATCCCCCGTATTCTCGAAACAGTTTTATTCTGCATTGTTTATTAATTTGCGCTTAATTGCGTTACTTAAGTTTTTCTTATATTCAGTATTCATTTTAAACGGTAAAACAATACCACATTTATTAGTAAAGCAGTAGACATTTATTTCCTAAACAATAAGCTGCAGTGATTGTTATATTCAGCCATCAGTTGATAGTGAATGAACCATGAAATTTTAATGAAATTTTTACAACTTTTAATTTAAGTGATTTACAATGATAAACGTTTTAAAGATTTGTCTGATTTGACTATTTAGTGCATGCTTTTAATTTTTTTTCCCATCATGGTCCGCCTATATTTGTAACAAAGTTAACTTGAATGCATTGTTGAAGATATAAATGCCCATAGTAAATGCTCATAGGGTCCCTATTAAAAATGCAATCCAGCACTGTCACTAAACCCTCCCCAGCCCCTTTTCCAGATACTGGTTTAGTAACAGATTTGCTTTTGAATACCTATGTAGAATAATTTTTCTTATATAAATACGAACAAACATGAATATAGTTTTGAATTTCAATTCTAATAATTAATTGGAACTCAAACTGTTATAAACCAATATATCATAATTTTAGTTTTTAATTAGGAATAGCGTATAATATTTGAACTTCGTTATTTATCGGTGGCTTATAACTTTCCCTATATCTTTCTATCGTCAAGATAGCTTTGCCGTAATTATAGTAAATACAAATTTGTACGGCCGGTGAGAAATCTTCTTTATCGTGGATGGCATTTAAATCAACATCAAAACACGATGCATTAATAATAAGTAACCTCTCTCTGTCTCACTTTTCGTCCTTAAAAAGTCGAAGGGAAATTAGAAGAAATTGATTTGAGATAAAGATGCTCGATAAGAATCTTTTCTTGTCGGGGATAGTGATGAAGTAACTAAGAGCAAATAAACTTTTCTGTAATTTGCTTGATTAGAATACCAATTATTCGAAATTTAAATGCTGAAATTTCAAATAATTCCTATTTTAAATCAATTGTTTGGTACTGGATACATTTGAATTTTGTTTAGGATTAGCAGGATGTCCAGATTGCTTGTAGATTTTTACTTAATTTACTGAATTCTTATAACGACCAAACTCTTCAGAAAGATTTTTCTACGTTTTCCTGCCATTCCTCTTCTACTTATTAATCCTTGCTTGAAGACCTAGTCTTCACAAATTGCAATGTAGCACAACGTTAAGCGGGGATGGACGTCCAGCAGGATAAAATATTGCTGGCACACTGTGCAGACATTAGAATAAAGATCATTTATTGTTCTGGAAAATACAGAAGGTTTTGAAACATAGGAAAGTAAAAAGTGTTCATTTGCTGATGTGTACGGAGAAATGGAATAATGCATATGAACGACAGCAGGCACCTTTGAGAAAAGTATCAGTACGGTATATCTCCACCCTGGAGTGTGATGCAACATTCCACACGTCGTGTCATGCTTTGCACAACATTATCCATCAGCTGTTGAGGCAAGTTATACCACTCCTCTGCAAGTGCACGGATGAGGGTCTTCTTGTTTGTTGGAGGATATTTTTGACCAGCAAGTCGCCTCCCCAAAGCATACCAAACATTTTCTATGAGGTTTAGATTTGGAGAACGTGCTGGCCAAACGAGGCATTGAATACCCTCGCTGACTAGACAATGCTGAACAGCGAGTGTTCGATGACATGGTGCGTTGTCGGCCATGAAAACAAATTTATCACCAACAGCGCAACGGAAAAGGCGAACATGAGGCAGTAGAACTTCATCAATGTCTCATTGGCCGGTCATAGTCCCAGTTGCAACCACATGTAGGGGCGTGCGGCCATTGATCATGATGCCGACCCATACCATGATACTGCATGTCGGATATCGGTCCCATTCCTGGATATTTTCTGGACGATAAGCAGTACCACTAGCACGCCAGATCAGTTGGCGTCTATAATCCGATGACAGACTGAACCTACTCTCATCTGAGACTAGTAAGCAAGCCCAGTTCTGTTCGGTCCAATTGCGATGCTCACGACACCATTGCAAACGGGCGGTACGGTGCAGTCTGGACAATGAGACACACACAGCAGGTCTGCGAGCATATAGTCCTCCTTCTCTCAAACTTCTGGCTACAGTTTTCGGGAGATCCGCTGTCCTATGGTAGCAAGAACTGATTTGCCACCTGCTGAGCTGTGGTGCGCCGGTCCCTTTTTGCCGATAGGACAATGTACCTGTCTCCTTCAGGCGTCACTTCTAACACTACCTCCCCGTGACGTTTGCTACAAATTCCAGTTTGTTTTAAATGCTTGCCACAGCCGTGAAACAACGCTGTGGGCGATGTCGAACTCCCTGGCAACATCTGTTATTTTTCGCCCTTCTTCGATCTTTCCAATAATACGGCCATCGAAGTACTATCGGGAAGACATACCAAAAATTCCAAGTTTGTCAATTAAATTTTTCCCGTAAAACTCTCACTTGTAACAACAACTATCCACACGCGTTAAATCCTTTAAATCTCTTATGAATGTTGTGACGAGATTTCATAATCTCGCAACACCTGTTGAAGTGTTGAAAACCCAGACCACACGACAGACCCGAAGGTTTACTGCAGCTAAGTGTGTGGCCGGGAACTTTATTTTAGATCCAAAACATTACAAAACAGGTTAAAATTGAATCACAACACAGTTACAAGACAAATAAAAGAAAGGCAACGACAAAACAAAACATAAAAACAATACAATACAATACAATACAAGAGAGACATAAGAAGGAAAAAAAAGAAAAGAGGGGAAAACCCCGAAGGGAAAAAACCCAAGCACAAAAGTAGTAAAACCAACTAAAACAAAACAAAACGAAAAGAAGAACATGAAATACATAAAATACACAGAAATACAAAAAAAAGCACAAAAATTACATATAAAATTATATATACAAAAACACATGACAGTTGGGGGATGAAAAACCAAAGTATAAGTTGAGAAACCGAGGATGTAAGGGAATAAAGTCAGGGTGAGAAAATATAATTATAAAAATCCGGGTTAGGATGTATGCAAAGTATATATACATAATGGGTGTTTTTGATACATACCGAAAAGATTAGGTATATATTCTTTAAGGATGATACATAGAAGACGACACATATTAGGTATGGATGATACAAATTAGATATAGATGATATATAATGGATGATACATATTAGGTATATATACAAAAAGAAGCATGATCAAAGTATATATACACAATGGATGTTTTTGATACATACCGAAAAGATTAGGATTGATATACTGTTAATGTACAAATATAAAAACTAAACCATATGAGTTACAGGAGGTGGTGAATATAAAATCTTATAGTGCCCAAGGCACAGGGAGCAGGTTTTATAAAACAGATTTAGAAAGTGTGGGGAGCAGTGAAGGATTCACAGACCAGGGGGGACCCCCAGGCTGATCAAGCAATTTTGTTAGAAATCTCCCTAGCAGCGAGAATACAGTTTTTAATTTTTGAAATAGAAGATTTGTTTTTAAGAACCCTGGAAAACCAAGCCGCAGAGTTGGCATCAGTGGGACGGGAAAGGTGGAACGGGAGGGTAAAAGGACAGTTAAAGACAAAGTGGTCGGCATCACCATAAACATTACAAGTGCAATTAGATGAAGATTTATGCTTAAAAAAATGTAAATAATCCAAAAAGGGGCCGTGACCCGTTAAAAAATAAGTTAAATATTGATTGGAAATTAAAAGATCAGGGTCAACACAGGGAATAAATTTTGAAATTCTCGCAGGGTCATGGGTTCGGGGGGAGATATAATCGTTTAAATATGACTGCCAAAGATTTTTAAGAAGAATTTTACAGTGCTTTTTTAGAAGGTAGTAAGGGAAGGGGATGTGTAAGGGAGAGCCAGAAGTGGTTGCTAATTTAGCATGATGATCTGCGACCTCATTACCAAGGTTATTCGCGTGGGCTTTGACCCAAGAAAGATTTACAACACCTGACTCGCAACACCTGTGTAAAAATCGCAAATTATATATTAATTATCAAGATTCTATATTTTTACATCATTTTAAACCGTGTTTTAATTATCCCTCTTGTCTTTGAAATTCATTATTATACAAAATGTTCAATACGAAAAGGAAAGCTTTTTAGCCATTTTATTATTCTATGAAAACCGCATTCAGAGAGATGTATATTTGGCCGTTAGAGTCCAAGCTTTTTGTTCCCGGGCAAAGCGGATATAGCTTGCTCGAGGCCTGGTAATGTTTATGCAAGGCTTGTATTTTCGATACAATAGATTTTGGAGTGAAACTTATGGAGGAGATGGAGACCTCGTGGCGAGGGTATGTTGTATCGGCATATTTCATTTTCGGGACCCTGCCGTAAGTTGAAGAGGGTAGGCCTGCGATGATTTCTATTGGTCTAAAACTGTAAATAAGCCTTCTCGCAGGTCCGAATGATTCGGGGACCTGAATCCGGATAGTTGCATAAAACCATGTTGCAAAGATTTTTCGTGGTTCTTCTTTCTGTCTGGTCGTCGATACTCACAGGTCGGCCCGGACCATTTTCAATGTTGCTCACCTAGGAGTGCGGGAGTCGACCCCAAGTCGATTCCTGGCCTCCGTGGGCATGGGGAGGAGAGCCGAAGAAGACGTCAACTTCACCGACGGACATCGAGGAACATCGACCGCTGATGATGGAAAACGAGGGACCTGAATGAAGCTGTGCTCTGCTCCTGCCTAAGTGTTTTAAATGCTTCTAGGTGAGCTGGCTTTTCCTTGAACGAGAATGTCAATTACGGTGGATGTATGATCCAACGCTCTTCTCTACAACGATGTGTTCTGAGGTAAGGTGACCTCTCGCTGCAACTACTATATCTATTTCCTGCAGTTACGGAAGTGTAACTTAAGTTCTATATCAACGTAAAGTAATCTCTGACTTCCGTCTAATTATTATAGCTGCAGATCATCTTAATTCAAGTAACGTTAATATCCTGTTCTTCTAAATTTACTAAGTATATCGTATCTCTGAGTGGTTTTTTTCCCCCTGTGTTTTAAGACCATACCTTAATTGTCTGTTTATTATATTTTCATGTGTTGCTGCCTTGCCACTTCCATTTACGCTGTTGAAAGCTTATAATTATTATAATTTCGTGGCAGCAGTTAAATTGGTTCGATC
The DNA here is from genome assembly GCA_951213105.1 of Amaurobius ferox. NCBI lineage: Eukaryota > Metazoa > Arthropoda > Arachnida > Araneae > Amaurobiidae > Amaurobius > Amaurobius ferox. Next base: position 20,801,137 of record OX578143.1, read on the forward strand.
CTGAGTCCAGTGTACTGTACATTGTTACAGATATCTAATGTTACATTGTTACAGATCTCTAATGTTGAGCTGAAAGCTATTCAGCTTATCATCTTATTTTCTGCCTTCTTAATTACGTTGCTAAATAAAAGAGATTATATTTATATCCAAACACCCGTGTGGTTATTTAACATTTTGTCTCTTGAGATTGTGCATTTATTTGCGCCTTACAAGGTAAGGGTTTGGTTTATTTCAAAGTGTACTTTAGTTGTGCAGCAGGTCATTCAGGATATTCCTGGAGGAGAGTCTTTCTAAAGGATCCTGGGTTGTGCCAACGAACTTCACGGCTTAACACATTCACGGCTTTATCACGGTTTAAAATATTTAGCATATTTGCATCTGCCACTTAATTTCGTATTGCATATGTCATGCTTGGTGCTTCTTCTTCTGCGACCCAGACCGTCCGACCTACCAGAAAGGTGTAAGGTATCTGTTTGGACGGCCGGGAAGTGCCACCCAATTTAGACCGGAACCCAGTGGGGGAGGCATCCACAGGGACCGTACCCTCCTTCCCCTACCACCAACCTCTCGGAAGGACTTGCGGACCCACATGTTTAACGTGATCGTACTCCGCGTGAACACGGCGGCAGTTTGGGCAGCGGCGGGAATCAAACCCGGGAATACCGAGTGCAACCTCCGCGCGCTAACCACAGGGCTACCGCGCCCATGATTGGTGCTTCCACGACCCAGACCGCGCCCCTTGCCATCGAGGGATTGAAGGGTTTGGTAGCGCGGCCGGGAAAAGAGGATCCCCAACACGAACCAAGACAACGGGCCACCCCGCCCCGCCGGACAAGGGAAGCCGCCGAGCCCCACCATGCAGCGAGCGCACCGCCCGGGACGCCAAGGTGACAACCGACCATCGCCCAACAAGCGAGGCCAGACGCCACCAGTCCCGAAGAGGAACCCCGAGGAGGACGACCGAAACCCCACCAGCAGACCAGGGACCCGTCCGCAAAGGGACCAGCCAGGCAACGCGCGCCACCGACAGAACGGCGACACCCACCGCCCACAGAATATTTATTTTTCTCTCAAAAGAAAACCGGCCAAGGTGGTTACAGTGGCTAGTAACATAAAACTCGCTCCATTTGGCGAGGAAAGAAAAACAAAACATCCGCAACAATTAGCGGGAATATCAGCATAACAAATAAAAATCATATTGAAACCCGCAAGGGTGCGGGGAAACATCAAATAAAGGTGAGGAATGCCTACAAAATTTCTGGACATTTGATAAGTCACGCCCCTGCCACAAACATGATAATTAATAATAGTAATTGTAACAATTAATATTTATATTGGCGCATTTTGCCCTGTTTAATACAAAAGTTCCACTAAGAACGTCCCAGACAAAAATGCGTTATCTATACCATAATAACAAATTTACCAAACTTTATACGCTTATTCAAACATGCACAAGTAATTATACAATAGTAATTATTTAAATATGCACTAATATTTACATATGCACTAGTAATTTCAGTCAATGCTCATGCTTGGCACCGTGATTCCACTATACGTATTTTCCGTGTCACATAAACCGGCGTGACATATCGGCACGTTTGTCACACATTTGGCACACGTCTTCCTTTTCCCCGTTTTCCCCGTGACATTAGCTTTATCACGTGACGAACAGTCGTGGAAATGAAAAATTTGCATACGCACACCTCTTCTTACTGTATCTCGCACTTATTCTAATTTTTCACATTTTGCTTCCTTTAATTTTGTGGTTGCTATGGGTGATAGTGTCATCCGTCCTTAGCAATTGTCCATCAGTGTATATATAGTACATAAAACTAACGTAAATGAATCGTGACAGCTATGTGCTTATAGAGAAATTAAATCGTTGAGACACATTTCTGTTAATTTCTCTATCAAAGTTTTCGTCAAAAATATCTACCAGATCTGTGCAGTGTTGAACATCTTGTTGATTTTTTATTGTATCCTGTTCAAAAGAACAGCTAAATTTTATATTTTGACTAATCTTATTTCTCACACCTTTCGAAACATACGTTATATTCCTCAGATTATGATTTTTATTGATATATACAGCTTTGTTATCTCTCCTAATAAATTCTATATTTACTTTCCTTATATACAATAATGTATAAGGAAAGTATTGTGACGGGGTTGAAAATTCGAATTCGAGTTTTCGACGGGAGAGCACGTTTCAAGCATCCCTGATTACGAATCGAAAATTTTTAAAGTGATGGCTGTGTGTGTGTGTGTGTATGAAAGTATGTGTGTGTGTGTGAAAGTATGTGTGTGTGTGTGAAAGTATGTGTGTGTGTGTGTGTGAAAGTATGTATGTGTGTGTGTGTCAGTGAGTCTGTGGAGACGATAACTGACGAACGAATGGACCGATTCGAACGAAATTTGGTACAAAAATTACAATCCGTGAATACTGGGAGCTTATTGTTTTTATATGCAATCGAATGTTCAGAATCCCCCTAAATTTTCGAGTGAAATTTTGAAAAAATCGTCAAAAAATCAAAACCACTAATAAAGTTACGCAAATAGACATTTCTTATGTAATTTTTCATTTGAAAACAATTGACATAAATTTTAGAACGCTAATATGAACCGTTCTCGAGATATTGCACATTTTTAAAAAAAAATTATCAAAAAATCATATAAAATAAAAAAAAGTATTTCCTATTGAGAAATATGTTAACTTTTCATGTGTAATACCATGCGATAAATTTGGTGACATCATTCTCATGGATTTAGTTCGTTCCATTCATGAAAAAAGATCTTTGAGTAATACTTTTGTATTTGAACGCCAATAGTCATTTATCTGCTGTAAGAATAACTCGTTTCTCTGTCCATAACGCTTGGCGAGATTTTGACGACGAATTTGGTGGAATGTCGCCAACTTGACAACTTTTTTAAATGTTGCTGAATTAACGAAAAACTCGCCAAATGAATGAAAAGGACGCTAAATCAATGAAAATGACGACTAATTGACGAAAATTCAATATCTTGGAAAGAATATAAATATCTACTATAAAAATAATCTTTTTTTTACTGTGAAAGTAGTAAATTCATTGCATTATATAAGGAAAGTCATGTGCTGCCCACATCAGATTTTTTTTATTCCTAACAGTGTAGCTCTTAATACAACGATCATTCGCCAATCAACTTGCAGTATCTTGAATAATTTAGCCGTCACATGACATTGCTCCGGCGCACACGTCCGCAGGTGGGATTCGAACCTACAATCTGGCAGTCGAGTGAGCAGGAGGAAACGCGTGCATTGAACGATCAGCCACTGCGTCAGCATAAATTCTATTATATTTGCTATTAAATTTCTGGGTTGTTTCTAAACTCCAAGTGTGTTTGTTCTTGAGTGTAATTTTAGTTGTTTACTATTTTATATTTTGAGTTGTGGTCCCAATAATATGTCTATTTTTACTTGTTTATATGTACTTTGCTTTGCTAAAAGGGAATTTTCCCAGTGCAATAAATTAATTGATTGATTGAATTATTCGAAATTGAGAATATTTTTATAGCATTATTTCCTATGAAACGCAATGATAATTTTTGGGACAATGGTCTCTATATCGTCATTACTGAAAAAGGATAGTTTGGAATGCTCTATTTATGTAAATGACATTTACATAAATGGAAAATGGGGAAAGATCAGGGGTTGGTCAACTTTTCATAAATGAGCACCACCAAAACCAAAATTCAAAAATTTCAATACCACCAACGAAAGTAAGTCTTGCATATAAATAGGAAGCCAAGTTAAAATTAAGCTACAAGTGCATATTTTTATTTTATTTCTAATAAAAAAATACTGAACAAAAATAATAAATATTAACAAACACCATTAACAATGTGATTATTGATTAGCAATATGGTTAATAAAATAATTCACTGTGATACTTGTGCCAGTTTGATAGAAATTGGTTTCTTTATATCTGGTTCTATTTTACTAAATTTTGAAAGTTAATTTGTTTTTAAATCGAGTTCTATATTTGTTTGTACATCATTGAATGAAATCCTACTTCACATAAGTACGTCGAAGAAAACAGCGTTAAGAATATACCAACTCTTTCTTAATTGTATTTAAATTATTTATTTTATTTAATTCAGAAGTTGACTTCACTCTTTTGCTTCAGAAAAACAGGAGCAAATGTTAATTCAGCTAATGTTACACATTGTACCACAGGCCTTTTTCCCGACAACACTGGTTGAAAACAACTGCGGAGTAAAAGGTCATTGAGTATATACGTTAATGATGTCTATATTAAAGTGACCATGCTCGATAAAAAAAAAAGTGATTGCAGCGCCCTTAACGGAGAATTGGAGAAGTTAGAAACACAAAACCGGCAACAAATCGAGATAAAAGAAAAATGTTATTTGCAAAATTGTAGAACGTTATCTAATGAATAGGAATTGGCACTAAATCGGTTACAGAAGACATTTATTTGACACAAGATGATTATAGGCGATTTTCTGTCCTATTCAACAATGATACAATAAACAGCACTTAGTGCTGTTTATTGTATCATTGCTGCACAGAAATTTATCATGAATGACAAATTCCTGTGCACAGGAATTTAGTGCAAGAGTCCGTTCAAATACCACCCATCAACGAGAATACAAGTTTGAATTTCAGAAAGAATTCCATTGCATACTTTGAGAAGCATTGCGGATGTCACCTTGTTACAACATTTAGCAACCGATAAAATATTATAGTTATTTATTGCCTTCAATATACACGTTTTGTATGTTTCTGGCGCCGATATCCATCAACGCTCTAGAATTTTATAATGAACATTTTACTTCTTTTGTCACATTTTTTGCAGATTTCCAGTTCTTAAGTTCTTCAGTTCTCCTCCGAGAGCGCCCCAATCACTTTTATTTAATGGGGTTATAGTCACTTTACTATAACTAAGCCTAAACTGACTTTTCATTTTGAAGTTATTGTGCGCGGTAAAGGATTCTACTAGGAACTCTACATAGAACACGAAGCGGACCACAGGAATCCTAATTATCGGTATTATTAAAATATTGCCAAAGGGAAAAAAAAACTTTTGAATAATTTTGAAGAAAATTTTTAAAAGAATAACTTTGAATGAAAGCGATAAAAATGCGCAAGGAAAATGTCTGATGTGAGCATCACGTGACTTTCCCTTTATAATGCAATGATTTTACTTCTTTCGCAGTGAAATAATTATGTACAAAATCCATACAATGTTTTTTGCATTGATTTGTACATTACTATATAACATTTATCTTGATGTCAATACGAAAAGGCATTTCAAAGTACCAAATTAACTTATATTTCGTACAAATTTAACAGAAAAGCAGCTAATATCCGCTAAGAAAGAGAATCCATATTTAAAACAATTATTGAAATAAAAAATAATAATATTTTACGATATAAAACCGTTAGTTTGAGTTCCAATCAATAGTTGCCTAAAATTGAAAACCCAAGTTCAAATAATGTTATTTATCTTTCCATATAATAAAACGCAATGTCTGTGTGTGTGTGTCTTATACACTATAGTGTCTTATACACTGTGTGTGTGTGTGTCTTATACACTATAGTGTCTTATACACTGTGTGTGTGTGAAAGCCCCAGGCCGTCCGACTCGTCCAGAGGACTTAGAGTATCACACTGTGTGTGTGTGTGTATGTGTCTTATACACTCCGACCGTGCGTCGCAGAGCTACGAAATTTGGCAATCGGAGACCCGGGGAGGTGACAATTGAAAACCGATTTTTAAAATTTGAATTATTATTTATTTTTTTTGTTATTTAATGTTTTATGCGATTTCGACCGTTTTTTCTCTTTTTCCCCGTTTTTTCTCCACCATCCAGACGTCGTAGAAAAAACAAATCACACGACAGGAAAGAGCAGACAATTACGTGTAAAAATATATCAATTTCAAATCTCAGGGATAAATTCCATTATTTTTTAAAGATTTTAAAACAAAAGTCATTTTCGGCTCATAAAAACCAACTTTCGTTTTTAAATCCTCGCATCGGGAAAAGTTCCGACAATTTGGACTAATAATTTACATTTTTAGAACGCTCAAACATCAGACATTCTTTCAAGCTCAATCTGGCCAAGAAATAATTATAAATAGCCGCCCAAGCCAGATTTTAATTTTATTAGTAGTGATTTTAAATTTCTCGGCAAATTCTCGCCGAAGTTCCGATTTTTCTCGCACATGTGCGCACAGACGCATGGGAGGTGGAGGGGACGTCACGGTGTTTCCATGGAGAAAAAAATAAATAAAAAGAAAGTTACGGAGATTGTGGATCGGGTTAAAAAATTGCGTTATATTTGATGGAATTAAGAGCTTATGTGGAATTGAGCTATTTTGGAATCGAAAGTTACGGAGATTGTGCATCGGGTTAGACGTTACATTTTAAATGATGGAATTTAGAGCTTAGCATATGGTCATTATAAAATTTAAATGATTGAATAATGGTGGATTGAATTGGGGTGATGTATTATATGCATCGGGTGGTGGTAACAGTATACAGAGTGAAATTATGATATTTATATTAAATTATTATATTTATTAGAAAATTACGTTATATTTTAAATGATGGAATTAAGAGCTTAGCATATGGTCATTATAAAATTTAAATGATTGAATTATGGTTTTAACGTCATTAAACTAAAACAAACTCTGTTAACTCCACGGGGTTATCACAGTTCACAAACATTAGAATAAATTCACTTTACAAATCAATTTTCAAGAACCCCTACTAGAAAATTATATTTCATCGTAAAATTTCATTATTAGTTTTAAACTCATTAAACTAAACCAAACTTTGTTAACTGCACGGGGTAGAGGGCGCGGTAGCCCAGTGGTTATCGCGAAGTAACTCGGTAGGCCCGGGTTCGATTCCCGCCACTGCCAAAACTGCCGCAGTGTTCACGCGGAGTACGATCACGTTAAACATGTGGGTCCGTAAGTCCTTCCGAGAGGTTGGTGGTAGGGGGAGGCGGGTACGGTCCCTGTGGATGCCTCCCCCACTGGATTCCGGTCTAAATTGCGTGGCATTTCCTGGCCGTCTAAATAGTTACCTTACACCTTTCTAGTAGGTCAGATGGTCTGGGTCTCAACAACAACTTGACGGGGTTATGGCGCCAGCGAGTTTGCCACGGTCAGAATTTTCAAGGGTAGCGAACAGGCTGGTCGCCGAAGGCTGCCAGTATGTCAATAAAATATTTAGCCATTCGTTGTTTAATTTGGAAGGTCATTCTCGTTACTATGACAACCAGTGTTTGCAGGGGGCGCGGTAGCCCATTGGTTAGCGCGCTGGAGTTGCACTCGGTAGGCCCGGGTTCGATTCCAGCCACTGCCAAAACTGCCGCCGTGTTCACGCGGAGTACGATCACGTTAAACATGTGGGTCCGTAAGTCCTTCCGTGAGGTTGGTGGTAGGGGAAGGAGGGTACGGTCCCTGTGGATGCCTCCCCCACTGGGTTCCGGTCTAAATTGGGTGGCACTTCCCGGCCGTCCAAACAGTTACCTTACACCTTTCTGGGAGGTCGGACGGTCTGGGTCTCAACAACAACAACCAGTGTTTGCAAAATCGCCAAATGTATGAAAACGAAAATATAAGAAGCCATACCACTACTATGTTTGCATTGAATAATTCACATCGCGTAAATTGAAATTTAGCGCTTTTGGCAACTTATTAGTCCAAACAGAATGACTTATTCATACTCACTTGCAAAATACTCATCAAAATGTAATAGGCATTAAATTAATATCCCGTGAAATAAATCACTATTGACGAGTTCTTGGGCGTCGAAATACAAAGCTATTACAGAAAGTAACTCCTTTCGTGAATGGAACGAACTAGATCCACGAGAATGATTTTAACAGATTTTTTTCGTATAATATTGCATATGGAAAACGAACATATATATCTCAATATATTTACTACTTTCAAAACTTTATGTGATTATTTTGATAAATTTATTTGTAAAACGTACAATATCTGGAGAATTGTTCAGGATAGCTTGTTGTTGTCGAGACCCAGACCGTCCGACCTACCAGAAAGGTGTAAGGTAACTGTTTGGACGGCCGGGAAGTGCCACCCAATTTAAACCGGAACCCAGTGGGGGAGGCATCCACAGGGACCGTACCCTCCTTCCCTTACCACCAACCTCTCGGAAGGACTTACGGGCCCACATGTTTAATGTGATCGTACTCCGCATGAACATGGCGGCAGTTGTGACAGCATGCAAATCCAGCGTGCAAACCACCGGGCTACCGCGCCCGAAATGTGCCAACAGCACGCGGCGTTCCCAGGTGGTCACCCACCCAAGTACTAACCGCGCCCGATGCTGCCTGACTTCGGTGATCTAACGAGAACCGGTGTCATGATAGCTTGTGTCATGATAGCTTATGTCATAATAGCTTGTGTCTTGTTCGTGTCATTCGTTTTTCAATGAAAATTTACTTATGAAATGATTATTTATATAACATTATTGAAGGCTTTGATTTTTTACCGATTTATAAAAAAAATTATTCGAAAATTTATAGATCGAATTTAAAATCAATAAGGTTTTATTCACTTGCTAAAATAATCGCACCAAATTTTTTTCGAAGCGCCCGATTGGTTCGTGAGATATTGCTTCCAAAAATATGAAATATAAATTTATGAGAAAGTGGAGTGGAGCTTTATGCTTGATATATTTATATACAGCAAGCCAAAAAATCACACAAAACAGAATTTTTGACTTCAGAAAATTAGACTAAATTCCCATTATATTACTTTCCCTACATACACAGTATAGTGCATATAGCGAAAGTACTGTGACGAAAATTCGAATCTGAGTTTTCAACAGAAGAGCACGTTTAAAGCATCCATGAACTCGAATCGAACGTTTTTTGGGGGGATGTATGTGTGTGTATGTATATTAATGTGTGTGTTTCGAAAATAATTTGGTACGACTATTACAATCAGTGAATATTGTAACCCTATTAATTTTGAACGCAATTGAATATTTAGAAGACCCTCCAATTTCTGAATGAATTTTCGAAAAAAATCATTGAAAAGTCAAGACTTTCTCTATTCATTTCGGGCGTAAATTTTTATTAGAAAGCAAATGACACAAACTTTAGAACGCCAGTATGAACTGTTCTCATGACATTGCACGATTTTCGAATGCATTTTTGAAAAAAATCATTACAAAATCAGGACCTTCCAATATTGTTAAATCATGATTGAATACGTAATTTTTCATTATAAAACGAATGACACAAATATCAGAACGCTAGTATTAAACCGTTCTTTAAACACATTACATAATAACAGATTTTAAAAAAGATTTACCTTATGGTCCTTATGTCAATTCAGAAGCTTTTAGAATGAAAATTGAAAATGAGAAACATGGGACTAGTAGAATCTGTATTTCTTCTTTTCTGTGAATTTTCGCCCTCTAGTGGAATAAACTACAGTTAATTTTTAGAAGATGAAAGTAGAAGTTACTACCGTTAAATTTTTCAAATTATTAGACATAAAATTAAAAAAAAAAGCTACTTACATCACAAATGTTTACTTTTCTTGTTAACACTTTACAACATAGTTGAAAGTGTCTATGACTTTGTTAACATTTTACAACATAGTTAAAAGTGTTTATGACTTTGTTCATTCTGCCTGTCTGTCCGATAGCACGATAACTCCCGTAAAAATGGCTTTATCAAGATGAAATTTTAGTATGTTTTTCAGACGGTCTGTGGAACCTATGGGAATATAAATGAATAATTTCACCCAATTAGTTTTTTATTGAACCCGGGTTGAAAAAATGAAATACACTGAATCCTATGAGACCTAATGTTTCAAATATTTTTTAAGCGAATTTAAAATTCACAAATTTAAATTACTTCGAAAATTTTAGGAAATATTCAAATTATCCCATAAAATATATAAAAAAAATTTCAGTAAAATATGTTAGGTAGTTTTTTAAATAAAAATGATTTAATATAGGGAGAAAAGCAAATTCAATTAAGTTCTGACTCTCGTTATATCCTCCAGAAAGAAAAAAGAGATATATTATATAATAAATATCTTTCCAAGAGCTTAATTATTTTCTATATGAGAAAGGTTTCACATTTTAAAATAAATATGGTAGATAACAATTTTTCAAATTTTTAAATAAAATAAATTATTATAGTATTGTGATGAATGAAACGATTTTAAAAATGTTTATGAATGAAATGCTGCTTTTATATAGAGGCGATTTATATTTCGATGATGTCATTTGAATAAAGTTCATTTTCTTCGATGAAGTTTTCAAATATAATAAATTAATGTAGTGTTGTGATAATTTTTAAAATATTACCGAGGAATGTATCGCGTTTTAGAGATGTTTGTATAAAATTGCATTGAAGTTGAAAAGTGTTTCATAATCAATGTTTTATGCATGATTGATCTTTCTTGTGTAATATGCAAAATATCTCTTAACACCATTCTCGTGGATCTAATTTGCTTCATTCACGAGCTACTACTTTTTGTAGTAGTTTCATATTTTGACGCCAAATAATTCGCCAATATTCATTTATTTCACGGGATATTAATTAAATGTCAATTGCATTCTACCTTGCTTGCACATGCGTATAAATAAGTCATTCTGTTTGGACACATAAGACGCCAAAAGTGCTCAATTTCAATTTACTATTATTCATTTTCAATTTAGTTCAAAGACCAAAAACATTGCTCTGTGAATCCTGTACATCATAATTTCGCTGGGAAAGAACTTAAATCATTATGTACGTAGGGAAAATTATGTGCTGTCTACATCAGATTTTTTTTAAGCAATCCAAATATGTTTAACCAGTTTTCATGCGTGTGAAATAGTTTCAATAAGAGAGGAAATAGAAGCTGTTATAAAATGAGTGCATTAGGTTTAAAATGCATCAAAAGGTTAAAAATATTTGCCCTCGGGTTATGAAACGTTTAGAATGTTTACAAACTATGTTTCCATAACAAATGATTTCGTTTCGCTGGTGATTTTCCGAAAGCAAAGTTTTCTCTCAGACGAAAACCTACTGAAGCAGCTATAAAATCTCAACAAAGATGCATTTATTGATCTGAGCATAGGGTTTATGTAACTAAATAGATATTGTTCTTAAAGCGATTTTTCTTTTTTATTCTATTGTATCAAAGAAAGTATTCCTGAAAATTTTCGAATTCCAGATGTCGACGGAAATATGCGTTTTAGAACACGATTGCTTTCGGGAAAATATCTGTGTGTATGTAATGTGTGTGCAGACGATAACTCAAGAAAGAATGGATATATCATTATTAAATTTTATGTGTAAATACATTATTTAACACAACACGACCTAGTTAAAAGTGTTATGCAAATCGTACGATTAGAACAAGAATAATTCTAAATTTAAAATGAGGGGACGATAGCCTAATAAATAAGGATCGTATCGCTATAAAATTATAATGGCATTTTGTAAAGTACTACAAGTAAATTTGGTAAATAGCTTGATTAGAACTCCAGTTATACAAAAATTGGAAAATGTGAGGTGTGGATACAATAAATCAGAATGAATGCTCATATCACTATGAAATTTTATATGATGATACATTTTACAAAATACAAGATGCAATTTTATGGAAGTTCAACATTTCAAAACATATTAAGAAAAATTTAATACAATTAAATAATTTTATATAGAGGGGTAGCATTGACGTCACATCGCTGTAGCAACGGCCGACGCAAATTCAGCTTCGTACAACTGAAGTCTATGCGGCGATTCGAGTCTACTTTATAAAAATGAATTTTAAGCTCTTATGATCTATAAAATATAAAGAAATTACTAAAGCGTGTAGACTGAGTTATACCGTATTAGTCTATAAGATGTTTTCCAATTAATAATTTTTAGTGCTGGATTGTTTTATTATCTAATCACGGTACTTCATTGTAGTGAATTTATCTGCGGCGAATCACGATTATTATGGGGGGGGGGGGGGACGAATTAGAACTTTACGAAAAAGACCAGAACTTTTTTTTCTGAAATAGGGCATAGGAATATATTGCACCATTTGGTACTTTACGCATATTTTAACGTTTTGCAGCATATTTATTTCATTTTATTGCGAATTGAAAGAGAACATATTTGATGCTAATCACTGCTTTTTTAATTTTATGTAATTTTTGTGAAATTTTTTTTTTAAATCGTGCAATGTGTACAAAACGGTTCATGCTAGCGATGTTAAGTTTATGTGATTCGTTTTCTAATAGAAAATTTAGAAAGAAATGCTTATTTATTTACCAGTGTTTTAAAGTCTTTAATTGTCAATGATTTTTTCAAAAATTCCTTCAAAACTCGTGCAACATCTTGAAACGATTCATGATAGCGTTCTAAAATGTGTGCCAAAAGTTTTCTAATGAAAATTACGGCTGAAATAATTCCTTATTTGTCATATTTGACTGTCTGTTTTTAATTTTCAAAATTTCATGCGAAAAATAAGGGTGGGTGGGTCTTTTGAACATTCACTTGCATTTGAAATCAATTGGGCTTCGATATTCACTGATTGTAATATTTGTACCAAATTAAGTTAGAAACGCTCTAAGATATAGCATTCGCAGATTCATGAACATACGCACTAACTTACATACACACTAGCATACATACATACTAACGTACATACTGTGAGCTCTAAATAACCTTTCAATTATTATTTCCCTCAGTTTTTATTATAATTTATGTTTATACTTAAACTAACGATCCTAACTGGTTCGGTTGTTAGACGAATCACCGACCCAATCAGGATTGTCTGCGGTCTTACGGGAGAGTAGGAAGTTTTTGAATCGGGAGAGTTCAGAAGGTCGTGCGCACAGACTAATATATAAGAATATTCGAATATTAAGAATATTCGTTATCTACCTATCCCTTCTCGCATATACACTACAGAATTTTCTATTAAATTATACATCTTTAGAACGCTAGCTAGTGACTACGGCAAAAAAGAGTAGAATGAAATCTTTACACATATATTGCTACTCAAGTATTCTAAATAACTTATGTTCAGCAGAAAAGTAAGGTTCAATTTTATTCCCCAACGTCTCTGCTCCGACATCTTTGTATTAACCTACACTGCAGGGTTAATTCGTTCGGGCGCCATTGTAAAGAACCTTGCTACCCCAACCGGGAATTGAACCCTGGATTTTCGAACTGGCCAGCCAACGCTCTACTGTTGAGCTACTTGGATGAAATTGCGAGGTCCTATCGTCAAGTGGACTCTGCAAGAGTAAAAGGAAGAAAGGGACAAGAAAAAGGAAGAAAAGGACACAAAAACTCGTTTAGACAAACATATATTTAAAGTATTTAAAAAAAGATCTCGATTCAAAATTCAATTATATACACTTGTTAGGCTTTCAAAAAGCTACAAATTCTTGTTCATTGTTCTTAGCTAGCACTTTTAGTTTTTGAGATACAAGCATTATAAACTTGAAAAACGGAAAATTTACGATCTTCTTCAACTTGAGAACATGGTTATTCGAAATCTTAAAGAGCTTTTTTAAAACAAAAATATAGATCTAGCAGTTACATTTATTAGTACATATTTTTGTCGCTTATTACTTATATCTATCTGTTATAATTTCGAAGACATTTCGTAAGAAAAAAGGAAAACTCGCTTGGACAGATACATTTTAAAGTGTTTTCGAAAAAAAAATGTTTAAAATATTAAAATATTGAAATTATTTTTATATATTCATAAATTTAATCATTTTTCCGACAAAACAAGAAAAATTATTTACATTTTTATCTGTTAGGTTCTGAGATATGAGCGTCTAAAATGTTTACTTTTCCGTAACACTCCGATTTCAGCAAAGCATAGATATTATTCAAGGTTTATAGATAGAATCAAGGTTTATAGATTCTTCTATCAAGGTTTATAGATAGTATCTATAAACCTTGAATATTATTCACACAAAAAAATTAAATCCAATGACCAGAGATTTCATCGGCCGTATTTATGGCTTGATGGTATATTTGTTGTTTATATCATGAGTCAGTACAACCAAAGAACTGTACTGGAGGCAAGGCTAACATAGATACATTGTGGATGCTATGACCAGCTAATTACTCAATTCCCATTCCTATAGAGCTGTTTCAACCACGTGGCACTCTCTTAGTAACGAGCCTTAGCAACGGTTGCTGGTGGTCAAACAACTCATAGATAGGCCATTGCTATACACGTTGTACGTTGCTTCAAAAATATTAATTTAAACTTTAAGTAATAATTATGTCATCTAAATATTTTCAGGATATGGATGATCGAGCTAAAGCTCGATATTCTTTATTTGTCATGATATTAATAATTTTAAAATGTTTTATATTTGCGAAAATGTAATGTAATGCGAATCCAAATTGTGAGTTGGATTTTCTTATGCTTACACCTTATAAAGAGCTGAGACAATATTGGAAAGTCTTGAAAAGTATGTGTGTGTGGAGGGGGGGGGGGGGGGGGACAACTGTTTAACATTTGCTTATGCCAGGGTTATTTTAAATGAAAAATACGCATAGCATTAAAAAGTCTTGAAAAGGGGGGGGGGGGGGCAACTTTTTAACATTTGCTTATGCCAGGGTTATTTTAAATGAAAAATACGCATAGCATTAAAAAGTCTTGAAAAGTGTATGTGGGGGGGGGGGGCAACTGTTTAACATTTGCTTATGCCAGGGTTATTTTAAATGAAAAATACGCATAACATTAAAAAGTCTTGAAAAGTGTGTGGGGGGGGGGGGGGCAACTGTTTAACATTTGCTTATGCCAGGGTTATTTTAAATGAAAAATACGCATAGCATTAAAAAGTCTTGAAAAGTGTGGGGGGGGGGGGGGGCAACTGTTTAACATTTGCTTATGCCAGGGTTATTTTAAATGAAAAATACGCATAACATTAAAAAGTCTTGAAAAGTGCGTGGGGGGGGGGGGCAACTGTTTAACATTTGCTTATGCCAGGGTTATTTTAAATGAAAAATGCGCATAACATTAAAAAGTCTTGAAAAGTGTGTGTGGGGGGGGGGGGGCAACTGCTTAACATTTGATTATGCCAGGGTTATTTAAAAAGTCTTGAAAAGTGTGTGTGTGTGTGTGGGGGGGGGGGGGTTCACTGCAAACTTTCCTGTGCTTCAAATTTTCAGTATTCCAATCTTTTCTGTTGATTCTTAATGGCCATTCTTTGCTTCTTCAAGACAAGTCCTTGATTTTATTCCCTTTATTTTCAATTATTCTAGGGAATGAAAAAAATGATACAATTAATTACGGCACAAATCGCCATTATCAAATTCAATTACTTTATCTTAAAGAAATTATGATTATATATGGTATCGGCCGGATATAGTTTTAATAAAACGACTTTTTAAAAAAAAATTCACACCAAAACGTATCCCGGCGCTCTTCACTAAGACGTCTTTTTGACTCATTTCCTCTAATTAATACAGCAGGGAGTCTAAAAAAAGATTTGCTGTCTCGATCAGGACGATTTCCGCATTTGAAAACACCACAAGCGGTAGGCATAATGACAAATATAAAATTTTGTAACACTATACACGCCAGAATATCTACAATTGACTCAAACGCAAAGCCAGCAATATTTGACCACCAGCAACGGTTGCTAGGTGGTAGCTTGGCGATGTGACGTCAGGTGAAAAAGCTCTATAGCAACAATTTATTTTTAATATCAATTTAATTTACTTTTTTCATTAAAATATGAAAGAACATGAATATAATTCTGAATTGTAGGAATCGTTTAAATTATTATTTTAATTGTTACTAGTATTTTAATGATGAATTATATAATTTAGCGAAAGTTTACAGTTTTTCTTATACTTTTGAAGTAGCCACACGTAGAGTTACTTTTGAAGTTGCCGTAAGCAGAATTACAAAGACAGGGTTTATTCCCGGGAGTGAACTGAATATTTTGTGATGGCAATTTTAAAAGTTTCCAAAAAGTGGGAATTTTGAAAGTTTTTAAAAAGTGGGAATTTTCAGTAATTGCATTTATCATTTTGAAAGAAATCTGTATGGCCCAAAATTAATATTTGTTTTTGCATTCGGAATTGTAAATAGCTAAATCATGGAAAATTGAGAGAGATTTGTTAGATCCCAAAAAAATATTTAAATTATGTCACTTTCTTATTATATATGAAAATTAATTCTACAGATAAATTGTAATTTAATTGTAAATGATATTTTAAAAGTAAAAGTGCTGCGAGCGATGAAATACTTATTATAAAGTGATTAATTTATTCATATTTGTAATAATCCCAGTAACATTTTAATAATTTTGTGACTAATATAATTTGCACATTATCAACAAAATTTTTGTAATTTTAAATTTTCAAAAATGTTATTTCAATTTCGTAAATTTATTTAAAAGGCTATCCATCATTAAAGTTTAAATTGCTTGAAAGGACCGAATTAGGCAGAGCATACAAGAAATATGCACATTTATACAAATAAAAAAAAATGATGTAATTAAATTCTCCCACAAGTTAATTTAAAATTGCATTTATTAGTTTTTTACATGTAACTTAATTTCTTTAAATGAAAGTTTCCAATGTTTCCACAATTCCTGGTTTATTCCCCAAAATTCTCAGGCTTATTCCTAATTCTCAAAAGATCTAAAAAATCCAATTTCGAATGCAAAAATAAATATTAGTTTTTGCTTATTTCTTTCCAATGCGAAATGTAATGACTGAAAATTCCCACTCTTTGGAAACTTTTAAAATTCCCTTCCCAAAAAAATTCGGTTAATTCCCGGTAATAACCCGGGTTTTTTGCCGTCTTTGCAAATTGTTGAGTCTACTTCTTTGACGTCTTTTATTTCTTCATCATCTAACCATGGAGCTAATCACCAAGTTACTGGAATGAAAACAGAACGTGACTGGAGAAGTGTAACAAATCACAAGCGGTGATTTGTGATGTTTCGTTACAACTCAACTCTTTTCATGTAATAAATTCGTTCGCCTGTTTTGTTTTTCCAAGTATTTGTTTCTTTACAAGCACCGGTAAAGTTGGCAGTTACTATTTCAAATAAAAAATGCTCTACACATTTATTCTTCGTGTTTCCTACTTATTTGTTTAGTTTTGTTACGTTATTCTCTATAAATTTAATTGCGTAAGCTGTTTACTTTTCTAATACATATGTAAATAAGTCGGTATTTTCCTATTTCAATACTATTTGTCTAATGTCTGATATTGTGTAATGTTATTTTGGAAGTTGCAACAGAAAATAGTTAAGCTCTTAATATTTGATCGTCGAATATATTGATCAGAAATGCTAGGTGTGTTAGTGTTAATTGTGCCATTTTGTAAACACAAAACGTCCACTCTTCGAAATATTTGATTTCTAGTTCTCTTAGTGAATTTAGTTAAAACATATAAAGTAAGGTATATTTTATTTTCGATAAAGGGAAATTAAAAGTTATTTTATACAAATAAAAAAATGGGTAATTAAATTCTTTCATAAGTTAACGTAAAATTGCAGTTATTTCTGCGTTAGATTTTCAACAAATTAACGACATGATGTAAATAAAAAAAGCTTAACAAGTAAAATTAGAAATAACTTGGTGGAAGGGAATGAAATGTTGCAGAGATCAACCTAGTTATAGGATTAGATTAGGTGCAGAGCTAATAATCTTGTCACCCGCTAAGAATTTTCTGAATTTAATAAATCATAAAAAAATAACCTCTTACAAAATAGTTTGAATAGTTGGTACCAATAAAATAAACATCAAAAGTAAGTCAATATATTGAATAGTGGACATCATATTTCTAGTAGTGGATATTTAAAATTCAATATTCTGTAGTAGGGTGACCCTCCCAGCAATTGTTGCCAGTAATCCACACCTCATTGAAAAAGTCCCTAAATTAAGAAATTCCCCAAAGTAGGTGGGAAAAGAATTGCATGTAATAGTAACTTCTACTTTCATCTTCTAAAAATTAACTGTAGTTTATTCCACTAGAGGGCGAAAATTCACAGAAAAGAAGAAATACAGATTCTACTAGTCCCATGTTTCTCATTTTCAATTTTCATTCTAAAAGCTTCTGAATTGACATAAGGTAAATCTTTTTTAAAATCTGTTATTATGTAATGTGTTTAATGTTTCTAGTTAGCATTTGAATGCATTTTAATTACATGAAAAGATGTTTGTTAAGTTATATAAATATATTTTTTATATACTTTTGTTTGCTTTTGAGTTAATCAGTAAGTGTCTTTTAATGATGTTCTGGTTTTGAAAGTATAGCTAGTAAATGACAGTTAGTGTCAATTACTGGAAAAACAGACTAGTTTGACTTATGCAGCTGATTTTCACCATATTTATAAAATTATAATTTACTTCTGTTTTGCAACAAATTTCATTTCAAAATATTTATCAGTACCAGTAATTTACATAATCTATATGTAATATGTCAATTACCAGATCTGGCATGTCAATTACTGGTTTTTGTAAGTTTTTCTTTTATACGTTATTCCTCAATACTTATATGGTATTCTTCTCTCTATTTTTTAGATTAACTCCAAAATAGCCTCTAAATCAAAACTAGCTGATACAAAACAAGCCTAAATTTCGTTATTCTAAAGAGGCTATGTTAGGAGCTATAAATGCAGCACGGAATCAAAATATGAGTGTCTTAAAGGCTAGCATAACATTTGGTGTACCCTGTAGTACATTGATAAACAAAGTTTCCGGTAAAAAGCCCATATGTATAAAAAATGGGTCCTTCATCTATTCTGATGTCAAAAGAAGAAGATAATTTAGTGAAGTAGATTTTTTAACATTGCTAAAGCTGGTTTTCCTTTGATAAAAGAAGATCTGTTATCAACTGTGCAAACATTTCTTACTTTCACAGCGAAAAACTCCTTTACAAATAATTAATCAGGAAAAAAGTGGCTTCAATTATTTTTAGCCAGACATCCTGAAATTAGCATACATGTTCCCGAAGCTCTAACACAATTTGGAGCACCCGGCCACACAAATAGCTGCCAAAAGCCTTCGGGTTGGCCGTGTGGTCAGGGTCTTCAACACTTCAACAATCTAGAGTACAAGTAACAGAGACAAAATTAAGATCTTGGTTTGCTGAAGTTAAAGATGGCTTTGTAAAGAAAAATATCTCCTTGATCCTTAACGTATATTTAATTGTGATGAATCTGCCTTTTTGCTTTGTTCCAGAACAGGAAAGATTCTTGCTCCTAAAGGATGCGAAGATGTTTATGAAGTTGTACAAGGTTCAGAGAAAGAATCTCTAACAATGCTGATTACAATTCCAGATGATGGTGCATCTGCACCTCCATTCATTGTATATCCATATGTGAGACTGCCAGCGGATCTTGTGAGCAATGCTCCAAAACACTGGGGAATTGGTAAAAGTGAGAGTGGCTGGATGACTGGAGAAATATTTTATGAATTTATAACTAATATATTTTATCCATGACTGCAACAGCAGAAAGTGAAATTACTTGTTTTGCTTTTTATTGGACATAAAAGTCATCTTACATTACATAGCAATTTCTGCTCTAAAAATGACAGTATTTTGGTGGCACTTCTTCCAAATGCAACTCATATAATTCAGCCATGTGATGTTGGTGTGTTTCAAGGAATAAAGCAAAAGTGGAAGCAATTAATAACTGAGTGGTGTGTGAATAACCCAAATGAAGCTATTATAAAAATTACATTTGCCAAAATGTTTGAAAGTTTTGTAAATAGCATTAGCACTGAAGCCGTAACAAACTGCTTTAATTTACAAAAATATCTACAGAAAATTTGCTTAAGTGAAAAAAGTAAGCTTTTGAAAGTGTAATCCGGTGAATCATGCCAACTTGGTGCACTTTCGTACTTTGAAAAAAAGAGTGGGGATCTATTCTATCGATCACCCAAAATTTATATATAAAATTGAAAATCTGTCTGTTTGTCCCGTCATCACGGGAGAACAACCGAATTTGATGAAATTTTGTGGGTAGCCTGGAAATAGTCCCACTTAAAATTTAATCCATGTTTGGAGTTTCTACGATCAGTGGTGCTCTAGATATTAGTAAAAAATGAAATTTTTGTTTGTCTCATCATCACGGGAGAACGGCTGGACCGAATTTGATGAAATTTTGTGAATAGCCTTGAAATAACCCCTCATAAATTTAGCCCAAGTTTCGAGTATCTAAGACTAGGGGTTGTCGAGATATTAATGAAAAACAAAACTTTTTCCTAGGAGTTCTACGCTCTAACTCTGTGGTTATCCAAACAAAAAGCTTGAAAATCGTTTGATGCGAGATTTTTTGCGCTAATTAGTCACTTTCTAAAAACATGAATTGTTTGAAACATGATTTAAATGGGAAATCTATCTCCATGGTTTATTTTAAACAAGCTTTTACTGAGCAATGAAAAGTATAAAGAAATCAAAATGGTTATTTAATTTCGCAGTTTATGAGGAAGATTCTATCTTATATTATGTTACTCAGAAACGCAATTAAATTAAATTGTCTGTAAATTTTAATAAATAAATGGATATAAAAATATATTTTAGAAAATAACGATTTGATTTTTCTTATAGCATTTTTGACTCGATAATATCAATTACGGTCTTCAGGTTTAAACATTATTATTATTGATATTTTCAAGTTATTAATCAATGAGCCAACGACTCTACCGTGCTGAAAACACCGGTTCTCATTAGATCACCGAAGTTAAACAGCATCGGGCACGGTTAGTACTTGGGTGGGTAACCTGGGAACCACCTGGGAACACTGCTTACTGTTGGCTCATTTCAGTCGACATGGTGACTGAGCGGTCAAGGCGAGCGTTTCCAGCGATTGATCGGCTGCCACGTTGTGGGTTCGAGTCCCACATAAGACATGGATGTTTGTGTTGGGCTCAATGTGTTCCCACCCCCACTGGTTCGCTGGGACAACGTCTTTGATGGCTAAGAGGTTCACTGTTCTGGCCGATGTGTAGGCGAAGATGAAAGAGTCAATGCCTGGCCATTGGGAGAAAAAAAAAAGTTATGCAATTGTTTTATTATGACAAAAATTGTTTAAATTCATATATTGTACGTTGTACGAGTAATCTTCTGCAAATACATGAGTATATAATCTACGAGAATATAAGTAGTACAGGTATATTGGCATATGTTTTGATATATATTGGCATATATTGGAATCAATTACGACTTTCTAGTATAAAGAGTACGGGGATTATTCAGGTTTCACTCTAGAGCAGGGCGTGGTGCCCTGCTCGCCCTCGGAATTGTAAAATTGCGCCCTCATGCCCTTGGATAAAAAATTTGCATCCCGCCCTGCTCTTTGAATCCGACAACCATGCGCCCAGCTCTGCCTTTTGAATCGACAAACATGCGCCCAGTCCTTTCCTTTTAAATCGGTAAAATCTAGCCCATGCTTGAGAATGGCTATTAACATTTTTTGCCTGTCCTAAGAATAATTTTTTTTTCACATTATATTCTTTAACATGTGTGTTCAAATACATCGCACAACAATAATAAATTAGAAGCAACTGCCTCACGATGAAGTGTGGTAACTGCATATTTCCACGTCATCCCCACAGCGCTTAATGGTCGCTATCAAACTCGCCGACGCAGAGTCTGATGAAGGACCGAACCCGTTGGAATTCCGGTCTGTCGGTGGGTGCAGAGGGGTAACAGATGCAAGAATCTCCTCTCTTTCCAATGTATGGTAATTTGAAGGAATGGTAAATAAATAATCATAAATCCTCTTGTCCCTAACCAGTTTAAACCTCATTGACACTATTTCGATGGAATACATATTTCATACCTTAACTTCAGTTGTCAGACAACTGGAACAAATACCATGAATGAATTGTAAACATATTAGTTTTTAAATTGAAACTAAAGTGGGGAAGAAAAGAAAATACTTCTGATTGAAAATAGAAGAATCCATTCAAAAAATTCAAACTTGTTACGTACTCCCGCTTATTACAGGAAATGGAAATTTTATTAAGAATTAAAAAAGGATAGAGCTCTGCACGGGTTTGGGCTTAGGCCCGGGCTGGGCTTGAGTTTTCTACTGTTTCGAGCCGGGTTGAGTCTTTTTTTTATATTTTAAACGTCCGTTACGACCGGGCCGAACATATTTATTCTGAATTTTTTTTCAACGGATTTAAATTGAATACATGAACTTATTCTGTTTATTTCAGCTATCTAAAGATAAATGTTTAAGAAAATAAGCTCAATTCTCTGTACAAAATTTTCACAAATTTGTTTTTAACATATTTGAATACAAATCATTTCGGGCCCGCCGAGACTCTGTTATCTTCAGGCCGAGTTCATTCCATATTTATAAATTTCTTCGGTCTTGGCTCTGGTTTAAGCATTGGTATTGTTGGTTGGGTGAAAATACGAAATTTTGGCACATGTAGACCTTGAAAAGGAGAACAGAACAACCCGCTTTGATCGTGAGCGCTCTATCTATCGCATTTTCGTTCAGTCATTGGGTGGGGGATGAGGGGAGAGAAAATAACTAGCGCCTGTAGTTACAATGCAGACCTGACGGCTCTCCTAGAAAGAAAGCGTTGATAATGTTTACTAGTTAAGTTTATGGCGGGGAGGGGGGGGGGGGATTTGCAGACAATTTTCATTTATGGTATGGGAAAAGGTGGCTTTCACAATAATTTTACAATGATAACTTGTTTTTTTTTTTTGTTTTTTTTTACGGAATCTCTAATCTTTAATTGAAATAGGTATGGTATGTATGAATTTATGGAAATCCACATAATAACATTCCACATGTAATTTATTTTATTTTATAATTTATTAAGTCCCGTGTACGGATCAGTAACAAAGGTTGCGGACCACTGAAGTCATGAAGTCACTGGTCCTTTTGTTTAATTTACTCTTGCATTGTTTTTACAAAATTGTACCAATAAATTGCAAAATTATAATTCCATGATTTAATGTATTTTTCTAATTACTAGTAGTAAATATTTAAAAAATAACAAAAACAGTAAAATATTTAACATGCTAAGTAAACATTTTGTATATAAGTAGTACAGTATTGCTTATTGCAATTGTAGGAACATATGCCTTATACAAATGTGGGGCCACCTATCTTGGTTTATATCCCATTGTTGCCAATATCTTTTTTTAAGTTATATAAAATTTTTTAAAAAGTCTATTCATATAAGACATCTTATGTGTGTGTGTGTATATATACATATAAGACCATCGCAGGCCGGATTTGGCCCATGGGCTTTACTGGTGCGCTAAATTACTGGCTAGTAGCCACTGGCTACTAGAAAAAATGATCCTACTGGCCAGTGCCTAGTACTCTAAATTTGTTATTTTCTTCTTTAGCTGGGGTGCTTTATTATAGGGGATTGATTGATATATTATTTATTGTGATCTTCAAAACAAGTGCTTGAGAAAATATAAAATATTGAAATACTTTTTCATATAACGAAAATTCCTTTTCTTAGTCTCATGCCCTTTTTTTCAGCTGCTGCACCGTGCCCTTTTTTCAGACCTAAAATCAACCCTTATTGTGCCCTTTTTTTTAAGTCTGCCCCCGCCCTTTTTCAGTCCTAGAATGAACCCTGGATTATTGATATTTACAATTTATTATGTTATCTCTTTTATTTTGGCAAATATTTTTGAGACTTATATTGTAATACGGGTAATCTTCTACTAACACACCGGCATATTTTCTTATCTGTGACAATATAAGTAGTACGGGGTTGCATATATTGATTCAATTCCTTTTTTTTTTTTTTTTGTAAATTTGCTTACAAAAGGGGCCAGGATGTTTTATTCTTCAGATCTGCCTGTGAAGATAATTTTGCATAGTGAGAACATATATTCCTTAACTTCTCTTTAGGAGCAATAAATTTAATATTTTAACAGAATTTGCACATGATTGCGAATTATAAGTTTCTTTATATTATATACTCCGTACGAAGAACAGGTATGCTGCTAGTCAATATATAAATTCATTGAAAGATTTTGAAACATTTGTGGATGAAAGTGTACTTCTTCAATTTAATAATTGCTTTAATGAATCTGGTGAGTAGAGTGGCAAAGAATGTGCTTCCGAACTATATAAAGTATGGCAAAAAATGAAAAACAGAACAATGAGTGATAGTGCTGCTAATAAATCTGAAAATTTTGAGTAACAAATTGAGAATTCACAATGTTCTGAAAACATTTCTACCTTATATGCTGAAACTGAAGCATTGGGATTAGATTCATCTGAAATTAGTAATGTCCAAAGTACTTCAACTGGTCAATTTCATCTTCAACAAGCTGGTAATTTGAAAACTGGATTAGATTGCCTAGAATAGATTGAATGAAAACTGGAATGAAATTGACACGATAACATCAATTCTTTGGAGTCGCCTTTTAAACTAGTACTATTTTAGCCTGAACCTAAACAAAATAAGCCAAAAATCAATTGTGGATTAAAAGAAAGAATCCCAGCAGTGGCAAGCAACATCATAAGTATGGCAGCACTTTTACAAGAAAAAAGAAAATAATAAAGAAAAAGAGAGACTAAAAAAGGAACAAAAACAATTAAGATTTGCCAAAAAAAGAAGAAAACTTAACCAAAAGGTTTTACGACAGAAAAAGGTAAAAGCATGCATGAAAACAAATTCAGAAGATTCTGATCATGAAACATCTAGCATTAAATATGATGATTGATCTGACTGTGGTGATTTTGAAAATGACCTAATAAATAATTTTGAAAATGAAAGAAACAAAACTGGCTTGGAAAACTTGGAGAAAGAACAATATTATGCTGTCTTTTATGGAGAAAAATAATATATTAGGCATATTATTGATATGAATGGGACAAATTCTGTAGTACAGTTTTTGCATGAATCCATGGAGAATATATATATTTGGCCAACAAAGTTTGATATTACAACAGTTATCACTTCATTCTCTAGTCTTTTGAAACTACTAGGCAACAATCCTTTTTCTATTGAATCCTCAATAACACGAAAAATTAAAACAGCATATCGACAAATGAAACATCATTGAATTCTTTCATATTTAAAAATAACATTAAACAATTACATTTAATACATATTTTTAAATAATTGTGCATAATTGTTTTATTTACTAATTATTTTTATTCATGTGCACTCATTTTTAAATCTTATTGCATAATTATGATTAAAATATTGTTTAACTGATTTCATTATGAGTGTCAATTACTGGAGCTTGTAATGCCATTTACTGGCTCATTATATGACAGTTACTGGTGAAAATGCTGACTTTTGATACAAAAGTGAATTAATAATTAATTAACAAGACAATTTTCATTCCTGGATGGGAGGTATATTTCTACATATATGTTCTTTGCTTTATGCCATTTTCAATCGGAAAAAATAATTTTAAGCATTGAAAAGACAAGCAAATTTGTGGTCAAATGCTTAATGTATCAATTACTGGGAAGGGGGGGGGGGGGTCGAAAATGGAATAAAAGTATGGAATTTGAAAATATTTTTAGCAAAGTTTAGTTTCATATTTAAAGGGTTCTCGCCAGGCTTCCGGAAATCTCCCGTCCTCGCTGGATTAAAATTCGGTGAGGACGACCTATTTTCGGAAGTTGCCGTCCTCTCTCTCGGGACGGCCTTGAGATTAGAGAATCCGTAAAAAAAAAAAAAAAGATAACAAATTGTTGTCATCGTAAAATTGAGGCGAAAGCCACCCTTTCCCATGCCATGAATGAAAATTGAAATATCGTCACCTACAAATCCCCCTAGTGTGCATTATCAATGCCTTCTTTCTAGGCGAGCCATCAGATCTGAATTGTAACCACAGGTGCTAGTTATTTTTTTCTCCCCTCATACTCCACCCAGTGAATCCGATCACACAAAAATGCGATATCGCACTCACGATCGAAGTGACATGTTCTCTTCTCCTTTTCAAGGTCTACATGTGTGGAATTTTCGGATTTTCACAAGACCGACAATACCAATGCTTAAATCCAGACCAAGCCCGAAGAAATTTATAGATGTAGAATGAACTCGGCCTGAAGATAACTGCGTCTCAGCAGGCCCGAAATGATTTGTATTCAAATATGTTAAAAATAAATTTGTCAAAATTTTGTACGGAGAATTTAGTTTGTTTTCTTAAACATTTATCTTTACGTAGCTGAAAAAAAAGCAATAAGTTCATGCATTCAATTTAAATCCATTTTAAAAATTTTCAAAAGAAATATGTTCGGCCCGGTCGTAACGGAAGTTTAAAAAAAAAAAAAAGACTCAACCCTGTCCGAAACAATAGAAAACTCAAGTCCAGCCCGGGCCTAAGCCCAAATCCCCATTTAACTCTTTAAAACCCAAACTATAAAATTTTCATTTGCTGTAATAGATGGTAGTAAGTAACAAGTTTGAATTTTTGGAATGGATTCTTCTAGTTTCAACCAGAAGTGTTTTATTTTCTTCCCCACTTTGGTTTCAACTTTAAAACTAAAACGTTTAAAATTCATTCATGGCATGTGTTCCAGTTGTTTGACAACTGAAGTTAAAGTATGAACATCTATTCAGTCCAAGAAGATTTTATTTAATCTTGATTGACTACATTCCCTAGAAATTAAGAGTACCGATGAGGTTTAAACTGTTTAGAGACAAGAGGATTTATATGATTATTTATTTATCATCGCTGCGGTTAAGTGGTGTGGGGGTAGTTTATGAATATTCAGTTATCGCACTTCATCGTGAGGCAGTTGGTTCTAATTTATTATTGTTATGCGATGTATTTAAGCACATATATTAAGGAATATAAAGTGAAAAAAAAATTCTTAGGAGGACGGGTAAAAAGTTTCAATAGCCGTCCTCGCGGACGGGTTAGATTTTGCCGATTTCCCAAAGCCTGGTTCTCGCCATTCAATTCAAGGATGTTTTAGAGTATTAAATTATGTATTTGAGTTCTTTTACCAATGGATAACCACTGTTGATTGTACATACATGATCATAAGTAACAAGCATAGTTTTAAAATTCTAGAAAAGGAGAAATTTGCACAATTGATGTAATAATCTGAATAGTTAACTGTCATAAAATAGATTGTAAGAAAATATATTCTCAGCATCTGAAAATAAAATATGCATGTTATATTTAATCCCCTAAAACTTAATAACACGATTAAACATGTAGTACTTCTAAAGGCCTAAATAAATTTATAAGTTAATAAATTTATAAAATATGAATGTCTTACCTGGCATTATCCGGGCCCTAAATAAGGGCCCTCTTCTTAACCTTTTCCTTATGGTGGTACGACAGTTGTACCACTAAAAATGTCTTCTTCTAGAATGGTGCTGGTTCAACTGCTGTACCAGTTTTTTTCACCTCCATTTTTCTGGGAAAGGAGGATAGCGTCTATTGTACCCAGTTGACTGACTGCTTTGAAGAATGCCTGCAGTCTTTCCTTCAAGTTTCTCCTGACTGAAGAGGGAACGAGTAACGAGCAAAAAACAAGGTTATTGAAAGTGTTTGTTTAGAGGGGTGGAATTTTCAGTTATTTTGCCGTTCTGGAGTTGAAAAAATGGATTCTTAGATCCGTAACGTAAAGGTTAAATAATATAGATGTAATACCAATCAATTTACAAATCTAATGGTTTGTTAACATGCATGTACATTTTCCCCTGTAGCAATACCTAGCCTGTTATGTATTACGATATTACGTATAATTCTACGATACTATAATATTACTTGTTATACTACCATAATATTTATTTTACTCAAATTTCTGTCCTAGTTGCAATATATAACACAGTAGTTAATATAATGTAAGTATGCAATATATAGCAGTAGTTAATATTATTAATTATTACTATTGCCATTAAAACCTTAAGAGTATTGTGGTTTGATTGATAATATGTATGTGTGTGTAGGATGGGGGCTGAGTTGTATTTCCCCATGACATGTTAGACCAGGATTCACCACCACTGATTCATATATCAATTTTGAAACGCTACTGCATAACTCTGGAAGTTTTTAAAGTGTGAGTAGAAGGTTTTAAAATATGCATATCTCTCTAAATCCCGAATTTATGACAATATAATTTTGCAATTTTATATGTAGTGTTTCCAAATGTATTTTAGCCGCACTGAGCTAATATATAACAACAGAATCTGAAGGTGGCAACACGTGACTTTCCCTATATATATAATGCAATGAATTTACTTCTTTCAAGGTGAAAACATTATATTATGGCATAATATTTTTAATGTATGTGTATGATTGTTGGTGAATTGTTAGGCATCAAAATAAAAAAAGTATTACATAAAGTCTCTTCTAAGCACTACACATACATAAAATCTCTTCTCCGGCCACCCTTATTGCTGCTCTATGTCCTCGGATAAGCCGGACGGTCTGAGCTTTCGACAGTCTCTTCTCTCATGAATGGAATGAACTAGATTTCTATTTTTTCTATTTTGTGTGATGTTTTTTGATAAATTTATTTGAAAAAAGTGCAGTATCTCAAAAACGGTTCATCCTAGTATTCTAAAGTTTGTGTCAATCATTTTCTAATGAAAAACTATGGAAGAAATGATTATTTATGTAACACTGGTTTTGATTTTTTAATGATTTTTTAAAAATTTCAATTGAAAATTTGGGGAGTTTTACAATATATTTAAAAACAATAGGCGTCTAGTATTGTACTGATATGGCCGTGTGTGTATCAGTACAACATATGCTTTCGATACCATACTTCCAACTGCGAAGATATAGTGGGGAAAGGAGCGCAGGTAATGCAGGCGGTCAATAAAGTATCAACTACGTCGGAGAAATACTTCGGGACTCCGGATACTTCCAATTAGCTGAGGTTGGAACATCGGTACTTGCAACGGAACGAACTCATATGGAGAAAGCGGTGGATGAGTGGCATGTTGGCGTGGGCGATGAACGACGACATTTGAACTCTAAATCTTCTTTATTAAATAAGATATTTCTCAATCCATATAATTACAACATCAGGATTTACGATTTTCATATAACTACAATAATGCTCGATAAGAGTGAGTAAGAGCTTTCAGTATACTTGATAACATTTAGTTAAGCATAATTAAGAATTGAAATTAGAAATTTATCATACATTCCAAAATTATCGACAACAAATAATTTCCTGATTTGACTGCATCTCACCTTACTATTAAAATACTTTACTCATTCATTTAATTAATATTACTTATAATTTTTCAATAATAAACATTCCATTTTAAGCCTCGCGGCTAAACGCGTCCTACTGCCCTGGGATTACATCGCCAACTGCGGCTAAAGCTAATCACAAAAACCATGCCGAAGCGTCTTTAATGTTATTACGCATTCATGATGAAAGAAAAAGAGTTCCCATGTTAAAGAATATGAAATGCAAATTCGAAGTACATGTACAAACGCACGGGACAAATCACTACGCCAAGGTTTACCGAAACTGGCGGGAAATATCCAAAAGGCCGAAATACAGAAATAGAGCTTTATCAATTTGGAATAAATTTTCAAGAACAAGTTTTAGAATCGAAAGTAAATTAGAATTCTCCGAAAGTTAAATTTTGAAAGAAAATAATTAATAAACAAGGGCATGCATTTCATAACAGTATTCACAGATTGTTATTTTTGTACCTAATTTCATCCAAAATGCTTAATTCACATGAGATGTTGTCTCCACAGATTCACGGACACATACGCACAGTCATTGACTTATAAACATTTGATTTGAGTTCAGGGATGTTTGGAACATGTTCTTCCAGCAAAAATTCAAATTTGAGTTTTCAACCCCATCACAGTACTTTCCCTAATATTGTATATATAAGAAAAGTAAAAAGTATGTTAAAATTATCTTATACTCTTGTCTAAACAAAAACAATCTATGAAAGCATTAAATGTTCAGAACATATTTGTTATAAAGAATTTTGTGAAATCCATTTTTTTTTGCCGCCAAGAATGACACCAACGCGTACAGTGTTTGAAAAGTCCTAACGGATGTCATTTTGGACTTTGTGCATAACAAATATAAACATATATAATTAAAAATTCATAAAAAGCTAATCTTAAATAATAAAAGGCAATGTCTGTGTGTGTGTGTGTGTCTGTGTGTCTGTCTTATACACTATACGTTTCGCGACCGCGCGTCGGAGAGCTACGAAATTTGGCAATCGGAGACCTGGGGGGGAGGGAAGGGGACACGTGAAAACCGATTTTCAAAATTCTAATTATTTTTTTATTTATTTAATGTTTTATGCGATTTCGACCTTTTTTTGCCCTTTTTGCTCTTTTTTCTCCACGATCCAGACGTCGTAGAAAAAAACAACTCACACCATCAGAAAGAGCAGACAATTACGAGTAAAAATATATCAATTTCAAATCTCCATTTCGATTTCTAATATTTTTTAAAGATTTTAAAACAAAAGTCACTTTTGGCTCAAAAAAACGATTTTTGTTTTTAAATTCTCGCATAGTAAAAAGTACTCATAATTTCGACTAATAATTTACATTTTTAGAAAGCTGAAATATCTGGCATTCTTACAAGTCTAATCTGGTCCAGAAATAATGAAAATTGCCTTCAGGATCGCAATTTTAAAGACGTCATGATTTCATATTTCTCGGCGTTCCGTTCGTTTCTCCCCCGCTGAAGCAGGGAAGGTGGTGGGTGGGGACGTCAAGGTGGAGGTGACGTCACGGTTCTGAATAGAGCGCCTTTGCTCTATATAAATTATTATATTTATATTTTAAATGATGGGACGATCTGGATTTTTTAAATGTATATTTTGACTTTTGGATATTTTAAATGGATATTTTAATTTTATGGATATTTTAAATGATGGAACAATGAAACAATGGAATGAGGATGATGGAATTAAGCATATGGTCATTTTAAATTGCAAATTAGCGCGCGGGAAGTTAGCGGTAGGCCCGGGTTCGATTCCCGCCACTGCCAAAACTGCCGCCGTGTTTACGTGGAATACGATCACGTTAAATATGTGGGTCCGTAAGTCCTTCCGAGAGGTTGGTGGTAGGGGAAGGAGGATACGGCCCCTGTGGATGCCTCCCCCACTGGGTTCCCGTCTAAATTGGGTGAATATGTAGAAAGTTATGGAGATTGTCGCGGAGGGCGCGGCAGCCCAGTGGTTAGCGCGCGGGAATTGCACTCAGTAGGCCCGGGTTCGATTCCCGCCACTGCCAAAACTTACGCCACGTTCACGCAGAGTACGATCACGTTAAACATGTGGGTTCATGAGTCCTTCCGAGAGGTTGGTGGTAGGGGAAGGAGGGTACGGTCTAAATTGGGTGAATAAAAAGAAAGTTATGGAGATTGTCGCGGAGGGCGAAGTAGCCCAGTGGTTAGCACGCGGGAATTGCACGCGATAGGCCCGGGTTCGATTTCCGCCACTGACATGGAGTACGATCACGTTAAACATATGGGTCCGTATGTTTTTCCGAGAGGTTGGTGGTAGGGGAAGGAGGGTACGTTCCCTGTGGATGCCTCCCCCACTGGGTTCCGGTCTAAATTGGGTGGCACATCCTGGCCGTCCAACCAGTTACCTTACACCTTTATGGTAGGTCGCACCAACGAGTTTGCCACGGTTGGAATTTGCGACGATCAGCATTTTCAAGGGTTGCGAACAGGCTGGTCGCCAAAGGCGGCTAGTACATAAATAAGTATAAAATAATGTTAAAGTATTAAGAAAAGTCGATACTTAGAAAAATGTACTTTAACAATGAAATTTCAAAAGAACGATACTTAAGAAGGTAAGAAGATAACACTTTAATAAAATTTTAATAAACAAGACTTAAAAAAAAATTTGTACTTTAAAGAAATTTAAAAAGAAACGATACTTAGAAAAAAGATTGTAAAAATCTAATACATAAATAAGTATAAAATAATATTAAAGTATTAAAAAAAGATGGTACTTTAATGAAATTTCAAAAATCTATACATAGAAAAAATATTGTACTTTAATGAAATTTCACGAAAATTCTGTTTGTGCGACAACTATGTGGACGTAACATAAAAATCATAAAATTGAATACACTCAAGAAATTAAACTTTAAATTACTCTCTAAAAGAAAGCAGAAGCCATGCTTAAATCAAAATCAAAACACTGTACCTGGTTTAATGAAATCCAAAACTTTTCAAAGAAAAACACGTGTAAATATCCAAATTGCACAATTGACTGTTTCTACATTGTGGTCATCAGAGAACAATTGTTATTTCTATCTAAGTAAATTTTCTGCTTCTATATTATTTTATTTATTAACATGTGCTATCTTAATTTTTTGTATGATATTCACGTTTTTAATACATTTTTACACACAGCGCAACAACACAACAAAAGTAAAATGACTGAAGCCGAAGATAACAGAAAGCTAAAAGGGGTTGCCAGAAAAAAAAGTGTTTTCGGACATTTCTTGCCACAAATTTTTGCTCCACATTTGGCGATATATCGCTTTAGAAAAAAAGCATCAAAAACCAAATTCGTTATATCAAATCTGTACCAAATGTTCTGTCTAAATACCTAAATATCTAATTATGACTTGCCAACCCAATATGGCTGAAGATTTCCACAGACAAGTCAATAATGCAGCAGATTTTTATTCCTAATCACAAGTTTATTTTAGAGATACTTGTCAAATAATTTGCTAATGCTGTTGATCTAGTTATGAATACATGCTTCTAAAACCTCTTTATAGGGGGTGTTCCTAAAGTTAGGATAACATTCTTATTTATTAATGATAGCAGAATCCATAAACCAGTTTCTTGCTTTTTATGTACTTGTCACTAGCCGACCAGTAAGAAAACTGGGTCACAATTTCATATATCTGCTATTTGATGTAGACGTCCATAAAAAGCATAAAATCCATCCATGGATACTGTTATCTGCAAAGATAACAGTATCCATGACATGATCCTAACTTGTTATAGTGTTCCAGTCTTAGTCTCTGTTAAAAAATTGAATAAGTGATAATAGGTTGACTTGTTCCTGAATAAATGGTGATTTGATTACTTTGATGATGAATCATTCATTGTATTGATGGTGAAAACTATATATGGTTTTCAGTCGTTAATTTATATTTCATTGAATTTGCATATTTTTTCAAATGATTTGATTTATGTTGAGTGATTGGAGTATGTTGTGTAACATTATATTCCAGTGCCATCAGAAGGGACTCTTATCCATTCTCTGGCATATATATATATATATATATTTTTTTTTTTTTTTTGATTTGGCAACTCAATACTCTTATTAATATTTTCTTATTAAAATTATTTTATTTTGTAATTTTATGTGCATAAGAAAATATAAGTGTAAATTAAATGATTCAACTTTTGTTAATATTGTCATTCAACATTACAGGTTGTTTTGACTGCTACATATTCAATTTTAAAGAGATTTCATTACCTTAGTCAGGTATAAATTTTTTTGTATATTTTCTCATTTCTAAATATTGTTTTCTTTGAAATAATGTTTTATAGTGTGTATTTTTTTACTATATAAAAGTTAAAATTGGTTTGGCATAATACTGCAAGAAAAGATTTAATTGAATACAAGAAAAAATTGTAGTAGAGTAAAGTGGAGCTACCATGGCAGCGATATAAATTGTGAAATGTTCAAGACATGTTACTCTAAAATTCTGTGATTGATATTGATGATTTTTAACACTTTACAACACAGTTGAAAAGTGTTTATGACTTTGTTCATTCTGTCTGTCTGTCCGTTTGTACGATAACTGCTGTAAAAGTGACTTCATCAAAATGAAATTTTAGTATGTTGTTCAGGTAGTCTGTGGGACCTATGGAAATATAAATGAATAATATCACTCAATTAGTTTTGGATTGAACCCGGGTTGTTAAAATGAAATAAATTGAACTCTATGGAACCTAATTTTTCAAAAATATTTTAAAATGTTTTAACCAAATTTAAAATTCATAAATTGCTTCGAAAGTTTTAGGAAATATTCAAATTATCTCATAAGAAATATTAAAAAAAATTTCAGCAAAATATATTTGGTAGTTTTTTAAATAAAAATTAAAATAATAATTACGCCCATATTATATGAAGAGATCATGTCGTTGTTGTTGAAACCCAGACCGTCCGACCTACCAGAATGGTGTAAGGTAACTGTTTGGACGGCCGGGAAGTGCCACCCAATTTAGATCGGAACCCAGTGGGGGAGGCATCCACAGGGACCGTACCCTTTTTCAAGAGATCATGTGACCCACTTCAAAATAAAATATGGCATCCATCTCGTGTCAAAATCGCGATTTTTAACAGGGTTCGTGTACACTCTGGAAATCAGGAAAACTGCGAATTTACAGGGACTTGGATTAAAATGTCAGTGAAATTGCAAGGAAAATTGATTTTTTGTCCAAAATTCTGGAAAAATCTGGGAATTTTCAACTTATTGACTTGCTCATGGAGATGCCGATTACTATGGATTCTCCATAGTTTCCTATGGAAAATTGTCTTCTGTGAAGGCCAATGTAAATTTACAGCTGCGTACACGGTAATGTTTACCAAATTAATGTAACAATGGGGATTTATTGCCGCATGGGTGTTAATGCCAATCAAATTAACGTGACAACAGGAATGTACACCTGTCCCCCGATTTACACGGAAGATAGGTTCTGCACAAAACCGTGTAAATTGAAATCTTGGATTTTGCTAAGTAAAATCGTGTAAAACAAAAATAACCCCAAAATGTGCATGATTCAGTCATTTATTTAAGTAAAACAAAAGTAAGACATCTTAGAAAACTTAAAATTATACTTAGTTTATAAAACAACAAAGATATGAATGTAGTAATATAACATATTTAATTTATTTTACATTAGGAACAAAGAACAAAAAAAAAAGACCCTTAAAAATTAATTATAAGTTTAATCACTGTCATCACTTTCATGTATTATGAGTCTTTTCTTTCTGATAGGTATGATGTCACTTTCATCACTTGAGCTTTCTTGATGCGATTCTGGTTCAATGGCTCCCCATTATGGGGATTCCCCTAAATGTATATATTTTACAACACCGGGAATCCCCTGTTGTTTTCATCAGTGTTATCAAAGGAATAAAATTCAAAAATGTCATCAAATCTTTGTATAGGTGTATATGAAGCAGAATATACATTTTTATCAATTTTTTGAAATCTGTTAATTTATAAACCGTGTAAAAGTGAAATCGTGTAAAACAAGTGCTGTGTAAATCGGGGGATAAGTGTATTGCCATGTGCATATTAATGCCAATCAAATTAATGTTACAACAAGGATTTACTTCCTTGTGCATGGTAAGGCCAATCAAATCACTGTGATAATGATGATTTACCATTGCGTGGAATGTAAAAGATCGTCTTTTTTTTAAAGAAGAAATTAATGTATGTTAAATTTCGTATAAATCGTTGAATGGTTAATTTTATAATTATTTGCGCATAAACAGTGTAATTGCACAATTCAGTTTATGTTCTCATGAATCGTCGATTAGTATCTTTTTCCATCTATCTCCATCTTCTAAATATTGCATATTAGATTGACTAAAATAGCTTATTTTTATATTCTGATTAATTATTAAGATTAATTTTTTAATTATTTTCCCATAAATAGCCCGATTATGCAATTCACTTTATGTTCCTTGAATCATCAAAAGCCCATTAGTATCTTTTCCGGCCATGTCCATCTTCTAAATATTGCATATTAGATTGACTAAACTAGCATTTTTTCATATTTTGGCTATTATTAAGGTTTAATTTTTAAATTATTTTTGCATATGTTTACGTGAATCGCTGAAAGTTCATTAGTATCTTTTCCCAATCCGTCTTCTAAATGTTGCGTGTTGCGTATTTGATTGACTGGACTACCTTAATTTTATATTCTGGTTACTTATTAAGGTTCATTTTTTAAAATTATTTTTGCATAATACATATTTTATTATTTTGAAAAATGGGTATGAACCTTTAGAAAGAATATTTTCCAAAAAGTGGTATTAAAATAATGATTTAGGCAAATTAAACAGCAACCATTTTGGCAAGGATATCTTAAAATTGATATATTCATATCTATAAATACATTGCTAGTCCAGATTTTTGAGGTTGTACTATATATGCAGATAAATTTGTATACAAATATAAAAAATTTTGAGTTATTTTGAATGTTCTTTTTTCTCACTGTTATGTATTCATGGTAAATATAAGTTGAATCTAAAATTATTTATTGAAATTGGCCTTAAAACAGTAGTACTCAGTACCTGGAATTTTATTGGAGACAACAGGAAAATCCTGGAAAATACAGTGAATTTCATTTTGAAAAATGAACATGAACCCTGTTTTAAAGTTCTTTTTAATTTCTATTTAGTGTTGTGTCTGTCCTAAAACCGTTTTATTTTTGCATAATTTCTGTGCCTCTATATTATGAAACAACGTAATTACAATATATTTCAGTTTAAATGATCAATGCCATTCATCTTGTGTAAAAATAGTGATTTTTAAAATTCTTTTTAAAATTCACGATTTTATTTAGTGTTGTATCCGTCCTAAAACCACTTTATTTTTGCTTAATTTCTGTGTATCTATATTCGCAAACAACGCAATTACAATATATATGAGCTTAAATGATCATCAAACTTTGATTATTTCTGCAACGAAGTGTAATTTTTATGTATGCAGTATGTAAAAACATCAAGCTGTAATATAAGTTGCATAAGAATTGCTGCATTTTTTTAATGCAGAATTATTTAGCTCTGGAGGCTGGAATAAAGCTAATATGAATGAAATATTCATTAATTTTACATAGAGAAGCAGATGATTTTATAGCAGACTTTTTGGATGAAGTTTTAAGCATAGAGTTAAAGTACTTTTACCTCCATGATTTTAAGTTTTAAAGTAAAATAAATACATAGATAGCCAGGCAATTTATATTTCAATGAATAAAATTAATTTTTTTCGATAAAGTTTTAAGTTTTCAAATATAATAAATTATTGTAGTATTGTGATAATTTCTAAAATATTACCGTTGAATGTATCCCATTTTAGAGATGTTTAAATAAAATGATATTGCAGTTAGAAAATGTTTCATAGTCAATGCTTTATGCATGATTGATCTTTCTTGTTTTAATATTATTATTAAGATCATTGAAATCAGGAATTGAAGATCAGTCATCATGAAAAATGAATTTTGGATTTCGAATTCATAAAAAGTGATGCAATGCTAACTGGAAAAATTTTATTTGTTTAAAAATGTATGTGCAACCACTAGAAAGCAAGGTATTTGTTTGCATTTGTGTTACATTTTAATGTTTAAAATATTTTCAAGTCTATTTCGTGACACTAAATAATTGCACATTGCACTCTGTTCCAGTACGTGTAAGCATGTTACAAGTTGCTTGCAAAACGAAAGTGGGATACAATTGACAACCCTAGTTTGCTTAGGGGTAAACTGGAATTATATCCCCTTGTTTTTATTAACACTTAACAACATAGTAGTTGAAAAGTGTTTATGACTTTGTTCATTCTGTCTGTCTGTCTGTCTGTCCGTTAGCATGATAACTGCCGTAAAAATGACTTTATCAAAATGAAACTTTAGTGCGTTGTTCAGACAGTCTGTAGGACCTATGGGAATATAAATGAATAATATCACCCAATTAGTTTTGGATTGAACTGAGGTTGAGTAAATGAAATACATTGAACCCTATGGGACCTAATTTTTAAACATTTTTTAAGTGAATTTAAAATTCACAAATTGCTTCGAAAGTTAAGGAAATATTCAAATTATCCCATAAAATATATAAAAAAAATTTCAGCAAAATATATTCAGTAGTTTTTTAAATAAAAATTAAAATAATAATTACACCCTTTATATGAAGAGATCACATGATCCATTTCAAAATAAAATATGACATCCATCTTGTGTCAAAATCATTATTTTTAAAGTTCTTTTTAATTCATATTTAGTGTTGTATCCGTCCTAAAATTGCTTCATTTTTGCTTAAATTCTGTGCATCTATATATACTGAAACAACGCAATTACAATATATTTGAGTATTATGATCATCAAACTTTGATTATTTCTACAACGAAGCCTAATTTTCAAGTATGAAGAATGTAAACACCAAAATATGTTGAATGAGTTGTATAAGAATTGTTGCATTTCTTTAACACAAAATTATTTAACTCATGGAGTCTGCAAGATAGCTGATATGAATGAAACATTCATTGATTTTACATAGAGAAGCTGACGATTTTAAGCATAATTAAATTACTTGTACCACCATGGTTTTAAGTTTTTAAAAAAAATAATGTATCATTGTATTGTGATGAATGAAAGGAATGGAAAAATGTTATGATATGCTGCTTTGAATGATATGCTATGATATGAATGATATGCTGCTTTTATATAAAGAGCCAGGCAATTTATTTGTCGATGACGTCATTTGAATAAAGTTCATTTGTTTTAGATGTAGTTTTCAGATATAATAAGTTATTGTAGTATTATGATGATTTTAAAAATATTACAGAGGAATGTATCACATTTAGAGATGTTTTAAACCAGGCAATTTATATTTTAATGCCATCATTTGAATGAAGTTCATTTTTTTCGATGAAGTTTTAAGTTTTCAAATATAATAAATTAATGTAGTATTGTGATAATTTTAAAAATATTACCGAGGAATGTATCGCATTTTAGAGATGTTTAGATAAAATTGCATTGAAGTTGGAAAGTGTTTAATAATCAATGCTTTATGCATGATTGATCTTTCTTGTTTTAATTGGCTTTGCTATTGCTATTTATATATCTACTCTATTAATAATTTGGAAACTGAAGTATTTGGTTAAAGCATAGAATGCACTGATGTGGATTTTTGGCACAGTTATATTGAATGCTGTTAATTTTTCAGAAATGTTTGTTTTCTTCTTAAATAAAGGTTCTTTCTGTTCAAAATTTGGGGGTATGTAATTAATTTTAGTGGTTTGGGCAACTGCAAAATTGGGAATTGAAATTCTTCAGGTTTTCTCCATTTCATTGTATGTCCTCTGTAATATAGTAAAAATTATTCATGTTAATTTTACTGTTAGGATTATGTATACATCCTCTATGTACCTTAATGTCCTGTATTGTTGTTTATTGTAGGTAGGTAGTCTGGTACCATTGTTCCATATTATGGTCTTCAGCTCACAATGCTAAATCAGTCCAGACTTTGTTAGGGATGCATCTATTAATCAAATCGATTTAGCTTTTGTCACGATTAAAAATTTATGTTTAATAGTCGAATCAATTAATTTAATTAAAATTTGATTAAAATATCTTGATTTAAGTTTTTATGTCTCATATCCACAGATCAAAGAAAAAATATTTGTGAAAATGTCTTTCAGTTAGGAAAAGAAATAAAAAATTTTACTCAATTTGAAAAGAAAATACAAAATAATACACAAATTGGGCGTATAAAGCTGCATTTTAATTCTGTGTCAGGGCCCGCGCTAGGAATTTAGAACTGTTAGTCAACAAATTAGCCAAATTGAAAAATCATTAGCCAAATTACATGTTTATTAGTCAAAGTTATCATCGCCATCGGTGAAAAAATTTCTACTTTTAAGCCATAATGCAGCTAATAATATTAATTTCATTCTAAACAAGATATAAAGATGGGTAGATTTCATTTTTTTAATCATTAAATAGACTATTAGTAAATTAAACTTGTATTTACCAATGAAAGATCTCAATGAGTTACAAAAATGACAAATTTATTTTATAATTCACATAGTTTCATTATCATATAAACCAGGCAAGCGTCGAATTTTTGTACTATAACACCAATTTTCAAAAGCTGCCTTAAAGTTAAAATCTGGCAATCCATATCTAGCCCTTCACTATTTATAAGAATCAAGTCACTGAGATTTTTTACTCTGATGTTACTACTTAATGAAATTTACGTTCTGTTTACTAAAGCCTCTTTCAACGATGGATGCTGTCATAGGACATGTGAAACCAATTCTTGCTACATCCATAATATTTTTATATGCAGTATCATCATTATATTTCTTAGGCACCAAAACTATCTAAGGGATAAATTTTTATGTTGGTTTTAAAATTCAGGCAGGCGTAAGGATTGTATAAAAACCACAAAGATGATGATGAAGATGAAACGAAAACAAGCCAGGCAGGCTTAAAAATTCGTAACAAAAAGATAAACTACGATTCAACTTATGACAAAAACAGAAAACAGCAAGTTGGCATCTGTGATAATATTCAGCAGTGACCTTTTTCCGTTGGTTTTAACTAAAATTAAATGCTTTTTTTATTTACCGTATATACTCGCGTAAGTCGAGAAATTTGTGAAAAAAAAACTTCAAAGTGGGGGGGTCGATTTATATGCGGAGTCTAAAAAAAAAAAAAACATCGTAAGTCTAAAAGTTATTTTTTCCCGTAAGACAATCGATCCTAAAACAATGCGGTAGTAATTACACAATCTCACACTTCTAATTTCTCTGCCCTCCAGATGCTCCTGACTACCATTGTATACGCGTCATCAAAAAATATACATACAATTTCGTTCGATGTTTATCACTTATTTCTCTGTTTACGGCTGATCGTTTTTGACAAAAAATGGCTCTTTTCAGAAATAATTCTGTAACACGGATTGTTTAAAACTCTAATGCAAGATTTTAAGTTGAAAGTGTTTTTTTGTTTTGTTTATTGGAGAGTATCTAATAACTGTGTTGGGGGTTAACGGTTGTGCGATTCAGGGTTAACAAAAAAAAATCGGCTCACATAACGGACGGAATCCAGATAATGTTTCGATTGCCGCGGTGGGCTAAGGACGCTTGAGAGACAGGAATGCGCTGTCTGCCGTCCGTTTGGAGGAGCAGCGTGCTGGGAATTAAAGAATACCTGGAGCTTGTCACACGAGAACGAGCGCCCCCAAAACAGACGGGAAACAACGCTCGTATGTCATAGGCCTACTTGTCTGGAATCGGACTTTTATTCCAAATTAAATCGGACTTTTATTCCAAATTAAATCGGACTTTTATTCCAAATTAAATCGGACTTTTATTCCAAATTAAATAGGACTTTTATTCCAAATTAAATAGGACTTTTATTCCAAATTAAATGGGACTTTTATTCCAAATTAAATAGGACTTTTATTCCAAATTAAATAGGACTTTTATTCCATATTACTTCCCAAAAAATATTTACGAAATTTTCACAGTTTCTAAAAAATCCTTCGCCATTTTTTTCGCCAAAGTATTTTTTTTATCGCCAATTTTGCGATCTTTTCGCATTTGGCGCGTAGGCGAATGGCTAGCGCGGACCCTGTGTGTGCAAATTCCGGTGCTTTTGCTGAAAGGTCTGCAAATTAATGTCCCATTTCAAATCAAACTAAGAACTGAGTTAATTGGATGATGACTTTATCTTACTGCTTTAAAACTGTTAAAATGAGTATTCAGTAGCACACGATTTATTGTCATTAAATTTATTTAGATCAAGTACTAGGAAATGTAGACATGCCTGCTTGTTTATGAAACTAGTTAAAAGAAAATGTAAATTTATATGATTTGTAACATCATAAGTTTAATCATATACATAAGTTTAATTTTAATTTTTCATTAATTTTTAAATTTTTTGTTAGATGAATTGTGGCTCCTTAAATTTATGCCAAGTTATGTATGTAATAAAAAATGATTTTTAAACTATCAATGAATTTTTTAAAACATTTATATTCAATTATAAATTATGATTTTTTTTCCAGTTTTAATAATGTTTTTATTCGAGTAATTTTTATGAAAATATATATACACGTTTTTAATCAAAAATCTTTAGCTAATGTTTTAAAATGACCAATTCAAAATCCCAATTAATTGATTAAAAATTTTCAATTTACCTGTTAAAATTTTTAATCAATTCTTACCTAGTCTTTTTGCGTAATAAAAAATAACAGGTGCATAATTACCTGAATTTTTATCAAAATCAGAAAAAATTTTCTTTTCTCAAATATAAGTATTAAAATACATATATTGTAATTTCTTATAGTATATATTAATCAAACAGCATGAAATTATATTTCCATATGGATTAAACCAAATATACAGGGTGTCCCCAAAACATTGACCTTTGCTTTTATTTCTTAAATATTGATCTTAGACATACATAATAAATTACAGAGTTGCTTAAAAAAAGGTACAGAATTGTATAAAATCGATTAAAATTTTCAAGGGAATTAAATTTTAAGAAATACAAAATTTAAATTTTTATACGTCCCCCA
This sequence comes from Amaurobius ferox, assembly GCA_951213105.1. Taxonomy (NCBI): domain Eukaryota; kingdom Metazoa; phylum Arthropoda; class Arachnida; order Araneae; family Amaurobiidae; genus Amaurobius; species Amaurobius ferox. The sequence goes on from OX578143.1 coordinate 20,843,389, forward strand.
TACAAAAACATTTCCAATGAGTAAAATGTGCCCAATACAAAGGCTCATAATAAGGTGATGTACAAAATTTCAACATTTTATCATAAAAAGTCCCAGAGATATGAAAAGACAAAAATGCTGACTTAAACAACTTTTCGATGCATCGACATGGGTTCTCAACAGGGTAAAATAATGTCAACAGATCGTGTTTCAGGGGTCATACACAAATTTCGCAAGAAAACAATGGTTACATAAATAATAATTTTGCTATTTATTGGTACAAAAGTATTTACACTGTGTAGAAATAATAACTTTACACAAAGTTTACAAAGCTTGTTTAAAATGTTTTCCATCTACGCCAAAGATCCATTAACCCTTTCGCGACGGCAGCATTCCGGAACTGCTGTGGTCCAAAGGACAAAGCTCTTCGCTTCCGAACTGTTCCCAGGAGATAGCAATGTTTTTGCGCTAAGCCTAACTGTCGAAAAAAATTCCCTAAAAATCACCTATTCAACACAGAAATCTACTTTTTTTAGGAATAAAAGAAATATTTACTTTCTATTTGATGTATATTTTTCATACAAATCTGAATACAAAATACTCGTTAGTTGCTCCCATTCTTTTATCCAAAATAAACGAATAATTTCACTGCCTCTAAAACCCAAACAAAAAAAAATACTCTCTTATATTCCTATGATTCACCAACAAAATTACAAAGCTAAAATCAAAACAAAACCCGAAACTCAATTATAAAATTCTTGATGCTGCGAGAATTGCTCTGTCTGTTTATATTACAAAATCATGTTTCACCGCTACAAATGGAGAAATAATTCATTGGATCCTCCTTATGCTAAGGTCGTGTATCTGTAAAATACATTGAAGTTGTTTCCACGGGCATCTAACGCCATCTAGTAGACAAATTAAAACGTTCCATGTGAAAAAATGCACGCGTGCCACTCGCCGTGTACGGTAAAGTTTCCTACGTCACGAGTGAGTGCCGTCCGTCCTTGAATGTAAGTTTGCCAATTGTCGCGAAAGGGTTGAAGATAAGAGGCAGATATTTGCCTATGATGCATTTCTGCATTGCTTTCTGCATTGCGTCATCTGCACTCTTGCTTGAAATATTTACATTTTAATTTGTGATTAATCCCTCACCAACTTTGTTTAAACATATGTGTGGGACTTTTTATAATAAAATGCTGAAATTTTGTACATCACCTTATTAGTGTATGGGGCACATTTCACTCATTGGAAATACTAACACTCTAACAAAAAAATCATCGCACCGAGAAGGAGTTGTCCAATTGTGATAAAAATTGGTGGATGTGAAGAACATACATAGAAAAAGAAACTATTAAAATTTCAGAACAATTTAATGATTTAGAGTTTGACCGTATACAAAGGGAGGAAGTCAATAAGGCGTTGGTCCACCTCTGGCTTGGATGCAAGATATCACCTGGCGTGGCATAGACTGATAAAGTTCACGAATGGTGTCCTGCAGAATGTCTTGCCAAATTGTCTCCAACTGTTGGGCTAAATCATCAACATTCTGGGATAGTTGCAATCGCCTTCCCATAACGTCCCAAATGTGCTCTATGGGAGAGAGATCAGTAGACCTAGCTGGCCAAGGAAATGTTAGGCAAGCTTGAAGGCAATTCATAGCAACATGTGCCATGTGTGGCCGGGCATTATCTTGTTGAAAAGTTAGTCCGGGGTGTTGCAAAAGGAACGGTAGCACAACCAGTCGTAGAATGTTGTGTACATACTGCTGGGCTGTCAGTGTGCCAGAAATGATTACCGAAGGGGTCCGGTTATCAAAGGAGATGGCACCCCAGACCATAACGCCCTGTTGTGGGCATGTGTGGCATGTGATAGTAAGGGCAGGATCCTCATGCTGCCCTGAACGTCTCCAGACACGTCTGCAGTTGTCGTCAGGACACAGTTGGAAATGGGACTCGTAACTAAAGACTAAATGTCTGCATACGAAATTTCATTATAATCGACTCCTTGGTGCGTCGATTTTTTCGTTATAGAGTGTATTTTTGTACAGGGACCGTATAAAAATTTAAATTTTGTATTTCTTCAAATTTAATCCCCCTGAAAATTTTTATCTATTTCATAAAATTCTGTACCTTTTTTTTATGCAACTTTGTAATTTATTATATATGATTAAGATCAATATATAAGGAATAAAAGCCTAGGTCAATGTTTTTGAGACACCCTATATAACAAGAATATAGGGAAAACAACCTTTAGCCCTTTATGCACCAGCGTACTGCTGGCACGACACAGCAAGTTCCTCTTATCAGCCCACCGTGTCATCCATGTGATGCATGGAAAATGTGCATATCGGACCAGTGTGATGTACGTATTTGTTAAAGAGTTGGAACATTTTATTTTGATTTTTAAATCGTACTAGATGGCGTTACTTTGCCATAAAAATCACAAAGGCCACATGCTAGGGATATTGACCTTCAGAAAAGAGTGGCATTAATTTTGATTTATTTCGATGGGTGATTGGGGGGAAACGCTGAAATAAACAAATCTATACAGCCACACTTTAAAAGTGCACATGGCTTTTAAAGGATCTTTCTCTTGTTTATTACTTGGTTTATTTTCTCAGCCACAGGATTTGTGTAGAATTATCAAATAGGGAGGGGAGTTCTTGATGTTTTTATCAGCATTTTTGAAGTTGGGTTCACATGTGTTAGACGTAATTTGAATTCTTATTGTCCAGGAGGGTTATACTGAAAGGAAGTTACATTTTTTAAATTTGTTTCTCAGCTATATTACTGATATGTATATTAATTATTATTGATATATAATATGTATTAATTCAATAATATTATCAAAATGTGTGCTGCAATATAGCGAAAACATGGGAGAGGTGTTGATACAGGATATTCTATCATGCATCATCACCATGTCTGCCAAAAAACCGTAAAATGGTACAGAAAGTTGTTTGGGGATTTTCGGACATGGCTATTTTAAATGCAAATGCATTATTTAAGAAAATTAAAGGTGAGGAATCATCAGCTCTGGAATTTAGAAAATCTTCAGTATCTATTTCATAATATATGCAAAAATCAAGTCAATACAGATAAATCTCGACTTTCTACAGTTTTTTTTAATGAATTAGGCTTAGTAAGACCCCCCCCCCCCCCCTTGTTCCATAGCGACACTTCTCCAAAAGGCGCAGGTCAGTGGGAGTACTTCTTTTTATCACTTTTGGTCCCAAACGGGTTAAAAATTTCAATAATTATGATCCCTCTATTTTTAACACTTTAAATTCAGACACACTTAGTACTTCATCTAAAAGATTCAAGAGAGGAAATTACAACAGTAATAAGTGTCAAAATCTGAATATTAAGGTCAAAATAACTGAGCTAGAAAAAAAAACTTCAAAACTATATAACATTAACACTATAAAAGCCTCTGGGTGTTCAACGTAAAAGAAAAACTATTAAATCAAGTTTATAGTACTTTTAGGCATTCAATCATAATTAAAATTTTTCACACTCTTTTTTGTGATCTAATTATTATAAGAGCATAATGTATAAACCTTAATCTGTCCATGCAATCCCTTAATAAATATAATTGAAAATTTGGAGAGTTTGGCATTTAAAAACAATAGGCTTCCATTTATTCACTAATTGTTATTTTTGTACCCATTTTCATTTGAAATGCTCCATTTGTTTAAGTGAGATATTGTTTCCACAGACTCACCTATACATACACACAGTCATTGTCTTAAAAATATACGAGTTCAAGGATGCTTGAAACATACTCTCCGGCGAAAATTCAAATTTGAATTTTCAACCCCGTCACAATAGTTTCCCTATACATCATACTATATATACAGGATGTTTTCTAAAGTCGCGCAACCCACATTTCGTTTGATATTTCCCAATACAAAAAAGCCAAAAATATGAAATATTCACAGTAAATAGATGATTTATTCGGCACATTTCGTGTTTCAAAATGTTTGCGAAACGCTGAACGAACAGTTTTGTAAGAATTAGTCTTCAAATAATGCTCCACAATAAATACACGCTCCGGTAATCTGAGTGCCATTTTAGAACTATGTGAACTGACTCTGTACTAACAACGCCATCTATTGTGCATTATATGATGTATAAATAGCGCTAAATTCAAACATCTGTCTTTATATTTATGAGAGATATCAACTAAAATGTGGGTTGCCCGACTTTAGAAACACCTTGTATAAGAAAAGTAAAAAGTATGTTAAAATTATCTTATACACTTAGCTAAACAAAAACAACGTTAAAGATATCATTTCTGTTTTTGAGAGAAAAATCTTGAGAGGTATTTTTGGTGGCTTAAATTGTAACAACATCTGGAGAAGAAGAACTAACTCTGAACTTTATAAGTCTTTTAAAGAACCAGATATAGTCAATTACATCGCGATTCAGAGAATTAAATGGGTGGGTCACCTATGCAGGATGGCCGAAAGCCGTACAACAAAAAAGATCATTTCGGCCGGACCATTCGGCACCCGTAAAAGAGGAAGACCTAAACTCAGATGGCTTGACTGTGTGGAAAAGGACTTTAAAATTTTAAAAGTTTTGAACTGGAGGTCTTTGGCCAGGGATAGGGGAGCCTGGAGTTCTATACTGCGGAAGGCAAGGGCCCATCCTGGGCTGTCAGGCCACTGAAGAAGAAGAAAGAAAAACAACTGGTGAACGTGTTAAATGAAGTTTCCACTAACTGCCTAAAATGATGATTTGCCTACCCAATGTGTCTGAAAATTTCCACAGACAAGCCAACAATGCAGTAAATTTTTATTCCCTATCACAAGTTTCCTTTGAGAGATAGTTGCCTAATAATTTGCTAATACTGTTAATCCAGTTATGAATGCATGTTTATAAAATCCATTTATAGGGGGCATTCCTAAAGGTAGGATCACACTTTTATTAATGATAGCAAAAATCCATAAACCAGTTTCATGCTTTTTATGTGCCTGTCACTAGATCAGTAAGAAATCTGTGTCACAATTTCATGTATCTGCTATTCTATGCAGACGTGCATAAAAAGCATGAAATCTGTCCATGGATGCTGTTATCTGCAAATGTAACATGATCCTAACTTGTTATAGTATTTCAGTCTCTGTTAAAAAAATTGATTAAGTGATGATAGGTTGGCTTGTTCCTGAATAAATGGTGATTTGACCACTTTAATGATGAATCATTCCATTGTATTGATGGTGAAAACTATATATGGTTTTCAGTTAAGTTATATTCCATTGAATTTGCATATTTTTTCAAATGATTTGATTTATGTTGAGTGATTGGAGTGTGTTATGTAACATTATATTCCAGTGCCATCAAAAGTGGCTCTTATTCTCTGGCATATTTTTTTTTGATTTGGGAACTCAATACTCTTGTTAGTATTTTTTTTATTAAAATTATTTTATTCATTAATTTTATCTGCATAATAAAATATAAGTGTAAATTAAATGATTCAACTTCTCTTAATATTGTCATTCAACATTACAGGTTGTTTTGACTTCTACATATTCAGTTTTAAAGAGATTTCATTACTTTAATCAGGTATAAATTTTTTTTGTGTATTTTCTCATTTCTAAATATTGTTTTCTTTGAAATGTTTTATGGTATGTATTTTTTACGATATAAAAGTTAAAATTGGTTTTGCATAATACTGCAAGAAAAGATTTAATTGAATACAAGAAAAAATTGTAGTAGAGTGAAGTGGATCTACCTTGGCAGCGACATAAATAGTGAAATGTTCGAAACATGTTACTCTTAAATTCTATGATTTATATTGGTGATTTTTTTAATATAATTAATTAGATCATTGAAATCAAGGTCATCAAGAGCAAATTTTGGATTTTGATAATTTCTTAAAAGTGATGTAATGCTAATTCTGGAAAAATTTAATTTGATTAAAAATGCATTTCCAACCACTAGAAAACAAAGTGTCTGTTTGCATTCATGTCATACTTTAATATTTATATTTTCATGTCCATTTCCTGGCACTAATTGCTCATTGCACTCTGTGTCCGGCCACACATTAAGCTACCACAAGCCTTATGGTTGGTCGTGTGATCTGGGCCTTCAACATTGCACTCTGTGTAAGCATGTTATTAGTTGTTTGCAAAGTGAAAGTGAGTCATAATTTACAAGCCTAGTTTGCTTTGGGGGCAGATTGGAATTATATCCTCTTGTTATTTGCAATTTTTATTGGCTTTGTTATAGCTATCTATATATCCACTCTATTTATTAATAATTTGGAAAGTGAAATATTTGGTTAAAGCGTGGAATGTGATGCTGTTGTTGATTTTTGTCACAGTCATGTTGAATGTGGTCAATTTTTCAGAAATATTTGTTTTCTTCTTAAATAAAGGTTCTTTATTTCAAAATTTGGGTATATGTAATTAATTTTAGTGGTTTAGGCAACTGCAAAATGGGAACCGAAATCCTACAGATTTCCTCCATTTTATTGTATGTACCCTGTAATAGTAAAAATTATTCATGTTAATTTGACTGTCAGGATTACTGTTAGGGACCATAATGTTACATATGTCCAGTACTGTTATTTATTGTAGGTAGGCAGTCTGGTACAGTTTAGCCCATGTTATAGTCGTAGGCTCACAATGCTAAATCAGTCTTTGTTAAGGGTGTGCCTATTAATCGAACCAATAAATCGATTAAGCCTTTGTCATGATTTAAAATTTTGATCTTATAGTTGAATCAATTAATTTAACTAAAATTTTATTAAATATCTTGTCATTGATTTAAGCAGACCTGCCAACTGTTATGATTTAATTGTATTTAGTACGATAAATCACGAGCAGTACGATGATACAATTTTGCCACCAAAAGTACGATTTTTTAAAAAAATTACGTTTTCCCCTATTTTTTCCTTTTTTTTTTGCAGTTTTTCCCTTTTTTAGACCGAAATAAGGAATTTCGAAAGGCTTTTAATTTCTAACAAATTCCTCTGCCTTTGGCTTTCCAATGGAAACAAACAAAAATACACCGACAACTAATAGACCAATCCAGTCTTTTTTCCTTTTCTGTTCGGGACTCATTCTGTCTTCTCATTCTTTTTCGTCATATTTAAAGCTACTGATTGGTCGGCGCTGGAATGTAGACGCGTATATGCAGTATTGCCAGTTTTGCGATGTTCCCACTCAATTGAGCTAGTTTTGGTGAAGAGTTGGAGAAAAATTTTTCTGGACGCCGTGTGGGTTGCAATTTTTGGGCTACTTTCAGCTTTTGCTTAGTTCAATGGTATTTTTGCCCGACTGAGCTGGTTTCTGCGACATTGAGCAAAAACCGGCAACATTTAACATTGAACTAGTTTTTGTCAATTTTTGTGCGGGAGTTTTGGCGAAGACCTGGCAACACTGGTAGCTATTCCCGTTATCTGCAAAAACCACATGCGGAGGGAGCACGTAATATTTTGTTGATTTCTCCCCATGCTTGTTTTAAATTTTTGCTGAGTTCTGTTTAGTTTATATAATTAATTGAATGATGTCTACAAAGACGAATGCCCGATCTCAAACGTTTTCCGAAAAGTATTGCAGAGAGTTTGAATTTGTCAAAGAATCAAGAATAAGTGCATCTTTTGCCTTTTGTGTTGTATGTAACTGTGATATCTCCATTTCTCATGGCGGACGTGCGGACATAGTTAAACATTTGAAAACGGCCAAACACGTGGATAGATTCAAGTCTTCCAAATCTATGAAGTCTATAAATGAATTTTTAACTGTGAATAAAGAATTGCAGACTACTAAAGCAGAAGTTATGTTCACCTCATTCATTTTAGAACATAATCTTCCGTTAGCTACTGCAGACCATGCTCGCCCATTATTTCAAGCAATGTTCCCGTATTCGAAAGAGGCAAAGCATTATTCCTGTGGGCGAACAAAAACAGCTTTTATTATTAAAGAACTAGCCAGTGAAAATCAAAAGCAAATAATTGCAGCTACTAAAAATCCATTTACGGTGTCTATTGTTGGGAGTCATTGCAGCGATGATCAACTGTATCCAATCGTTTTAGCTTATTTCAAAGAATCATCAAATGTAGTAAAAACTGAGCTGTTGTCTTTGCCAAAATTAATGGAATCCCCTACAGGGGAAAACATTGACAAATTAATAAATGAGGAATTTCAATGCTACAGAATTCTGTGGGAAAACTGCCTTGTTCTATCATGTGATAATGCACATGTTATGATCGGCAAGAAAAAAGGAGTTCCAGCTTTTTTAAAAAGTAAGCAACCAAATTTATTTGCGTTTGGATGTTTATGCCATTTGATTAATTTGGCAGCACAAAAATCTGCCGAAAGCTTACCTATACTAATTCATGAACTTTTAATTGACATCTATTATTATCTAGAAAAAAGTTTTAAACGGAAACAGGCTTTAAAAGAAATTCAAGCGTTGTGTGATGTTGAAACACAAAAGATTTTAAGACATGGCTGCACTTGGTGGCTTTTTCTTGGTAGATGCCTTGAGAAATTATTACAGCAGTGGCGTTGCTTAACTTTATTTTTTAAAGAAGAGTGTTCTAATGTAAGTGAAAAAAAAAATTAGTTTCTCTCCAAGAATTTCTTCGTATACCATCCCAAAACTTGTTAATTCAAAATCATATAGTTGTAAACCCAACAAAACGTTAAAGAGGAATATTGTGAATTTGACTTTTGTTAATAAGAAATTTAAAATGAATGCAGTTAAAGTGAACATGATAAAAAAATCTTCAGCACATCTAATTAAAAAGAAGCAACAAGAACAGTCTGAAAAAAAGTCTCTCAAGAGATGCTTTAAATAAGCAAGAGAGAATTTTCTTTACATTAAGTTCTGCTGTAAATCATGCTTATGCATTATTTGTTTGTCATGTTACAAAAGTTTTTGAAAAATACAATATAATGTTTCAGCAGGAGGAACCTCGTGTGCATACACTCAAATCCAATATCGCATGTCTTTTTATTGAACTCTTAATTAAGTTTGTAAAGGTAATTGTTATTAAGCAAGCAAAATCAACATTTTATGTTAAATATAATGAAATAGAATAACAGAAAGAAAACGAAGAGTTATCAATTGGTTTTGAAACCAGACAATTGGTTAAAACAGTTAGCACTGAGGAGCAGAAAGGATTTTTTTCTAAAGTTAGAAATTATTTTATTACTGACTGTGACTATAGTTTCTAAATTTCCATGGAATCTGGAAATTTTAAATCATGTCCAAGTTGCTGATATTTCTAGAAGAGAGCAGTTTAATTTTTCATCAATTCAGTATTTAGTAGATATATGTTCCCATGTCTCCTTGTAAGGTGTGAGAATGAAACATTTTTTGAAGCTGTTGATGTTGTAGAAAGTGAATTTCTAAATTTTCAAATTGCAACTTTACCAGATAACTTTTTAAATAGTAAAAGTATTAGTGAACAATGGCATTTTATTATCAAAAGAAAAGAACTCTGATGGCAAATTTCTTTGTAGCAAACTTTCTAAAGTCATGTTAGGCATTTTAACCTTGCCTCATAGCAATGCCTCTTGCGAAAGAGTTTTTAGCTTAGTAAGGAGAAATAAAACCGATGTAAGAGGCTCTTTGAGCACTTCAACACTTGAATCACTTTTGATTGCAAAATCCTGTATGTCTGGACCTTGTTTTCAGCAAAAATATTCTTCTGGGTTTTTAAAAAAGGCAAGTCAGCCACATAAAGACCAAATTAATAGAAAGCAAAAATCCGTGATGTGCATTATAGTTTTCTAATTGTTTTATATTGATGCATTTTACTAAAAAATTAATATTTTTATTTAAATTTAAAATGTTTAATTTAAAAATTAACAACATAAAAATGTTTGCTGTGGATTGTAATAATTTAATTAGTTTCTCAATAGAATTTTGATGTAGGAGAAAAAAATCCCTACAGCCTGATTATCAAGATTAAATAGCTGAAATATACCGCACGTACATTATCGCGTGTGTCGTGTTACGCTTTTTGGCTCCGAGAGGTTGGTAGTTCTGTTAAAGTTTCTTGGTCGCATATTCACAGATCAAAGAAAAAACATTGTGAAAATGTCCTGCCGTTGGAAAATGAAAAAATAATTTGCTCAGTTTGAAAAGAAGATACAAAGTAATACACAAATTGGGCATACTGGCTGTCCAAACAGCTGTTCATGTAGTCGGACGGTCTGGGTCTTCCACAAATTGGGCATAGAAAGCTGCATTTCAATTCTGTGTGCAAATTCAGATACTTTTGCTGAAAGTTTAAAAAATTCGTGCCTCTTTCAAGTTGAACTAAGAACTGAATTGGGTGATTTATCCATCTCCTCACTTGGTGGAAACTACATAATATGCAATTTCTGATCTTTCTGAGGAATATAGTGAAAACAACCTTTAAAAATTTGAATAATTACGATCCCTCTATTTTTAATATTTTAAATTCAGACATACTTAGTACCTCATCTGAAAAATCCAAGAGAGGAAATTACAAGTGTCAAAATCTGAACAATAAAGTCAAAATAACTGAGCTAGAAAAAGTAAAACTTTATACCATTAACACTATAAAAAGCTCTAGGTGTTCAACATAAAAAAAACAAATATTAAACAAAATTTATAATACTTTTAAAGTAATTCACCCATGATTAACATTTTTCACACCTTTTTCATGATATAATTATTATAAGAGCATAATTTATAAACCTTCATCTGTCCATAATATTAATAATTATCATCAAAATAAAAATTATAACACCTATTGTGTAATTAAGTACAAAAATACACACTATACTAAAATTAATTTCAATTCTTTTTTTCAGAAGTTTAAATATTGTTTTTCTCTTTCAAATACTAATATATTCAAAACCTTTGATTAACCAGTCTCCTTTTAGTAGATAACTATTTAATTAAAATGAAATATCAAAATTTCTTTTTAATCAACATAATATACATGTCTCAACTCCCAACTTTCCCTGTGTATGCAACCATCCAAATTGTTTTGAATTTATTGACAGTAATCATAAACACATCATATCTGGTTATCTTAATGTTGTTCAAAATTCAACACTCAAAAATCTTATGCTTTATGGCAGTAGATCTCAGATTCAAATTATATTAAATCCTAGTTTATTAATTAAACTAAATACTGACTTAGAAAAATTCATATATAAAATTGCATATAGTAAAAATTTCCTGTCAAAGCTTTTGATATGTGGAAGGTGAGCATGTTAAATGAGGTCAAACATATATTAGGTACAATGCCTTTAATTAAACCATTTTTTAATTATTCAAACTTAAAAATGTCCATAAATGACCTAAAATCTAACTTTGTTATCACGTATGTAAATAAAGCCGCTAATAATTGTGCAATAATTTGCAAAAAAAAAAAATCATGTTCAAATTTAAAATCACTTAATCAGAATAATATATTCAAAAGTATTAATTCTTCATCATCAACTGTATCAAAGGAAATTATTGCATATCATAAACTTTTAAAAATTCCTTATTAATTCGTCATCATCAACTGTATCAAAGGAAATTATTGCATATCATAAACTTTTAAAAATTCCTTATTAATTCGTCATCATCAACTGTATCAAAGAAAATTATTGCATATCATAAACTTTTAAAAATTCCTTGCAACAATTTAATATTCCTTTATGTTATGATCCTTAAATTTCATAAAAACCCTATCTTTTTCAGATTAGTAACTATTGGACATAAACAATATGCCACCATTGCTACTGAATCTCTTGACCTTTTTTAATAAATTTACTTCCAGTATTGTTGGTTCTTAATCTTATACAGTAACGTCTCAAGGTTATCTGAGGCCTCAAGTGAACTTTCATAAAAAGGCTTCATCCGAACAATTAATACATTAACACTTCACACATCCGAAAAATTGATTATCTAGCAATTTATGTTGCTTTATTTATTTACTAGCCGCCTTCTGCAACCAGCCTGTTCGCTACTCTTGAAAATTCTGACCTTAGCAAACTTGCTGGCACGACCTACCAGAAAGGTGTAAGGTAACTATTTGAACGGCCTGGAAGTGCCACCCAATTTAGACCGGAAGCCAGTGGGAGAGGCATCCACAGGGACCATACCCTCCTTCCCCTACCACCAACCTCTCGGAAGGACTTACGGACCCACATGTTTAACGTGATCATTCTCCGCGTGAACACTGGTAGTTTTGGCAGTGGCAGGAATTGAACCCGGGCCTACCGAGTGCAATTCCCGCACGCTAACCACTGGGCTACCTCGCCCTCCGTGACAATCTTCGTAACTTTCTTTTTATTCACCCAATTTAGACCAGAACCCAGTGGGGGAGGCATCCACAGGTACCTTCCCCTTCCCCTACCACCAACCTCTCGGAAGGACTTCCGATTCCATCATCCTCATTTCATCGTTCCATCATTTAAAATATCTATAAAATTAAAATATCCATTTAAAATATCCATAAATTAAAATATCCATTTCAAAAATCCATATCGTTCCATCATTTAAAATATAAATATAATAATTTCACCCGATGTATACAATACATCACCACAATTCAATCCACCATAATTCAATCATTTAAATTTTATAATGACCATATGATAAAATCCATAAATTAAAATATAAAATGTATACATAATAAATAATATCCATAAATTAAAATATCCATTTAAAAAATCCATATCGTTCCATCATTTAAAATATAAATATAATAATTTTGCCCGATGTATACGATACATCACCACAATTCAATCCCCCAAATTTTAATCATTTAAATTTTATAATGACCATATGCTAAGCTCTTAATTCCATCATTTAAAATAATCCGATCCGATTCACAATCTCCGTGGAAATGGTGTTATGTCCCCGGTTGCTCGGGCGGGGAAAGTGGGAAATCGGCCCTCTTCGCCGTGAAGTCATCGAGAAATTTAAAATCATTTCTTCTTTAAAATCAGGATCGGGCTGCCATTTATAATTATTTCTTGACCAGATTGGGCTGTTGTAAGAAAGCTTGATGTTTGAGCTTTCTAAAAATGTAAATTATTAGTCGAAAATCTCTCTACTTTTTCGGATGCGAGGATTTAAAAACGAAAGCTCGTTTTTTTTAGACTAAAGTGACTTTATTTTCAAAATCTTTAAAAAATATTAAAATTTGTCCCTGAGATTTGAAATTGATATATTTTTACTTGCAATTGTCTGCTCTTTCTGATCGTGTGATTTGTTTTTTTCTACGATGTCTGGATCATGGAGAAAAAAGAGCAAAAAGGGAAAAAAACTGTCGAAATCGCATTAAACATTAAATAACAAACAAACAAAAAAAAATTGCAAATTTTAAAAATCTGTTTTTACGTGTCACCTTCCCACCCACCCGCGTCTCCGATTGCCAAATTTCGTAGCTCTCCGACGCACGGTCGCTATAGTGTATAAGACAGCCAGACAGACACACAGACATTGCCTTTTACTATTTAAGATTAATCAATTTATTTAAGTTAAAAAAAATGTGGATTCATTAAAACACTAATATATAAGTTAGTCTTTTCTCTTTCTGCTCTGGAATAGAATTTTGGGCCCCCATATCAACTATAATTTGGGGACCTTTGTATGATATAAAATATTTGAAACTACCTGGTCCAAATGGCTTTGGTTATATAACAAAGTGCACCTTGGGAATTATGGTATGATCTCAATATGCACACCTATAATTCGATAAACAGGCTGTAGGGCTTTGGTTATATAACAAAGTGCACCTTGGGAATTATGGTATGATCTCATTATGCACACCTATAATTCGATAAACAGGTTGTAGCCAAAACATTGTTACGAACATTATAAACTGATATACAAATATCTAATAATAAAATGCAGAATTATATAAAACACTAAGATAATATTGGATTGGGTATAATCTCAAGGATGGGGTTAGAGAAGTGCCCAGGAGAGGATATGATTCTCCCTTTAAACTTCTAACAAAGAGAAAAAGAATAAGGGAAAGGGTTTCATAAAATGGAAAGAATTTAAATGTGTGTTCCTGCAGCAGGTGACTAAGTCTTTCATAAAACTTAATGTATTCAATTAATCTCTAGTGTAAATCACAGGCAATGCTGGGTACAGTTTCTAATATATATATGCTAGAGGGCTGTTGCTCCCTGCTTGGTCACTCACTAGCCCCCGTGGAATGTCTCACTTCACGCTTGGCCTTGGTAGCATGGGGTTGCACTCCAAGATCCTACTCAGTGACTGACCATTGCTTCAAAACATTTCGATGCATCCTCCAGCAATGACAATGCATGTTCAACAAAACAAGTTGCTTTGTCTGATGACCTACATACATATAAAAGAGGTGCAATGAGTTCAGAAAGTCTTAAAATATGTCTGTCAAAATCAAAAATATTCTGGAAAACAATACCTTCTTTTTACAGTAGTATAAGAAAGTAATAGAAATGCATATGCTACAATCCAGAGAAATTAGTATAATGAATCTATTGCAATCAATTTTTAAAATTATTTATTGAATTAATTCATCATGACAGATGGTTGTCTGTCTGTTTCAACTTCTTTGATGCCAATTTTAACATACATCTTACTCCTAAAGATCTGAAATTTGGTTTACAGTATGTAGTATTATTTAATCTATTAAAACTTGGCGGATACTTAAAAAGTAGTCATTTTTCCTCCCATTGTTATTAAAAATGAGTCAAATATGCAGCTTTACTTCTCTCTATATATAATCCCATTGTTGAGCATGAAGTTGAACACTATCATTAAACATGACCCCATTATGTACCTTCACTTATATATATCTATATATATATATATATATATATATATAATCATTTTGTTGTAAGGTAATTAAAAAGCAGTCCAATATGCTATTCTTTGTATGCACATCAGTACAGGCTCCAGAGTTTGCTTCATTCTGATTGGTTGGAGAAGGCTGAAAACTGGCATTTTATTATAGATTATTTGGGCCTCTTGCATTTTCTTATTTGATGCACTTGCTTAATTTAGTATTGTAATAGCCATTCCTTATTGTTTGTATTATATTTTTATTGCTGACTTCTTTATTAGATGTTTTAATTCCCCTATTAATTATAACCTAGCTTTCCTTTTTCTTTTTTAAGTTATATTTTTAGAATTAAAATGTATTCTTCTCAGCTATCTTTGCTATCCATTTTACCCTATTATAGTTTTAAAAAATGTTGTATCCTCATTGTCAAAATTCTTATAATTTTCAATGGTAATGAACTGGGGATGCAAGTTATTAATATATATTAGCTTTTATTCCTTTTAATTAATTTATATATATATTTTTTTTAATTATATTTATATGTATATTATATATATATATATATATATATTATAATTACCATTTTGTACACCTGCTTAAAAAGATTTTGTTCTCACTTCTTAATTTTACTCACAATTTTTTTTTAGGCATTTTGTTCACTATGGCTGTAAAAACTGGAAATCCAATGGTTGTGCTGCTGTTTTTTACTATGCTTATGATAACGTTGCCAATTACTACTTTCTTTATATCTCAATACATTATTGAAAACTATTTTCTTGTGCCCAATAGCAATAGTTCCATGTATTCTACTACATGTAGTGTGACAATGATACATATTATACTTGCACTTCTTGTTTACTATGTTTATAAGGAAGACAATGCTGCTCCTATAGAGAAAGAAGATTAAAAGTACTTTTAAAATTTTTATTCCTATTTATGCAAAATGTTTTTCAGAATTTATCAAGCAGATAATCTGCTTGTACTTTTTGAACTTTAAGTTAAAGATATTTTTGTAGTGATTTACTTTAGAATCCCATTTAACTGAATCAGTGGTTTGGAGATGAACCTGGAAAACAAATAACTGTCAAATATTGTAATAGTCTAAATAGTAAAATTATTACATATAAAATTCTGTAAAAGTACATAAAAATCTTACAATTAATTATAAGTAATATATTTTATTTTCAGCTATTGTAATTTCTCTTAAGTTCCATGCTTTACCATCTGAGGTCTTCATAATATTTTATTATTTAGCTGGTCATAAAGATAAAGCTAAAACATTCAAATTTTGAATTGAAAATTCACTCCCACAGTTGTATATAATCGAAAGCCTTCAGGAATCATGGAAACAACGTATTCAATAATATTATTTCCGAAAAATATATATGAACAATAATGAACTAATACCAATTGTAAATATTCTAGAATTAGAAAATATTTGTAATTAAATTTCTGTTTAATGCACTTTTCTAGGAGAGATGAATTATCTAATAATATTATTGAGTTTATAATAAAAAATCAAATGAATACATTTTTGACATAATTTTTGCTTTATATATTAACCTGTTCAGGACCGTGATCGCGTATATGTGATCAGACGATTCTCCCCTCACGGCCCGCGATATCGTATTTGTGATCAGTGTTTCCGTGCCAGCCGGCCCATCATCGCACAGACGTGATTTCAGATTCGAACGTTTTATTTGAATTTTTAAACGGCACTAGATGGTGGTTGAAGTCCGTTACATTTTCAAATATCATTCCAGAGAGCTTTGACCTTCAATTTGCACTTTCGGTTCCGAGCTTTTTTTTTTTGTTTGTTGTTGTATGAGGGGGATTCAAAAATGTAAAACAACTGCACGTGTTCGCTCTTTTCCGAAGGTTTGAGCATTTAAAGGGCTGTGATTTACAGAGTGCTGTTTTGTTTTTTTTCTTCGCGGATTGGGGGAAAGGATGAAATGTTTATTGCTTAGGGTTGGGAGTAGTTAGCAAGATAGTATTTTGTACGATTTGGGTCAGTTTTATCTTAGCCATCATGGCGAAAAGAGTAAAATATTTAAGTGAGAGCGAGATTTTTAAATTGATGAACGAATCTGATAGTGAAACGGAGGAAAGTGATTTTTCGAATATTAGCAGCAGTGAATCTGACTATTCAGATGACACTGAAATAGTTGATTATGCCGATAATAGTGCGGACAATTTAAGTGCGAGTGACTGGCAAACGGATATCAAAGAATTGCCAAGTATGGAGTTTTCTGCAAATAGTGGTATCTACATAAACAGTGCAAAACCAGTTGATGAGGAATTAGATTTTTTTAATTTGTTTTTCACGGATGAAATTATTGAAATTATAGTAAATGAAACAAATAATTTTTCAAAATTTATTTTTGAAAAATCCAAAACAGAAGCAAGTTCATCGAAATCTCCAGATCCTCGATGCATTGTAGACGTGACAGGAAATGAAATTAGGGTGTTTATATCTTTGATTATACTAATGAGTATAATCAAGAAACCCACAATCAAAATGTATTTTTCTACAAATCCAATGCTTTGCACTCCTTTTTTTGGTTCTGTCATGTCGAGAAATAGGTTTTTGGAAATTTTGAGATGTCTTCATTTTACATCAAAACAGGATGCAAAAAAACTTGAAAAGGTAAACCCAGTTCTGGAAAAACTGGTACACAATTTCAGAACTCTTTATATTCCCGGAAGAGAAATTTCTATCGATGAAAGTCTTTTTCCGTGGAAAGGGAGACTCGGCTTCCGTCAGTATATTCCTTCCAAACGATCACGGTATGGCATAAAAATCTACAAATTATGTGATTCCAATTCTGGATACATTTGGAATTGTCTTGTCTATACTGGCAAAGACACTGAACTATCGGAGCCAGGTGCACTTTATGGAGAACGTGTTGTGAAGACTCTGTTGGCAGATTTAGAAAATAAAGGCTATAATCTATACCTTGATAGATTTTTTGTTTCTCCTGAACTAGCCACTCATCTTTTGCAGAAAAAAACAAATATGTGTGGCACTGTGCAAAAAAACAGGAAAGGCATGCCAAAAGATGTACCGACTCATTTCCAAAATGATCGTATTGTTGCGTTTCAAAAGCAGGGTATGAATGTCATAGGGTTCAAAGATAAAAAGAAAGATGTCACCATGTTGACCACTTTTCACGGTAAGGAACTAATTCCTACAGGAAAAAAACATCGAAAAACAGGAGAGGACATAAGAAAGCCACATTGCGTTATTGATTACAATAAGTATATGGGAGGAGTAGATACAGGGGACTCCATCATGCATCATTACCCAGCTTTCCGAAAAACTGTAAAATGGTATAGGAAATTATTTTTCGGTTTTCTTGACATGGCGTTATTAAATGCAAACATACTGTTCTGCAAGCAAAAAGGCAGAAAAATTTCATCTTTGGAATTCCGAACAAATGTTGTTGAGCAAATTGTCCAAAGACATAAAGAAAATAAGCCCTCGAAACTACAAACTGCAAAAGTTGCAAACCCCTTGCGATTGACTGGGCGACATTTTCCTAACATATATGTAGACGCAAAAGGTAAAAAGGCACGAAAAGAATGCATTGTATGCAAAAAAAGTTCAGTAAAAGGAAAAAAACGCAAGTTGACTTATTATGAATGCAAAACTTGCAACGTAGGGCTTTGTCCTGGAGAGTGTTTTGAAATGTATCATAAGTTACAAAAGTTTTAAATATTATTGAGTAATTTTCTTACATTTATCTTATATTTTCTTATATTCAGTTTTATAATATTTTATCTATATTTTGAATACTCGTAAGTTTATAATTTTTTGTTATTTATATTTTTGTTATTTTATGTAACTTTTTTTTAGCAAAATGAAAATATTTTCTTTAAATTACGCAATTGTGTTTTTACATATCGTGAAAAATTTACTACAGTTTATTCAGATACTATCAATGATAATAATCTGCAATTTTCAACGTATTTAACTGCAGTAATGATTTTTTATGAATTTTTAAATGAAATTAGGCTTAACGGGGAAAAATGCCCGGTCCCGTGCGTGCGTAGTCTCTTTGAGCGCGCGGGCCTGGGGAAGCGCTTCTTTCTCCTTTCGCCGGTCCTGAACGGGTTAATGTTTATATAATTGTTACTGTCAGGCTACATGAAATATAAACACTATAGGTGTCATGGGCCACATAAAATAGTTATGGTTGCTTATTCTGGCCTTCAGAGTTCAGAATACATGGCTGTTATTTCATGTGTAATTTCTGCAGGAATATTTTTTTAGAAAAGTAAATTGTAGAATATCTTTTTAAATCATGAAATGAAAGTTATTTTCAGAAGTCATAAGATTTCTTTGAAATTGAAAATAAAAACCACCATATTTAGTCTAGAAATTCAGATGAGAAGGGTTCACATAAATGGAATTCTACAGTGTGTTAATAAAATATCTTTAGATTCTTAAATTTTTCTTGTGAAGTTTTCGGCTGTGATTAGATATTTAAAATTGTATTAAAAGTTTGATTTATAAAATATTTGTCTGTGCTTCTCAAACTCATTTGGTTACACACTTTTTTTTTTTTGCAAAAAATTTGAAGAACTTAATACAATTTATTCAAATGCTTTGAGCAATACATTTTTTGATCTGCAAAATTTGTAAGCATTATTTTATTGTTAAAATATGCCTATTAATCATTCTTGGAACATCAGAAATTAGTGACAATATTTTGTGATCGCAAAATTTGAGAAGCATTCTAATGATTTCATATTTTCGAATAACAAATTGTTCAGTTTATTGGTAAATTGTATGTCCTTTTAATTACAAAGTTTTGAAATTTGAAGTGTAAATTTTTCAGTATGTTTAATCTGGTAATTTTCAATATGAAAAATACATTTCAACGGTGGAAATGTTTAATTCTGCTTACCTTAGGATACATATCTAAGCTATTTTTGTATTACATATTTATGGAGCATAAGATGAATTAGATGTACATATCTTTTGTGTATGACATTCCAAGCCTTTGATAATGTTTTTCAATAATTTTTTGTAAATTTCATGTAATTATTCTTTTTATAAATGTCATTACATGATTGTGTAAGAGTTTTTTTTTTTCCATATGAAATTATAAGAGATAGATGTAAATAGTACAAATGACAAAAATATATGTTAGGAAATTTAGTTTGTATATTTACCTTTGGAAAAAGCTCGAGTAATTGTCTTATCAAAATGAAGATTGAAAATTTTCCTTCTTTCACGTTTGTAATGCTTATTTATATATCAAAAACTAAAGTGCTAACTATGAATAATAAGTAAGAATTAGCAGCTTTTTGAAAGCTCTATAGGTGTATATATAATAGGTTTTTGGATAGAGTTCTTAGTTTTTGAAGTATAGTGGTTATAATTTCGATATTTTACTGTTTTAACCTGGGTTTTCTAATGGGTGGTAAAGCTGCAATATTTAAAATGTCACCATTGGTGCAGCTGAATCTATTTACTTACTCCTGCTTACTTACATTGTTGTGTGGATTGACATCACACTTGACTATAAATTTTCAGAGGCCGATATAAATTTTCTCTAGGAGAATATGGAAATTCTGTAATTCGTATTATGATGTTTTGCATAGAAATTATGAAAAATCAGTAGCAATAAGCATCTTTGATCATTTGGTTGGATTATAAAAAGAAAAACAGTAATTTGGCCCCAATATTTGGTGAAAAAGAATTTGGCATTTTGCCAAATTATGAGTTTTTGAACATTTCGGATATCAGGAATCCAGATAAACGATCCTATATAGTATCTATCTATATATATGTATATATTTATAATAATAAAGGAAGATGTCTGTCTGTAACGGGAAATCTAAAGGTCATACTAGCATGAAATTTGTTGCATAGATACTTTTGGGTCTGGGACGATATGTCTTGGTGATATTTTTTAAAAATTCAAATTAGTTTTTTAGTTACTTTATGTTTTAGCATGGTTTTGAGAATTTTGACACAAATCCATTCCTTAGCGACCAAATATATTAATGAATTTCTGTCTTAGCACCATCCAAAAGATCGAAAAAAATCTCTTTTAAACAAACTTTGAATAGAGCCGAAATGATTAATAGATGAATTTTCATAATAAAAAAATCTGATGTGGGCAGCACATGACTTTCCTTATATAATACAATGAATTTACTACTGTTACAGTAAAAAATGTTATTCTTATAGCAGATACTTATATTATTTCCAAGATGTTAAATTTTCTTCATGTCTCAAATGTCGTTCTTCATTCAAATGTCGGGGAAGAATCGGTTCTTCGCCGAGTATTGGGCAAGAAATATAAAATCATGACGTCTTTAAAATTGCGATCCTGCAGGCAATTTTCATTATTTCTTGACACCAGATTATACTTGTAAGAATGCCAGATCTTTGACCTTTCTAAAAATGTAAATTATTAGTCGAAATTATGAGTAGTTTTTACGATGGAAGGATTTAAAAACGAAAGTTAGTTTTTTTGAACCGAAAGTGACTTTTGTTTTAAAATCTTTAAAAAATATTAGAAATTGAAATTGAAATTTGAAATTGATATATTTTTACTCGCAATTGTCTGCTCTTTCCGCTGGTGTGATTTGTTTTTTTCTACGACGTCCGGATCGTGGAGGAAAAAGGGCAAAAAACAGTTGAAATCGCATAAAACATTAAATAACTGAAAAAATAATTAAAATTTTAAAAATCGGTTTTCTCGTGTCCCCCCCCCCCCCCCCCCCCCCCCTTCCCCAGACACACAGACATTGCCTTTTATTATTTAAGACTTCACAAGTTTTCAAAAGAATTCATACACTGCATGGGATGATTGAATAAACAGGCCTTTGGAGTGAATCTGAAGAGATTATTTATGGTGTGTCAAAAGAGTTTATTTATTGTGTATCAAAGGAACTTATTGAGGGTGTGAAAGAGCTTATTTAGGGCGTATCAAAAGTTTATTTAAGGTTTATCAAATGAGCTTATACGCCCATACACAGGGCAAAATGCATATTTTGGGGGTACTACAGTCATGTTAGGACAAAGCATAACATTTGATGTGTCCAGCTTTGGGACCAAGGTGTATTATGTAAAAAAGTAGGGGTCTAAGGTATGATTAGTTGCCATGTGCTTGCATGTGTTTTGCAATTTATGTGTGTGTGTTCCTGCAGCAGGTGACTAAGTCTTTCGTAAAACTTAATGAATTCAAATAATCCCTGGTTTGTATCACGGGTAATGCTGGATACAGTTTCTATTGTTATATATATGCTAGGGGGCTATTGCTCCCTGCTCGCTGTCACTCACTAACCCCGTGGAATATCTTACTTCACACTTGGCCTGGGCAGCATGGGCTGCATCCCAAGATCTTACTCGGCGGCCATTGCTTCAAAAGATTTTGATGCATCCTCCAGCAATGACAATGCATGTTCAGCAAAACAAGTTTCTTTGTCTGATGTCCTAATGTAACTATGAGTTCAGAACTAATGTAACTATAACATTATGTTTTTCTTATTTTGTAATTTCCTCCTTTTTTTTATTAGGATTAGGTTCTACATGGACTTAGTTGTTTATTCTTATATATCTATAAGCAATTATTTTATTTCTATTATTATTTTCTCTATGTTATATTGTCATACTAATAAATTTACTTATACTATTATGAATTACACTAACACGATTTAGAGACTGGTAAATATATAAATACTTATTATATAATTTGATAGATATTGCCCGGTATTTTCGTTTATTTGTTTTTCTATTATCGATTCCGTACCTACTACCATTAATATTTATCGATTATTTTTAGTTTGATGACTTGAAATTTGCGTTTTTATTTTCCATTTGATTGAAGATTTGCTATTTAATACTTCTTTTTATTTTGTAGGTTTTTTTATATAAAGTTAGGATTTTTGAGTTGTAACTTCTCTCTATTCTATCATTGCACTTTCAAACTATTATTATTATATATCACTTTGTTGTAAGATAATTAAAAAGGAGTCCAATATGCGGCTTCACTATTCTTTGTATGCACATCAGTACAGGCTCCGGGTTTGCTTCATTCTAATTGGTTGGAAAAGGCTGAAACCACCTTTAATTTTATTATATATTATTTGGGCCTCTTGCATTTTCTTATTATATTTGATGCACATGCTTAATTTAGTATTGTAATAGCCATTCCTTATTGTTTGTGTTATATCTATTTTGTTGACTTATTTATTATATATTTTAATTCCTTTGTTAAATATAACCTAGCTTTCATTTTACTTTTTTAAGTTATATTTTTAGAATTAGAACGTATTCTTCTCATCTATCTTTGTTATCCATAAAAATTTTGTATCCTCATCATCAAAATTCTTATAATTTTTAATGATAATGAACTTGGGATGCAAGGTATTAATGTATATTAGCTTCTATTCCTTTTAATTTATATATATATATAAATATATATATATAATAAAAATATATGAAATTCCAATGATAGATTAGAGAGAAGTTGTAACTCATAATGTATTATATATATATATATATATATATGATCAAAAGTATCTGGACACTTTGGGTGTTAGAATGTTTTTCGAATTTCTAAACAAATACTTGGCGAAGTGTTCTATAACTTTGGTGATGTGATGAACATGCTTGAACGCACACTTCCCAGTAAAGTTTCAGTGACTTGTGCATTTAAGGGACCACCAAGATGTTGAGAAAGGGGAAAAATATATTTGATCAGGCTGTATCATAAAAAGCTTGAAATGATTTGTAACTTTCACAA